>JARHVA010001065.1:3135000-3535000 GCA_037957365.1 Torreya grandis | reverse complement strand
TATTAGTTGTCACATTGTCTCATTATTATCAATAATGTCCAAGCAAGGTTTTAGCTACATTTTATTATCTGCATAGTGACATCATACACAAAATGTTTTTATAATAATTAAAGACTATTATGAGTAAAATATTTTAAAAATAATCTAATTACACCTCCTCTCATTATTTTTTTCTTCAAATCTTATACACTGAATATCTATGTATCCATTTCTCAATTCAGATTAGGGAATTTTTTTATATACTTTACATAATATTAGTTATCCCTAATTTTACATTATCTAGATCACACTAATCTAAACTAAGTAAAACATTCTGATGAACCTGATCATTGAGTTGAGTAAAAAATGTTCTTGCTCTCTTCTACCTCAGGGTTTCCTAATTTATTAAGGTTTAAGATTTATCCTCGATTAGGTTTCCTCTTTCTAATATGATTTCTTATTTTCCCTTGTCACATGCACACATTTGATTGTTTTTCTCTTTTTCCCAAGGTTTCATGCTTATTCTCATATTAAGGTTGTTTCTTGTCTTAATATATTTTTGGATGATATCCAATTGAAAATGGTTCTATTTTTGAAAATTTTGGAGGTTTTTATTACTTGGATTGATTTGATCAAAAAATTATTTTTCCCTACAATTTATAATGCATTTCCTAGAATTATGGTTTATATATTTCCACTTAATATGGTCTAGAAAATGGATGTCATATTTATTTTTAATAAATGTTATGGGTTTCATCCATCTATTGATATTGATAAAAAAACATCTTTTAGTTTCATAAAATTCATCACTATTTTCTTGGGATGATTAGTTATTTATTTAGACCTTACCAAATTGATATTTCACATATATACACCCTATGAATTGCAACCTACTTCTATAAAAGTTCTAATTTTAGATCTTATTTTTTTATTTCCACTTATTAGGTTCCCTTTGAAATTAGAGTTCCATATTTTGGTATATAAAATTATTACAAACCCTAAGGTTTATATGTTTGCCCTTATATTAGGGATAAGACTAGGGGTGTTATTTATCTTCTTCCTAGAGTTTGGAAACTTTTCCATATGTGTGAATGATTAAAACCCTACTATATCTCATCCTATAGATTCATTTTTATATACATGTGCCTTATAATAAATGGAAAAATGTTAATTCTCACGATTGTGTGAATGATGATAATGATTTTGTCAATGATGTTCATGTTTGTGTGGATGATGATAATGCTTGTGTATGATATTTATGATTATGCAATGATGATATGAGTATTGGTATGATATAATTTAATAAACTATCTCTCCTTCCCTTTTATATAAAATTATAATAGTCATGAATTTAAATAATAACATATTAAAATGGAATAAACTATCATACTTATTAGATAATACTAAGCCTATGAATAATAAAGATAAATGTTTTGTAGATAAAATAATTTTTTTTATAGATGATACACATGTTTCTTCTCATAATATTTAGGTTGTTTTGACACCTCATATTCATATATTTATCAATAATGTTTCTTAAAAAATGATATGCAATGATTATTTGATTCATATACAATGTGATTTGTGATGATAATTATAAATAATGCAATGATGCTTCTATTCATATGCTATGTGGTGATATTTAAAAATTCTATGATAGGCATACTTATATTGAATATTTTATACCCATGTTTGAGATATTTGGTGAAATGAAACCTACTAATGAACATTTCCAATCTATATCCATGCCTACTAGCCATATAGTGTTCATGGTTCATGCAATGGTGAACTAATTTCTCCAAAAATGAGTTATTTACTTATACTTTGAATATATGGCATATAATTATATTTTTGATAATTTTTTATACTAGGATAGCCTATAACAATAAGGATACTCAATCATTCATATCCATAAGGATTCATTACACCTACATTCCACTTATTCAATAGATATGGAGATCCTCGTACCTACATTGTAAAATTTATGTATCATCTTTAAGATAATTCATGTGTTGGGATAGCGTTTCTATTTTTTTTAATTTAATCTTATATTTAAAGCCTTAGATTGGTCTTATAATTTACCTAGTGGCTCTATAGTTATCTTTGTAAAACTAGAAGATGTTTTCTTATCTCATTTACAAAAGAATAAAAGTCCTGGATTAACATTGGAACACATTCAAAGCCTTCATAAAGGTCATGATGAACAAATATGATTACATTTTAAGGCTAAAAAATATATTTCATTATTTAATATATCAAATAACTGATTTAGAGACACAATTCATATTTAGTAAAGGCCTTTTACCTCCACTTAGGGAAATATCACTTTATCATTCCTATAGCTATTTTGAGTGACCTTAAATGGATATATTTTTATATGAGAGTGATTTTATACATGAACACCTTTGTATTATTGACTTTAAAATTTCTCAAATTCAAAAAATTCAAGTCTCTAAAGTAATTACCCATCTAAAAAGGAAATTACATATAATATTTTTTAAATAAATAAAAAAATATCATATGTCCTACCCTTTTTATTATTAATCAATCAATACATTTTTGAAGACTCACAAATAAAATAAGAGATATTTTATTAATGGTAATTGATAAGGAGTTAATCACATTAAATTTTAATAGATATCACCTAACACATTGTTTAATATATGTGGGGGAAAGTTCATTTTGTAAATATCATCACATCAATGAGAGAAGAGATAAGTTTTTTATGAATTACACCAAATAATCAAAGAAATTTTAGATTAGGCTATTATTACATTTTAAATATATAAAAACACACCTTTAAGGTTAGATCCATCTTCTTTTATTGTAAAATCTAATATGACCAATGTATCCTAGGTAGTTTCTATAGGTCATACATTTCCATATAACCTAAAAATGAACTAATGGTCATGTAAACTTTTATAAAAGGTGAACATAGGATTTTTTTTTGATGATAAGATATAATAAAATCAGTCACAATTTATTTTATTAAGGAATTATGACATGATCAGAGTAAATTGTAACATATGAGAACCCAATGAGTAGTCATTACGACATACTATAATACTAGTTTCTTTTGGGCCTAAGATAGTGGAAACATTATTTTTTGTGAAGCCTATCATTACACAATTCAATGTAATATTAAAAAAATAATGATTATAATAAATGAAAGCAACATTGAATAATTTCAAAAATACTATTTCATTCAAAATCCAAGGTGGGTGACTTACATTCTAAACAAGTAGAATATTTGAAAAGAAATTTTTTATTGCGGATATATTTAAATATTTTTAAGTACACAAGTGTGGATGAAAAATAAAATTAACCCACATAAAAATGAGTAACCTAATTAAGTATTGATTACTCCTAGGCCACATAGAGAGGAATAAAATAAATTATCTCCAACTATTAACATGGACCAAGTATCATTGAGCATTAAACTCATGTAGGTTTAACATTGCTATCTAATGAAAATGTAATCACTAGTGTTGATATGAGTTAAATTACAAACATATATCCATAGGGTTCACTTAATCATGAGTTAGATAAATTAAATCAATATAAAGTAATAAGTGAAGACTAATTATTTTATATGCATGGTTGTTTAGATTAAAATCCCATTCAATATTTTTGAGTGTGATGAAATAATTAGATGGTTATAATTAAGATATAAATTTCACTTAAATACTATATAATTCAAATAAGTAACATTGATTCATTCTCCTAAACATATAATTAAATCCATAGGTTATTATATCTATTAGACTTAAGCAATGCATACATGATTATGTTGATTATGATGTTGATGTTGGATATTTTACAATGTATGATCATTTATTTAATTTGGATAATGATATATATGTTTCTCCTCTCCCATGACATGTGAAATTCATTATGATTTGTCCAATACATTAACTTCAGCATCTCATTGATGGGATCATAAGTCAACAAACACATAATTTAATTCAAATATTTAAAAAATACAAAAATATAAAAAATAAAATTTAAATAAATAAAATTGAAAAAAGTTCTAAATTTCAAAAAATATAAATCTAAGATCTATTCATAACATGATTTTATTGTAAACATAGATTCGGTGATGTTATCATCATATACATGGTGGATTATGAATCTATTATTTACGCTCAAAGTATACATGAGTGGGATGTATGACATATATGTTACATATGATACATAGACATAAAGTGTGGAATTAATTACACTCAGAGAAACATTTATAAGTTGGAGACATGCCTATACCAAGGGCACATTCATACACTTATTATTTATATTGATCCATTGATCATATATAGATTATTATACATGACTTATTTTTATTCATATTGTTTAGAGTGTTAGTTACTATGGATATTTTACTTTACTATACTATATGATGACATTTATTTATTTAAGCATGACTAATATTGATTATTATGTCATTTTATGATCATTTATGTGTGTTATACTATGTATTTTGTGAGTGCATTTATTGTCTTATCATGTCATATGTTAGTTATGTTAGAGGATCATGTAGTTTGATTCATGGAAATGTTGTGTCTATGTTAGGTCAATGCCATGTCATGTCTTGTGTGCTTATGTGTTCTTTGATCATGATATTGTGTGCATTTGTGTGTGTGTGGTTACATATACTATTGTTACTATGATCTCAGTGCCCTTATTTATATCATGCATATTTATATTGTGTGCAATGTTGTGATTACTATCATGAATATATTATGATTATTATCGCTGCATGATTAATTGATATATCTACTAGATATTGACACTTATATTATTATTGAGTTAAATTACTTGTTTCATATATATTTTGATGATAAAATATTTCTATGGTGACATATATTAGAATGTTTCTATATATATTTGACATGATTATATTTTTTATATTTAACATATGCTTCACATAAATATTTATTTTTAGATGAATATTTCATAGGCTTCATCCCTTTTATCAAAAATGGGGACTATAATGGTATTTTCCTATATATCCAAGTCATACTAAATAGATTTAGTAGATTGGGTCAAATTATGTGATTTACATGGGACAAATTGAGTAGATAGGGTAAAAATGTATGCTTCAGATGGGTATTGATTATATTGAGCATATGTAAGGCATATTTTGGAAATTATATAATATTATGAAGAGAATTGTTAGGAATATATGATATTATGATAGATATATGATGGAATTCTATATCACTTTGTGGTATAGGTGGATCAGATTGGGGCATGAATGTTGTTCCTATTAATAATTTTTTGTTTAAATATTATGGATTGATGGTACTATGTAAACACTTTGGGACTATAATCCATTAGTATCAGATGTTATTTTACATATGAACCTAGTTTTAGGGTTTCAATTTTACAAAAAAACCTTTTTTAGGGTTATAATTTTACATAAGAACCTATTTCAAGGTTTCACATTTACATACAAACTTCTTTTTGGATTTCCACAAAATTTATGATGATATTTAGAGTAATGTGGCTGAGGCTTATATGGAACTCAACTTATAAAAATACTTCTCAAATGGTCAGTGAGTAATTAACACTCCTCAACTCATGGTTTTATTGGTTGTATCTCCTTAGGGCATAATCACCCCATGCCATTCTTCAAACAAGTTTAATAAGTGGCAACATGGTTAATGTACGCTCAGGTGTATTTTTTCCTTGGATTCTCAATTTTAAATAGTTCATTGATCTAAATTATTTTATATTTCTTATGTTGAGAATATATAAACATGTCCATGTTTTATTTCAAGTTTTTCATGGAGAAAATGGGGAATTTTGGATACACATATCAACACCATGTATATACTATAGCTACCAAATTTCATCTTTGATCATCTTAATTTAGCATTTTCAATACTAGATTATAATGGGGGCATCTATAGACACCTAAATTTGGTATTAATCACTTTTGTAACATTAAATTTGGCACAATTTGACATACCTAGATAGTGTGTAAATATTTTAATATTATGCACACTTTCCCATATTTATTTACTACCTATTTCATTGGCCAACCCTATTCACCGAATACACATATCTAGGATCAATTTAATATATATATATATATAAATTCCAAAATCCAAAATAGACTATACCCATATCTTAGATCACTCATTTATACTCCCAAGATAGTACCTAAAATAGTTAGATAGTTTCAATTTACCATAAGCATCTGCCTCTATCAATAGTGTCTAGGAATGCCCAATAACTATTTAGAAAAATCAAGATCTCCATTAGGTTAGCTTAGACATGTTTCATAGTTTAGTCATAGTATGAAATAATAAAGAGTTATCTATAAATACAAATCAATCATAAGTCTATACTTATTTGGCCCATCACATTGAGAATAACATGAGCATATTTAGGAATAATTTAGAAATATCTTGAGACATTATTACAAAGGCCTAATATTATTAAAAATAATCAAATGAGAATTCATAGATCCCTATTTGAATACACACATGTATAAAAAAAATCATGGTTTTAGATGTTGAAAGCCAAACATTGAATGGAATTCTTGGTTGATCATGATGTTGATCACACATACATATGTGAGAGATCTAGGTGTCATTTGATCCGTCTTTAGAGTATTAGAACATAGGAGATGCTCACTCACTTCGTGGGGAATGGTTGGGGTTTTCCAACCTAGCATATTAACATTTTTTCCAAAGTTCGTATTATAATCAAAAGTATGATAGGGTTTCAAAGGAAGGAGAAAGAAAATAGAGAGAAATGCATAGGACCAAGGCATGTGCACACATATAAAACATATACATGTGTAGGCATACTGGTATAAGGGGTGGTCTCATTATTATAATAAGCATATAGATAGATTTTTAGTTATAGTTTTATGATATGAGTATTAGCAAAGCATAGGGAAAATATTTTAAGAACAAGTGAAAATTATTATGAGTGATATAATTCAAAAATAAGCTAAATACACCTCTTTTATTTAGTTTTATCACACTAAAATATTCTAAGTGGAATATCTATCTATCCATTTTTGAATTCAGATTAGGGTATTATTTCTATACTTTACATAATATAAATTAGCCATAGTTTAAAACTATTTAGATTGCACTAATCCAAAATAATTAAAATAACATGATTGATGATGTAGCCTAGATACTAAATCTATACAAAAAAAATGTACACTAAAATAAGTTAGGTTACAAATTATTTATACATAATATGTCTAAGATGTGTGATATGTGTTCACATGCTCATCAAAAGTTTTATTCTATAGTCATCCAAATAGATGATAATGAAGGAGTTGGTGAATGAATGAAGTATGATTTTCATCAGGTGCATTATTTTTTTTGCATATTATTCAAACCAAAAATAAATAACCAACCAATCATAAAATCATTACTTAGTCTTTAATATTATCTTCTAAATGTATTTGGGATGGATTACTACCTGATGGTAACCTGACTTCAAGTTGATCTTGGTTCAATATTATGGACCTCAATGTTGGTTTAGGAGGTAATAAATACACAGTAGTGGGTATTTATTCTTCACCATTATCTTATTGAGTGAAAATTAGTCAATACACAAGTTGCTTACACCATATTTATTTGGTAAAAGTAATATTGAGATTTTGGTCAGATGTTTTTTTTATCAAGGAGCTCTTGGATCTAGCACTAGATTTTTTCATTCATCGAAATAGATCTATACTAAAATAAACTATTTTGAAGAGGTGATCCAATAACAAAAGTGTTTTTATGATTTACTATGTAATGGGTAGAAATACTTTTAGTTATTTTAAGACATATTATTATTGTTATAATAAATTGTTGATTTGTTTTTATTACAAAAAATTGTATATCATGGTGCATTTATAATACTTACTTTATCTATTATGTAGGTGATTCTTTATGAAACAAGATTCACACAAACTTTTCCATGTGTGAGACAACTTTACGACATAATTTTATATATACCAAAGTGAATTTAATAATTAGAAGTAACTTCATGAGTTTGAAAATGTAGTATTTAACATGAATAGTCCATTGTTAAGGTTTAGTTTGATATAAACCCTCCCACTCAAAAACATAATATCTCCCAAGTATAATGTCATATACTTCTAGTGTCGTGACATCAAAAGTGATTGTGTCCTCCATAAACTTGGGTATTGTATACACCCTACTTTGGTCAAGAAACCATATATACTATGTATTTTGTCACTCTTTCATAGGAAAGTCCTAGTGATGAATATAGCCCTTGTTAGCATGGTCATTTTGGGTATTTTAGTATTTTTTATGTCTTATTTTCCCTATTTATTGCACCCATAGTGGTCTTGAGCCATCCCCTCCTAGTCATAGGGGCCCCTAGCCTATTATGCCTAGTCTTAACTCTATTTTGGGACCTCAAGACACTAACACCCTTATCTAGATAGTAGTTCCATTAATTATAGTGTCCACCTTTTGGATCTAGTGTCCAACAGTCATTTTATTCTATGTTTTGGGCCCTAACCCTCCCTTGAGACTTATTTTATGTTTTTATCCCTCTTTTCTATCTTGTTGGCCAATTAATAATGTCTAACATTAAAATCAAAGTTCTTTATATATAAATAGACTCACAAAGAATTTTAAATCTAGCACTTACTATATTTTCACATAATTACATAAAATCAATCAATATTACATCTCAACACACTTCATATTACTCAATTATCATAGCTAGACTTGCATGCTTAATAAAAAAAAGAGATAAGTGAAAGTCATTCTAGCACACCATGTACATTGGTTATGAATATTCCCCAAGGGATAACTATATGTGATCTAAAACCCCTATAATTGGGGTTAATACAGGTAGCAATTAGTATAATAGGAGTTTTATCCCACAACCTAATTTTTCCCTTTCTTTTACATTTGATATGATTGTCATTTCATGTGTGCAAGTGTTCATTAGGGTTTTGAAAGAGATTTAAGAAAAACTAGTGACATAGATGAACTTTCAAAAGTCATAGAATCACCTACAGGTCCCTCAAATTCCCTTGCAACCTTTTTGAAATTTTTAGACAACTGGTCTAAGAATGACACTAGTGATATAATTGGACACTATGCCACATGACACTACTATCTCATAAGGGAACTAATATTTGAAGTCTAATTTTAATTGTAGTGACCAAACAAAATATATCTGGCTAATCTCCAAGCATGTTCCAACTTTATGAGTCATAGAAACACCTATTTTACTCCAAATAAGTATACTTTGTTTATGTCTTTACTATTTTGGGAAGAACTTGACAAATTAACTATTTTTTGTATTCATTTCAAGTTATTACTATACTCAGCCATTTAACAACCTAGGATTTAGATATACTAAGGGATAAATAGTTAAAACATTTGGTGAACCTAACTTACTTTGAATATTGTTTAAAACCCTAGTTTAGCGTAGGGTTTACCTTCAATTTTTTGTACACTAAATTAGGGTTACAAATTTATGTTTTTTTTCTTTTTTTTCATAACCTAACTCATCCAAATCAATCTTATATTAGGGTTTCATTAACTTAATATAATTTTTTTCCAAATAACCCTCATCAAACCCTAGATCCACATACTAGGTCCCTATACATCCAAATACTAAAATTTAGGGTTTAAAGTAAAATCATAATTCATTATATACATTAGGTTGAATATTTCCCTAGTTTCACATATACCTATGCTATATTACATTCTACCTATTGTGTTCTTGTTATTAATTATTTACATTATCTTCTTTGGAAATTGTAAACTAACATCCAATAAGCCTCTTACCCCTCACCCAATTGATGAATTTCTAATTTTTTCTCATAATTATAATAATGAATGGACAAATTTTCAAGATTTCACATTAGCACATGATAATAATTTCATTTATAATTATGATGATGATTATTTTTGTAATGATGGATATGAGGATTATTATGAGCATGACAATGAAAGTGTTGATGAGGATATACTAGATGCATATTATTCTCTTTCTTCTCACTCTTCTCTAACACCTCAAAATCAAACTAACAATATAATGCCAAAAGAACCTTTTGTTTGCAGTGTTTTATTCCAATGGGATCCTAGTTTTTCAACTGATTTTTCTACCTCCTTGTTCAAATTAAAATAATATAAGTGAAATAAATGAAATATACTTTCACATGATTTAACCAACATATAAAAGAGCGATTCATATTCTTCACCCTTCTCAATTAAATTTGAAAAATAATTTATAGATGATATTACACCTTTTACTAGTACACAAACTAAAGTAGATGAAATTATTTTATTACCTTCTTTTACATTCCAAGCTCAATACAAATATTCTTCATAAAATGTTGATAATTCACATATCTATAAATATTCTCCTAAATGTCATAATATGCCAAATGAAAACATTATTACTACTTATACCCTTGAATCCAAAATTGAAAGTAATAATCATACATGTACTCCACACATAGATAGTGAAGACATGCATTACATTACACATGATAATATATTACATAGTAGTAAAAAGTTCAAATATTCTCCTACTCTTTCTCTCTTAGTGGGAATGTGAATGATAATTCTTATACTTTTACTTCTACAAGTGAATTAAACTTATATTTTGATGAACCTTGGTGAAGAAGACATTGAGTCTAAACCTTTTACTTATCTACCTACTTCACTTATCTCTCATGTTCAAACTAATTCTAATTTAAAGGATAAACAACACACATTAACTTATTATTATGCTCATAATTTACATAAACTACATTCACATGATAATAATGTATCTTCTAGTCCATTAGTATGTGATACTTCTTTGAAAATTAATGAAATAAGAAATACCAATGAATCTCCCTCAACCCAAATTACTATAGTAGAACCCGTTTCTTAACCTAACCTCCATGAGGGTGATATCTCATTTCCCTCTCACTTGGTCCAAACTATCACCCCTCCAAAGGTTATAGATAGTAAACCAAACCTCCCTAAAAAGGTCCCCAAGGTAGTGTACTAATGGATAAGATTAATAACAAAATTTAAGAGTTAAATGAACCCCTTGATGATGATAATATACCTTCAAAAGATGTAATATCATTGATGCATGTCATGGGTGATTTACAATAACAAGTATGCCATATCACATTTAAAAGTAAAGCATACCACTCTTGGGTTGATTCCAATGCAATCCATGTCAATCCTATTCTATGTATAATCTTCCCTACAATGTTACCACCCAACTTTTGGATACCAATGTTACCAAAATTTAATGGACATAAAGACCCATACTTGCACCTTAATGCTTATGGAAAATCCATGAAACATGTCACTAATAATTTAACTCTAATACATGTATTTACAAAGTCTCTAGAAGGCAAGGAATCAAATTGGTTTCATCATTCACTCCCTAGTGGTTCACTACATATATATGATGAGTTAAAATTAATATTTATCAGGAACTACATACATAATAAGGGACCTCAAGTCACATATGAGAGGTTACCTTCACTACACTAGGGTGAGATAAAACTAATAACTGAGTATATTCTAAGATTCAAGTCATACATGCATAATTGTATTTACCAGTTAACATATTTATAATTGAAATACATCTTTGCAAGAGGCCTCATTTTTCCTCTTAAGGATAAATTATTACAGTATACATTTAAATCCTTTTGGCATCTATGTAATATAGATATGGCATTAGAGAAAGAGTTTGCACTAGTTTTTACACATTGCAATGTAGATTTGGATGTAGTTTTCCTAGAGCCATAGTTGTCTAACATGGTACAAGAACCTAATACAATTATGATTAAAAACCAAGTGGAATAGAAACAACTAATCAATATACTCATCAAGTGCAAAGATCCACTTCACAGATCACCTCCTACAATGAGTACTGCATAGGACACCAACCTAAGGTCTATACAATTTTTAGATAGAGATAGGCCTCAAGATATCTTACATTATTTGATAAGGATATGATCACACTTCTTTCTACTCATCACCATCTAGAACACAATCTACATAGGGTACAAAATAAATAATATTGTAATTTTCATAAGATAAATGGACATTCAGATAACAACCGTTATCCACTCTAAGATCATATTGACCGGTATGTTGACAAAGGCATTATAACATTTAAATAGGGGGAACCAAGTCCTTAGTCTCCATAATCTACTATAAAACCTCCTCTATGAGTAAGTTATCCTAAGAAATTCCTTTTAAGGAACCATTAGTTACTCATTGTATGATCCATATGGTTTTATAGGACACTTACTTATGAGATATATCATGCACCATATATTTAATAGATATGGAAGCCAATTCATAGAGATCAACACATAGTCTTAGTCACCTACCAATTATTATATTTGACAACAACCATAGAGATTAGGGCACAATATTAGTTCACCTAATGGTTAAGATATTTGGCAACAACTATAGAGATGAAAACATAGTTTCAATTTGCCCATCAATTAAGATATTTGGAAACAACCATAGAGATCAGGACACAGTCTCAATTTTCCCATTGATTAAGATATTTGAAAACAACCATAGAGATTAGGACACAATCTCAATTTGACTAGTGATTAATATATTTGGAAATAATCATAGAGATCAGTGCATATTTTTAATTTGACCATCAATTAAGATATTTGTAAGAGATGATAGAAATCAAAACATATATCAATAACTAATTAAGATATTTGCTAGAGATCATAGAGATTAGAGCATAGTTTTAGTATGATAACTAATTAATATCTTTTTTATAGAGTCTACACAATTATCTATTAATAGTGCACCATGTGTAGTATCTATTCTAGAATCTACTTCTACACAAATAACATGAACAATATGGTCACTTATTCACCATGCTATTTTATTTTAGATAGTGCATACTACAGTTACATGATCCACACTAAAATATCCTATGATACTTAGATAACACCCATACTAACAACTAGCATTCCTAATCCACTATACATGTCTACTTACACATTTATAAATAGATAAACAATTCATTACCATTACTTAGACACATAACATATTTCCATATCACCATTTAACCAAATGAATATAATCAAACACATTTAAAAATGCATGGTGAAATAAACTAAGATACCAAAATACACAATGACCATTTAATAAAAAACATCCATATGTATATATAACTTAGAGCATACTTTCATTACAATAATAAAAGTCACTCAAAAAATCAAGCGTGGGCACCAGGACCAACCACCTCACTCTTAGTCTCTAATACATCCATACTAGAAATAGAGACCCACTATCCCTTTGAGACCTTGATCAAGACCTACATATACTCTATCTCTCCCTTAACACAACCAACATGACCAAAACCTCCACATACTCTCATTATATACATATATAGTCATCCACTATCTGGCTACCTACCCCACCTAGAGCATCAAGTGTAGACATAGATCATCTTTGTAGCTCTACATGTGATTCATCCCTATCATCAATTACTTTCCTATATGCCATAGTAATAATGGTTATCCGATCAATAAAATGAGCATAGATGTCAATAACATCCATGGCTTTATCCAATAATCCATCATCCATGGTATCATCAAGGATATGTCATGTTAGTAATCATAGTGCAAACTCAATGGTAGTTTCCTAATACTCATCATCACCTAAATATACACATGTCAACATAATACATTAGATACCTATCTAATTAAATAACTAAGTAAGAATAATATATAAATATACAATGGAAATCTACCCTTAATAGCTCTAAAGGAATCGACATCCAACACATCCCCCATGATGATCCCACCTCTTGGGAATAGTGGTGCCCATCTATGTTCCTTCCACCATGATTATAGGCACTAATCACTCCTACATCATCCACATCTAGTATATCAATCACTAGATCTTGATATATTATTATAATTAAATCTAACTATATAGATGATGGTTTAGGCCTACTCCCTAACCTCACTAGAGCCTGAGAACTCCTCAACCACACCAATGGTGTTGGTGGCACATCCTACGTAACACCAATTTATATGTCACTCACTCATGCTAAAACCTATCAAATACATTGACCTAATTGTCATGTAACAAAAAACTCACTCACACCTATCTCAGCTAAACATCATCCTCAAGACATCCCTTATAGCCCCTATAGGGCCTCCAAATAATATCTCCAATTGTCAACATATCAAACACCTATTGACACTACATCATACTCATCTTAGGCATTCAAGTCATATTAGTTCACCTCTCTAAAAATGTTTGAGGATGAGCCCAATCATTATGTCAAGGTAACACCATTCTACTCATTGATATATGCTTATAAGCCTAATAATGTAATAGTGTAGAAGACCCAATGCCACTAGCACACATCTCTTGAGTGAAGTGGTATAAATCTTTATACAAGTGGGATAGAATAGTGAAACCCATGAGTAAATTATGTTGTGATCTTTTATATCATGTACTATTACATGCATCCTATACAAGATAGATACCTCACTTTCATCCATAGCAATAAATGAATCCAATAGAATTGCTAAAAAAATTCACAATCATGGAACATTTATTTCAAAAATCACAAAATACATCACTATTATTCCCTACACAATGAGTTCCCACATGCATTACTAAAAAATACCTCATAGCCTACTCTATAACTTGGTCACTAGTATCCTCATGTAGCACTACTCTCTGATTAGTAATTGGCAACCTTAGGATCCTATAGACATCTTCCAAAATGAGTTATCTCCATAATAGGTAACCAAAATGTATTTGTCTCTAGATTATACCTCTCACATAATGGTGTCATCATAAGTTAGTCCTAGGGCATCAGAGCCAATGATTCCACATGACCCAAACTAGCTCTATCTACCACAACCACCTCCTCATTTGTCAAGGGCAATCCCTGTAAAGAATCCATCAATTAACCACTTTAAAACTCTCTCATATGCATATTTACCTATAAAATATAACCAAATATGACATTAACATCATACAATATTAGATAAATAAATAAAAATAGTCATAAAACATAATTAAGCAATAACTAGCATAAAAAACTAAGCCTAATGGACACTAACACTGAATAGGGGATAATAGTGATGGATAGTAATACCATACCTAGGACACTAGTTCCATGTTCTGGACACTAGCGCCATTATCAAGACAATAGTACCATATTTCTAAAAAACATTACCCTAAACTACCAAATTTTCATTAAAAACAATAAAAAATGTTCTAAATGTGTCAAAAGTAGGGAAAACAAATAAACTCCTTATTAGGGTAACCTCTTCCCTAGCCTATATAAGTGCCTTCACCTCTTTATACTGAGTTAAATGCTCCTCATCTCCTCGACATACTCTCTATCTCAGAACAAATAATCACTATCAAATCAAATGGTTTAAATGAGTTGTCAAAAAATTAAACCAATCTATTTAATCCACATTTTTAAAAATTCCAACTTACTAAGGTTGACCTTGCATGCCAATTTTACTAACTAATACCAACTTCTTCCAAATATGATATTTAAAAAAACATAACTCCAATTTGAAATCTATTTCTTGTGCATGGGACTTGACCCTGATTTACCTCACCCTATATTTTTTCTACTAATATCCCAATTAGATTTAACTCCATAAAATGACAAAACCTATTTACCTTGACAAACTCAATATAGACCAAAGGTTTATCCCACTACTTATTTGAAAAACTAAATCTATTACAATTGATAAAATATTCAAACCTAAAAACAACATTACCCTAGCTAACTATCACACCATACCAGTTGGTATCACTTTTAGTTAGACACCCTTACCACAATTTTATCTCTCTCACCAAAAGGGTGGAATATACATACTATTTGTATAAATTTAGATAGATACATAGATCAGTTTAGACACACAAGGTCACTCAAACATACAGATATTTAGACACACAATTTTACTTAGATATGCATATTCAAACACACAAGTTTACTCAAATATACAGTTTGACTCAGATATACAAATATTTAAACATAATTTTACTCAAATATTTAGACATACATGTTTACCTTAGATATACATATTCATACACATAGGTTTACTCAGATATATAGTTTGACTTAGATATATAGATATCCAAACACATAAGTTTAATTAGATATATATTCTGAGATATATATACAAATATTCAAACACATATTTTTACTAAGATAAAAAAATTATAAACACATGTTTACTATAGATATATAGTTTGACTCAAATATATAGATATTCAGATACATAATTACATTACTTAGATATCAAGTTTGTGGGCATGATGGAGGGAAACATCTTTAATCTCATAGAGATTCACCAGATCATATAGATGGAATAAAAACTTACACCATTATCTATGTGTAAATTTCTAGGTTACACTCAAATCATCAATAGGATGTCACCATAATTTCACTAGTTTGGGTCACATGACCATATGCAATGCTTGATCCATATCCTTCCATAAAACCTATAATATGTAGGACAAGTGATAATTTTGACCTCCAATTTCACTTTACATACTTAGATTCAATCTAGATATTAGAGTGGGTACAAGTAGGCCTTGGTTCTCCACATTTTCTATTTACATCCTCATATCTAGTTCAGATATCAAGGTAGGGGAAGAATAGGGTTTTATTCCTCACAAATTAGTTAACTATTCATATTCAATAAAGGGGCACCCACATTATGGATTTCCTCTTCACATACTTCATTCTATCTCTTATCCACTTCTTTGGCTAAGAAGTGGGCTAGGTCTAGAGTACATCCACATAGGTAAGTACAAGTACATGTTTCTTTTTTTTTTTTTACTCTAGTACTTTTATTTCATTACACTACTAGAATAAAAGGGGGGCAAATGTATACACCCTAATTTGGTTAAGAAACCAAAATTACTATGTCTTTTATCTCTCTTTCATATAAAGGTCTTAGTGATGAATATAACCCTTGTTCAAATGGTCATTTTAGGTCTTTTAGTATTTCTTGTGTCTTTTTCCCCATATTTATTACACCTCTAATGGTCCCGAGTCATCTCATCTCAGTCACAGGGGCCCCTATCCTATTCAACCTAGTCTTAACTCTATTTTGAGACCTTGGGACACTATCATCCTTATCTAGATATTAGTGTCATTGATGTTAGTGTCCACCTTTTGGTATTAGTGCCCAACAGTCATTTTATTCCATGTTTTAAATCTTAACCCTCCTTTGAGCCTTATGTTATGTTTTTATCCATCTTTTGTGTCTTGTCATCCAACAAACTAGGTCTTACATTCAAATCAAATTTCTTTATCTATAAAGAGCCTCAAAATTAATTTTACATCTATCACTTACTATCTTGCCACATAATTGCATAAAATCACTCAATAATATAGCTCAAAACACTGCATATTACTCAGCTATCACATCTAGACTTGCATGATTGATCAAATAAGGGCCTAAAAAAAATTCATTATAGCATACCATGCATGTTGATTATGAAACTTCCCTAATGGATAACTACATGAAATTTGAGACCCCTAGTATTGAGTTTAATTTAGATATTAATTAGGATAACAAGGATTCTATCCTTCATGATCATAATATCCCACAACCTAGTTTTTCCCTTTATTTTTGATTTTATCAGTTATTGTTACCTATATACAAGTGTTCATTAGGGGTTTGAAAGAGATTCAGGTAAAAATAGTGACATAAACAAGCTTCCATAAGTCATAGAATCACCTACAGGTCCCTCAAGTTCCCTCACAACATTTTTAAAAGTTTCAAACAACTTTTATAAGAAGGACACTAGCACCATAATTGAACACTAGTTCCACATGGTGATACTATCCTAATAAGGGTACTACTATTTGAAGTTTGTTTTCAACTACAATCATAAAATGCAAGATGTTTGGCTGATCTCCAAGCTTGTTCCATCCTCCTGAGTCATAGAAACACCTATTTTTCTCTAGATAATTACACTTTATTTACATCTTTACTATTTTTGGAATAACTTATCAGATTAATTATTATTTTTATTTATTTCAAGTTATTACTATAGTCATCCTTTTAACAACCCATGATTTATATTTACTAAGTCCTAAATAGTTAAAATAGGTGTATTTTTGATATTACACTATCATTTAACCTTAATTTATTTCATTATTAAGTTCATCCAAAATATTATGGTATAAGGTGTACTTCAATGGTAATACCTAAGCACTAGATTTTATCTTGTGTGATTATGTTCTTCTAGATCCCATTGTCAATGATGATCTATAGGTTTTCCCCATTAAATAGGCATTTCATGTGGAAGAGGCATTCTTATTCTTTGTAAGTGATTTTGGAAATAATTTTGGTTCTCAAATAAGTTGTATCTAGATCATTGTTCATAGCTTATGTAAGACCTAATGTATATTTTATGAGTGATGTTTATTATGCACAACATTTGATATCATTGTGTGAGCTTTTTTAGTGCTAGTTATAACACTTATCACCTTCATTCATCTTATATTTATTTGAATTTGAATATGTTAGAATATCCATATGTCATGTAATTTATTTTTGTCTCTTTTCTATGTTGTAAGTTTTACTTCTATGCGAGAGGTTTAGATGGTACACTAAGTGTGGGTTGGATATTGCATGTAGTGCTCAATAAATATGAGAAAATGTTCTTCATATTTTATTTGGATTCAATAATTTTAGCATTATAATTATTTTTACATAATGTTTTGGAAGTAAATAAATCCATCTTGGCATCTATATAATGTGAGAATCTATATATTTACTTCAACACCTTATGTTGTTCTATTGTGTCCTCATGTAAATAGGCAGTGTAGTCATGAAACTTGTTGTTGTAGTCTTCAAATTATTTTTTCTAATGTTGGTGAAAATACTAGTACTTGATGTACTCATAGTGCTTAATGGGGTATCAATCTTCTTACATAACATTAAAAAATGACTTCAAATTCTCAATGGGATCCAAGTATTTCAAGTTACACACTAAAAGTTTCCCACTAGTGGGACACTTAAATGGACATCTTCAACATTGAAAATTTGATCTTTTAATGTTAGTGAATCAATTGTAAATAAGTAAACACAAATATAACTATCTAATTTTGTAATGTTATTTTATCTTCAAACACTATAATTTTAAGATTGACTTGTAATTTGAAAGGCATCATGATTTCATGAAGGTAGGCTAGAGTTCATTATGTTTTTAATTAAGGTAATCTCAAATGATTTTATGGATGGCTATGGTTTCCTTAGTGAATGTATTATGGGCATAAATAATATTACTCTTGCTACAACTTTGTTTGAGATACTGTGAAACCAAATTGAGAGGATATCCTTATTTATGTTGTTTCACTTACATGTTTACATGCATATGAAATATATTGATCTAATACCAATCATCTACACTATGAGGTAAAAATGGCATATCAAAAGTGTAGACATGTAATGTTGGTAAAATTCATGCAGTTGTATTGTCTTTGTCATGCTTTACTATATTTGGTTCTTTTTCTTACTTTATGCTCATATTGGTACCCTTTCTCTTCCACATAAGATACTTCATAGTATTTCTTCATTTGTATTTGCTCATAAACATAGAAAAATATATCATTTATCTTTCTTAGGATCCACCTAGTTATCTGAGATTTCATTTTGGTTTATGTTTCATAGATTTTCTGCCTTGATAGTTTTTGGAGCATCTCAAAAATAGTTTAATGACTTTTGAAACAATCTAAAATTTGTCAATTTTTTTGTCGGTCTTTTGGGCCATAATTGCATGTTTTATTGTTAATTGATTATTGGATTTTTTTCCTTTCCATGGTTAAAATACACATTAATATGTTTTAATATGAATTCAAATATATATATATATATATATATATATATATATATATATATATATATATAGAGAGAGAGAGAGAGAGAGAGAAAGAGAGAGAGACACACACACACACACATGTACCCTAATATTTATAGAACCACAAGCTATCTCCTAAGTTACACATTGATCATATATATCACACACTTATCAAGGAACTTTCACATTCTATTTTTATTCACCTTTTCATTTATTTAATTCTTTTGGTTTCATACTTGTACCAAAATAAGGACTTTATTATATCATATCATTTCATTTATTCACATATGGAGATAGGGTTAGGATTTTTTCACATTAGAGTGGGTCATTCATATTCACTATAATTACATGAGCCATGATTTTCAAGCATGCACAATATGTAGTGGAAACCCTACTAAAGGGGCATAGACCACTAACTCTACAAATTTAATTAATTCTTAGATGTATTGCTAAATATTTTGGATCGATTAGGGTTATATCAAAATAAAAGAGATTATAATAAATGTGCACATCATTATACTTATCAAAAATATTATTATTGAATTTTACTATTGAAAAAGAGTTTCAAAAAGTTTTAGAAACAAACGCTATATAGATTCATTTTTAAGACTTGCATGAATAATTTTAGACAAGGTTTCCACTTTTGGATTCCATTTATGGTCACTACCCTTTTAGAATAGTCTAAAAATAGTAATAATCACAAATCAAAACCATATTTATAGGATCTCTTCTTCACGATTATATAAATTTTATCCACCATCTTAGTCACTATCAAAACTCAGGTTAGCCCTATTCAGATATGCATATCCATATCCTTCTATTTATTTGGTTCAATTTTATAATTTCAATGTTATTTCATTCATTTGGCAATAGGTTAGATCTTTACTTACTATATTTATTATCTTTAGTTCATATTTTATCTAATGCATTATTTTCATTAATTAGTGTAGTGTTTTTAGCACTTTTATAAACCTTTATGGTAATAATATGACACTCTTATAACTTGGATATAAATATATAGGCTATAAACATGTAATAGAAAACTAATACAATATTAAATCAACACACATTTGAATGCAAAAGTATTTGTAAAATAATGAACCCTATATTTAATAATCACTAATAGGGTAAAATATAGAGGTTTATAATGTTCAATAAGGTTGGGAATGAATATTATTATGATCAAAAATGGGGAAGACACTCCCTAATAATTTTCCTAGGCTGAAATTTGAGTGATAAATGCATATGAGATGCTAGATACTAAGGGTATGCTAACATTCTACTATTTATTCTATAGTCACTTTGGTAGAAACCCTAAATTTAAAAGAACACATATATACATCATTAAAATAAAGAAGTTACAATAGATGATTGTCATAAAAGAGAATTGTTACAAAATAATTCACCTTATACATGAGGAATGATCACCTTCATGTAGGTGATGGCATTAGATTTATCATGTTGTGGTGTGTTAAAAATGATTTGAAATGGAAAAAACATGAGAATTTACACTTGTCATGCCATAAATTAGTAAGATTTTTCCATATTTTCATGGAGTTTTTATGTTCAAACATGATTTTATAGAGTTTTATGATATTTTTGTAAGTCATTACACCACTATACAAAGATATTACAAGACTACATAGGTTGTGAGATATTCCGTGATATTTGTGATATCCAAGTCCTTGATAGGAGTGTGTGGACTAACATGAATGAAATTGAATCAATGGGTCTTCTTACATCGATATTATAAATACATTGTTTAACTTTAGGATTATAACTATGTTTCAAATTTTTGGTTGACATTTTAAGTATCCCTTGAGGACCCATCATTAAAGTTATATATTTTTAATTTAAGTTCCTTAAATATATGGATATACCATTACTTCTTAAAATTTGTAAAAGCATTATGTGGTTGTTAATAACCTTTACTTGACATGATCCTTTCAATATATTTATGTAAGTAGGCTAATGAGGGTTTGTTTTCTTCTTCAAATCAAGATAAAAATATATTGTGTGAGGTATATGTGCATAATTTAATACTTCCTATGGAGTTAAAATCAAATCTAAATAATTTTTTTGTGATGTTTTTATAAGATATTTTCTTTCATGCTTTAAAAATGAGATAAGTTGTGGGGATGAATGGGAAAAATATAAGAGTTTGGAAAACTATAATCCTTTATGGTTGAGAGATTAATTTTCAAATCCTTTAAAAATTTGAATGGATTATGTAATTCTTATGTAAATGGGATCTCAGGCTTAAAATCATTATTGCATCAGTGGAAATGTCTTTATATAACCCTAAATGTGAAGGAGCCTTTATATCCAAATAACTTAAGGGAAGTAAAAATTAGGGCTAACATTTATTTGATTCTAGTGTGGAGGAAGCTTTCATTCTATATTGGGCTTTGGTTTCAATTCATTTTTTTTATTTTTTACTTCATGATTTTAAAGGTAAAAATTTGTTGGATAGAAAGGAATAATTTATAATATGGGTGGAATTTGAAAATAAATGTGGTTTTATACTCCTTTGAATGAAATTAGTTTTGATACAGTGGATTTTGGGATTCTCTGTGAAAATCATATGAATTCTTAATTTGTAATTTTTTGAATGTAGAAGGTATCTTTTTGGGAGTAGCTATAGGATTATATGAATACATGGTTTGGGGGTGTCTTTTTGTAATTAACCTATTTAATGATAATATTATGCTTATGTAAATCCTTTGTCTTTGGTTAATTAAGTTGTAGTTGGGATTCTTTTATTTCTTTTTTGGAGATGCTTAGTTATTGTGATTTTTATTTTACTATTGGTTTCCTTTTATTTTATTTTTTGATGGAATAATCTATATATTTTTTATGAATATTGAAACCTTATAGTTGCAGGACATGTTTTATCTTTGTCTTTAGATGACTATGTTATTTTTCAGGGATAGAGCAGTAGATAAGATATTTTTGGAGCCTTTGTTTCTTTTGTAAGAAAAATAATCTATTAATGAAATGGACGAGGGACCCCCAACCCTATTTTACCTATAAAAAAACCTTTGTATAACAATAATTAATCTACATATTTAAATATAAATTTATATGTATAATAATTTAAATAAACAACCTCTAATAAGCATATATAATACATGAAAAATATATTAAGCGATGCCTAATTAATTATTTGATTAAACTTGTAGATAAATATAGTAAATAAAATGATCTAATTTATTTTTATACTTTATCATAAATATATCTCCATAATCTAGATTTGAAACTTCACACTCAAATTTATTTCATCTATCTTTCAATAATGAGCTAAATCTATTATTTTGAGAGTGTTAAGGGAAAAAAACCTTGGGGGCTTGTATCAGAGTTTTGGTGGATAGTATGAACTAATTTGCCTTGTAATAGTCAAACTAATTAATGTAAATAAAAAAAATTATCATAATATAAATACCTCAATCATGTGTACCAAAATTACTCCATAATATAATTTTAACTCAAATAATGATAGGTGTTATAATGATTTCCTCCTCAATTCAATGAACTATTACATTTTTATATTTATAGGGAAGTTTTAATTTAAATTCAAAAATATTGATGACCACATAGACTTCAAACTATTAAGGCATAAAATAGCCTTAAAATAGGGAAAGAGGGATACAATCTCACCTAAATTAAAGGTGCCTAAAGAACACAATAATCCCAAGATAATATATGGGATAATGATATGGAAATTTGGAAGCCAATAAGAAGACCAATATTGATCAATCTAGTCCAAATTACAATTACATTGATAAATTCAACTACATTCATAAAATAATTCTAAATAAAGGCTAATGAGGTGTTGGGGCCAACATACCCCCATTTTCTTAAAAATTGGGACCCTTGAGATGCTTTGAACCTTAACACTGAAAATTTAGCATGTTTGAATGTTATTAGAATCTAAAGATCATCCTCTTTGATAAAATAGATTATTATCTTTTCATTATTTAACTTTAATATACCTAATCTTACTAATGATTTTCCCTGTGAATGGAAAGTGCATATTTCATGGAGATAATACTGATAAATGTTGTCGTTACTTCTTGGATTTTAATCCAACAAAGCGAACATAATATTGAAAATTCAAAAGGATATGGATAGGTTATAGAGACACTATGGAGTGTCAAGAGTGCTTGGAGTAACTATGGAAGTGCTTGGTTTTCATCTAGTCCTTCATTGTGTTCATCTAGATATTCTGATCAAGTGGCATAAAATTTGAGTAGGTACTTTGCTGACATCACCATTTCCATGTGTGGATGAGTCAAGTAAAATTGGTTATATTTATGTGTTCACATTTATTCCAAGTTTATATTCCCCAAGTTTTAGGTCTTCCACATAATCACATCAGAAGTTATTAGCCTTCAAAATTGGTCTCTCAAACAAAATCTATCATTTTTCCATACTTGGCCATTTTTTTAGAGTCTAAAAAGAGTCTGGTATGCATTTTCAAGAGGCTATATCTCTCATGCATTACAACTTCAGATGAAATAGTCAAATGGGTTTGTTCACATTTTTATAAGGAATACTTTTCCTAAATTTGAACTCATGCGACATATCACATCAAAATATATGTGTGAAAAGTTGACTCCCAAGTAATTTTAAACTATTTTCCTAACAAGTATATGAATATCATGCAAAATCATGGAAAAGGGCTCATTTCAAAATTTTATAGGTGTATTTATAAATCTCTCAGGACCAGTGGATCAAATGAGTTTTTTTTTTTTTTGGTATTAACTCCATTCATTGTAAATTTGGTACCTTGATGAGTTCTACACTTCAATATAAAAAATTACAAAGTTGGCCAAAAAATAGATGATGATCACGTAGATGTCAAAATTTAATCCCATACAAAAATTCATATGATCTTAAATTTTATAGTCTTTAGGACGTCAATGATGGTCGCACGTGTTGTCCCCCAAAAATATCACTCATTTTTGGGACAACATTTGAACTATTTTGGTCCTACAGACCAAAATTGTCTCTTCCCTTTTCAAAATTTGTCCTAGGCATTCAAATACCTTATTTTTCAAGCTTCTCAGAAATCTACAGACTCTGCAGGCTTAAATCTATGGACTCTACAGGCTTAAATCTACAGACTCTGTAGGCTTGAATCTACAGACTCAGCAAGAAGAGAAAATCTATGGACTCTGTAGGCCAAGTTAAAAGGACTTCATAGTTTGATTTCTATGGACTCTTTCAAGGTTAAAGAAATATATGAACTTGGTTTATACAAACTCTACAGGCAGGTTCATTTCCACAGGTTCAAAGGCTTCTACAGGCGGGCTCAACCAAAAGAATTAGTTTCTAAGACTTGGTCATTTTCAGGATTGGTTCAGTGCCTTGGTTCAATAAAAAATGTCTATCAACAAGCATTCAAGCAAAAGAGGCTTGAACCATCGGTTCAATGCTTTTGGTTCAATTGGTTCGTCCACTTTGTTTCAACATTTGGTTCATCCTTTGGTTCAATCAAACGGTTCATCAATTGGTTCAAGGCTTTGTTTGAACCTTTGAACCAAAGCTTGGTTCAACGATTGATTCAAACACATGGTTCAAAGGTGAGTTCAAACACATGGTTCAAATGGTTCATTAGTTGGTTCAAGGCTTTGTTTGAACCATTGAACTAAAACTTGGTTCAACGGTTGGTTCATCATCTTTTGGTTCAATGGTTAGTTCATCGCTTCAATTCAATCAAATGGACCATCGGATTGAACCATTTTGGTTCAAAGCTTGGTTCAACCAATTGGTTTAATGAAGTAGTTCAACAGTTGGTTCATTGGCTTGGTTCAAGGCTTTGCTTCGTTCGCTTGGTTCAATCAAAAGGTTCATCAGCTTGAACCATTTTGGTTCAACCAAGCAGTTCAACATTTGGTTCAAATGAATCAGTTCAATTCCTTGGTTCAATATAGTGGTTCAATAGCATGGTTCAAAGGAGCGATCCAATATAAAATTTTAAAGAGCCTCTTAAAGGACAAGTTCCCTTGCAGAGGGCACTTGGTCGACAAAAACACCCTTCAAAAGGGTCATTTTTTAGGAAGGCTGCAAAGGTAAATTCCTTTAGAAATTTTGTTTAAGGTAGATAGTCATAATTCTTTCAAACTTTTGTCTGAAGGAATTCCTTCGGACAAAAAGTCTGAAAGAATTCAAGAAGCGGCCGTCAGCAAAAAGCCTGAAGAACTAACCAAGACAAAAGTGATAAGAACATTTTCCATGGACTTTTGTCCATGGGAAATTTCTATAGACTTTTTGTCTTTGAGAATTTGTTCATGGAAAATGCTAGCAAGAAAGCCATGAAAGGCCGTTGAAGGACCTCGAAGGGTAGGTGCCCTTGCGGGGGACTCTCGGCTGCCAAATAGAAGGACACTTCCCTGAAGCTGAAGGGTCACCTTCCCTTCGAGAAGATGTAAAACAAGAAGCCTGCCATTCAAAGATCATTTATTAAGGCCCAAAAGGGAAGTTTCTTTCCAAAAAAGTGCCAAACAAAAAATCCAAAGAAAGACCAAGGAGTGACGCACTCGAAGATGTCAAATTCAACACAATGAACTAGCCATTGAAAACATAGTGATAGGCATGTGAATGTCAATTTTAAAGCTCATAAAATAGGTGTTGATCCTTTAAATCTACAGAACCAAATGCATTCATAGGCTTTAAGGCCAAGACCAGTAGAAAGTGAGGAAGGAACAGAACAACAAATTGAACCCAGGACCCGATTCAATTAACCAAAAAAGGAGGAAAGATGAAGGTAGGATCAAATTGCTAGGTGGACATTAAAAGTTGCAAACTTTCAATAGCGTGACTTTTTTCTCTACATTGATAAAATCAAATGGGTAAATGCCCCTAAGTTCCAGCCTATCTTCTTAATAGATTCTAATGCAACATGATGTGTTACTGTTCCAAGTCCTTCTTGAAGAGGCTATATAAAGGACTCTCTTCTATTGTAAATGGATCTCTTTTTTTGACAATCAGAATGAAACTCTGCCTAAATTGAAAGGCACTTCTCAGACTTTGAGCTCAGTTTGTTAATCATATTTTTTTATTGGAATAAGAAAGCAAGTGATTTTTTAGTCTTTGCGTTGTGATATCTTTGTTGTTGGGGAAACTATTCTTATGTCTTTTTCCTTGATATATTCTCTATTCTTTTAATTCAACAAGCAGGATTAGTGAAATTATTCAGGAAGGTGTCTTGAAGAGTCAATTGTGGAGAGACTTTGTGCCCCCCATAATTTCCTTTTAGTGTGTTTTCTTTTCATTTCTGTGTAAAGGACTTTGGGAAGACTTTGTACCCTCATTGTCCTTCATATCTTACTCTTGAGCGATTTAGGTGGAGAATTTGTGCTACATCTCGATTTGCTGGTTACTACATCCTTTGCTACATTTTGCATTTACTACCAGGAGTATTCTTGTGGTTTGCTAAATAGTACTTCTGAAAGAAGAGGAGTGTTGTTTGTTATTTCCATTGAGTTTTTCCTATGATCTACATGCATCATCTCTGAATAAAGAGAGATGGATCGTTTGTCCTACCCTTGAGTATTATTTTTGTTTATATATATATATATATATATATATATATATATATATATATATATATATATATATATATATATATATATATATATATATATATATATATATATATATATATATATATATATATATATATATATATGGAACCTCCCCTTGATGAGAGGAGAGATCAGTCTCCTTTTGATGTGGTAAAAAATTGCACATTTGGACAACCAGTCTTCCTACTTTGGCTGATAAGACCTATTTTGTTTATCAGTACGTTGATTGATAAAATATTCAACCAACAACACGAACATCAAATGATGGTCATGTGGACGTCAAATTTAAACATAGGGAAAAAAATATGAGCTTAAATTTGATGGTCTTTGGGATGTCAAATACGATCGTGCAAACGTCAAATGGAAGTGAAAATAAATCTTAGTAGGCATTTTCAAGAGGTCATATCTCACATGCACTACATCTTCAGGACAAATGGTTAAATGAGTTTGTTAACCCTCATATAAGGAACATTTTCACTAAATTTGAGCTCATACAACATAATGCATCAAAATTTATGGACGTACAAATTTGGCCTCAAAGTATTTTGGATGGTTTTAGAGTGTAAACAAAGCTTAGTGGCCATTTTCAAGAGGTCATATCTCATATATGCTACAGTTTTATAAGAAATGATCAAATTGATTTGTTCATCTTTATTATATGACTATTTTTACCAATATTTAACTTATGCGATGAAGCACACCAAAATATAAAAACATAAAAAATTTCTCTCCAACGCATTTGCTGCTATTTTTTTAGACAACCAATTTTTTAGGGTGCAAACATATCTGAGTGAGCATATTGGTGAGGCCATATCTCACAAGCGCTGCAACTTCTAGAGAAATAGTCAAATGGGTTTTTTAACATTTATGCCAAGATCATATTCACTAAATTTTAACTCACCTGCTACTAAACATCAAAAGATACAAAAACCTAAAGTTGGGCTCCTGACCATATTTCTCTATTTTTTTATACTCGATCATTTTTTAGGGAGTGCAAACAGTAGCAAGGGACTTCACTAACACACAGACCACTAGTTGGTTAATAATATTCTATTTTATAGAATTTTATGACATTTTAAAATAGAATATTTCATTGAAAGGCATATGTAAGTTTGTTAGCATATTTTCCTATATGTCAACTTACTTTGGAAAAACAAATGTATGCTGGAACTTGGTAAAAAGGATAGTTGTCTTTATCTTTGGGTTATTTTATATCTTATTACTGATCCGTATACTACCTTGTTCTTCTATAAAAGGTAGTATTTTTTATTTTGTAAAAGGGGGGATTTTGAGCAAATTGTATACTTAGAGCAATTAATTTAGCTAAAAAATTCTACAAAAATTGTATGTGTGGCTGTGTTAATAGTTATTAGATTTATCTCAATTATTTATCAATGCCTTGAATTTGAATGGTCTCTTAAATTTTGAGCTATATTTTCACTGTAGGGTTGCTAATCTATGTTGAATTAGATTAGTTGAAAAGAGTTAAGTTTATTTCATTTTATTTGCTATAGATTTGGATGTGCATATGTTATTTAGAATTTGATAACTAATCTATAAAGTGAATTTGATATTTACTTGTGCCTTTTATACTCTCCTTAGAATTTTGCCTAGTTACTAATGAAATTTGAGCTCATGTTATTTTATATTATTAACTAGTTCAATGTATGCTCAACTTAATGGAAACTTTGTCATTTTATTCCAGATAAAGACTGGTAATCCCCTGTGTTCTTTTTACCCTACCTTTCCTCTTTTGTCTCTTTTTTAAATGATTCACTTTAGTTTAGATTTAACTATAAATATTCATTTATAATAGTTTTTAGTTAAAATTATGATCATAATTCATCATCAAAAACAAAGATATACATAAATTCGGGACCAAGATGGCTCCCAACCACCAAATCATATAAATATTGTAGATAGTTCTTACATTACTCTACTTCTATTCCATCATAGGCAATTAGAATTGTCACAAATTGTAACTCATTCCATGGATTTTTAGAATATTAAAATGAAAAGTGTTCTTCAATACTAAGAGCATCTGTGAGGCAAATGGAACCATCAATAGGAACAACTCTACTGGCACTAGAAGGAGGGCACAGCTATTTGTGAATTTATAGGATCTTTGTTGGTTTTAGTGTATTTTGATCAAATATTAGTGTATTATTTACATATTTTTATAAATTTTTTCTCATTTATGTAAAGATCATTAATCTTCATGGTTTCAGACTAGTCTTTTTGCTTATTTAGACAAAGATTTTTATTATTTGAAGATATATGGTAAGTTCTGGTAATGATAGCTTAAGATTTGAAAATCTAAAGTATTTGAGGTTATAATAGATTTTTTTAATCAAAGATTGGTATATCTTTTAAAAATATAGGTTCATTTGAACTTAGGATTGTAAAGATTAACCATATTTGTATAATTGGGGACATTTTTTTTATCTAGCTTAGTTAAAATTTGATGCCCTTTATTATTCTTTATATATATATCTTTACAAAATTAGCTTGATGTACAAGTTTAATAATTTTTCTTTATAAATATTTATTTGACACATTGTATTTCAAATAGGATCTTCAATCTTTGAGCTAAAATTATCCAAAGCAAGATTGAGGTGAGCAAAAATCTTTAGGATCCTAATCTACTTCACCAGCTCAGGGTACTCATGTGTTCAAGATATGGCTTGGCTAGGTGGCTCTTTAATAAATGTACTAGTTATAGTGCATGATCTTTAAAATATAAAAAATTATTTGCCTTCTTTCATCCCAAATAATGTTGTTACTATTGAAGAACATATTAAGTCATTCAAAACTGCTATGAGATTGCTAAATGTAATTCATGAAGATGTAGCCTATAAATTATTTCCATTTAATTTTAAAGATACTTCCTATAAATGGTTTCTTAACCTTCTAGAGGATTGCATTACTAGCTAGAGTGATTTTAACAATATCTCCATTGACCAAGTTGGAAAAATTGTTAGTCCATGCATTATGTATCAACAATTTATCACCATTAGAAAGGATATTAATGAAACCATCAAATCCTTTAATGCTAGGTTTTAGAAGATGTTTAGCAAAATTGTATCCCCTTGTAGACCTAAAGATGTTAAGCATGGAATATACTGAGAGGGTGGGGGTGAATCAGTATATTATATATCTTATAAATCTTTCCTTTAACCAAATTCTACTTAATCAAACATTCAAGATATGCAATAAAAATCAAACAATAAACATCCACACAAGATAGAGAGAGACACCAGATATAACGTGGAAACCCAATGTGGAAAAAACTACAAAGAATCAATCTCAAATATATTCATGAGAACAACCCCACATGAGCACCATACCCCTTTGCCAAGTATAAACCTCAATTATAATTCATGAGCATCAACCTACAGGAGCTTCAAACCCCTTTGCCGAGCACCAACCCAGCACCTGTTTGTGAGCGCCAACCCACAGGAGCACCAACCCCTTTGCCAAGCACCAACCCAACAACAATTCATGAGCACCAACCCACAGGAGCACCAACCCCTTTGCCAAGCACCAACTCAACAACAATTCATGAGAACCAACCCACAGGAGCACCAACCCCTTTGTGCATACCACACACCTATCTCTCAATGTTGTTATCTCAACAAATGATAGATCAATACAACATCTCCTTCCTCTCTCTCACTTTTGCTCTTCTAAGCTAGATATAACAAATACAAATCATCTCTCATAATTGTTCTTATAAGCTAGATATTACAATATCAAATCAAACTCTTACACTCACATTTATAAATGGTTACTCAAGCCTTTATTTATAGCTTTCCAAATGACCTTTGGCCTTCCCCCTTTGTGACCTTTCATTCCTCATGGAAAATGGTGCCAACCTTGGATGACCCTTCATATCCAAGCATTTGAAAAGTCATGTGGTGACCCTTCATGACCAAAAATGTCTTTCCCACTTTTGTCCTTATCTTTGGTGACTTTTCGTATTCCTTTAAGTGTCCCTTCATGAGAAATTTGCCCTTTTTATGCTTTTGTCTTCACTTGGTGACTCTTGGTATTCCCCAAGATGACTCTTCATGGGAAAATGTGTCCCATCCTTCTTTTGTCTTTATCCCATGACTCTTCGACTTCTCCATGGGCCCTTATTTTGTCTCATATGCAACCAAAAATATATTTGTTAATATTACATAAATATTAACTCATATTAGCCAAGATAAACAACATTAAATGCAATGGGGCCTTTATCACCAATAATACTAAACCTTTGACATCAATGACAATATTTCCAACAATCTCCCCCTTTGTCATTGATGGCAACCTCAATCCTAAAACTGCCACATCTTGTCACCTGCACACACCATTATCTAAAAATATACAATAACTCCCCCTTACTGTAGCAACCTGTACCTATTCCCTGTACCTATTTTTTGCACCTATACCTGTACCTATTATTCTCCCCCTTTGACATCAATGGCAAAGGGCCTACCTGGAGCTAACACTTAGATCCCCCTCACTTGATGCTAAACATCAATGGTAGGAAGTAATATAAATTACTCCCAACTCCTCTCGCCAATCTTTGAATGTATCCTTTGATCATGCCTTTGAGAAGATATTTGACAAAACATATACATTGTTCCCTGTCCTTTGAGCATCTACAATCAACTCATTTGAATCTTTTCTTCTAATCTCACAACCTTTAGCATGAAACCTTAATGTGTATCCTTGATCACAAATTTGACTGACACTTAATAGATTATGCTTAAGACCTTTTACATACAAAACATTTTTAGTCTTAGTTCTACCATAATCCAAACTCAAAGTACCTTTTCCGGCTATCTTGGTATTGGTTTTATCTCTGAACCTCACTGTACCACCATTAATCTTATTTAGATAAATGAACTTACTTTTATCTCCTATCATATGCCTCGAACATCCACTATCAATTAACCATAGTTGTTCTTTTCCTCTGACATGCAGAGCTATTTGCACCATCATAGAATCTTCATGTTGTTTATTTTGCCATGTACATGTCTAAACCTTTTTTTTGATGAATGGATCTTTGACACTCTGATTCTTCTTCTTGATGAATGGAGCTTTGAACCTCTGATACTTCTTGACTAACTCGAACATGCTTCTACAATAACGAGCTATGTGTCCGTAGTTGTACTTGTAGCATACTATGGTTTCTTCATCAAAGCTTGATAGAGGAGCAAAAGAGTTGTGGCTTCTGCTTCACTCTACTTGTCTTTCCTTCTCCTTATTTTTGAAATTGTTAGCTCTTTTTCTACATTCTAATTTCTTGTGACCATATCCATTACAATAAAAACAATAGCCATAAAAATGAGACCTGTCTGTATATCTCTGACCTGATTGCCTTTTGTAGCTTTGTTCTCTCTAGCCTTCTTTGTTTGGAATGTCCTCTGTATTCTTCACTTCTCCCCTTTCTATTTCCTCTTGTGTCAGAGCTTCAGCATAGCTCTTTTTCTTTTCAAAACTGATCCCTATCTTATATGTATATGCTTTTTGAATTTCCAACATCTTATTCATCATGTTAGTGATATCTTCAAATTTTGAATCATTGACTGCTTTATCACTGACTGCTTTCTTAATATCTTCTTTTAAAGAGGCAATTTCAATAACATACCTTTCACAATCTTTTCTTTCTATTTCCAACTGTGTTGTGAGATATTCTTCATTCTTCTTGTCTTCTTCAAAGTGTGCTTGTAGATCTTCAATCATTTCCTTTGACTCTTGTTCATTTTTCTTGATTTGACGCTTTAACCTTTGATTCTTCTTCTGAACAGCTTCTAACTCTTCTAGGGCACAATTGAGTTCTCCTTCCATATCTACTTCAGCTTCCTCCTCTTCTTCTTCTTGATCATCATCATGTATGGCCATGAATAGAATCTCTTCTTCTTCTGAATCACTGACTCCATTATCTTCGCCTGAGCTAGGATCTTTAGAATACAAGATCTTCTTCTCGAATCCCTTCTTAGATTTTCCTTTGAAATTCATCTTGTATGTAGGCTTTTCTTCTTCATCATATTTAACCTTATCTGGGCATCTAGCTAAAAAATGTCCAATCTTCCCACAATTAAAACATTTAAAAGGTAATTTTCCTTGATATTTACTTGTTCCTCTTTTTGGCCTGTGAATGAAAAGTGCTTCGTTGTCATCTTCATCATCACTGGAACTATCACTTGATTCTTGAATCTTAGCTTTCTCCTTCTTTGATGTCTTAAAAGCCACTTCTCTCTTTGAGGGTTTATCTTGTTTTGTCTGCATCTCATATGCCGTGAGAATACCATGAAGCTCATCCATCTTTAGCTTGGTTAAATTCTTCATTTCCTCGATTGCCAAAACCTTTACATCATATTTCATTGGTAGAGATCTCAAAACCTTTTGCACCACTGTTGACTCTTCCAATGTTTCTCCAAGACCTTGAATCTAATTTACTATCTGATCAACTCGCAAGAGATAACTTGCTATATCTTCTTCTTCTTCTATCTTCAAACTTTCAAACTGCCTTCTAAAAGTCTCCAACTTAGCTTGCTAAACCTTTCCATCACCTTTGTAAATATTCTCAAGTTTTACCCAAGTTTCATGAGCATATTTACATTGCATAACTTTAACAAATTCAGATTCACATAAACCACATAAAATAACATTTAAATCTTTAGCATTACATTCACTTTCCTTCTTTTATGCTGGAGTAATTGTAGATGTCTGTGGCTCTTCATATTCCTCCACCACTGATTTCCATATGTCAAATCCAAGGGCCATCAAATAAACCTTCATTCTCATGCTCCAAAAAGCATAATTTGTCCCATCAAACAAAGGTGCCTTATTTGTAGAAAATCCTTCCTGTGACCCAGCCATCGTGCTTTCCCGATCTACCTTCAAGCTGTAAAACTTTTCAAAAAGGAACCTGCTCTGATACCAATTGTTAAGCATGGAATATACTAAGAGGGGGGGTGAATCAGTTTATTATATATCTTATAAATCTTTCCTTTAACCAAATTTCACTTAATCAAACATTCAAGATATGCAATAAAACTCAAACAATAAACATCCACACAAGATAGAAAGAGACACTAGATATAACGTGGAAACCCAATGTGGGAAAAACCACGGAGAATCAATCTCAAATATATTCATGAGAAAAACCCCATATGAGCACCATACCCCTTTTCCAAGTATAAACCTTAGCTATAATTCACGAGCACCAACCCATAGGAGCTTCAAACCCCTTTGCCGAGCACCAACCCAACACCTGTTCATGAGCACCAACCCCTTTGTTGAGCACCAACCCAGCAACAATTCGTGAGCACCAACCCATAGGAGCACCAACCCACAAGAGAACCAACCCCTTTGTGTATACCATACACCTATCTCTCAATGTTGTTATCTCAACAAATGATAGATAAATACAACATCTCCTTCCTCTCTCTCACTTTTGCTCTTCTAAGCTAGATATAACAAATACAAATCATCTCTCACAATTGCTCTTCTAAGCTAGATATTACAATATCAAATCAACCTCTTACACTCACATTTACAAATGGTTACTCAAGCCTTTATTTATAGCTTTCCAAATGACCTTTGGCCTTCCCCCTTTGTGACCTTTCATTCCTCATGGAAAATGGTGCCAATATTGGATGACCCTTCATATCCAAGCATTTGAGAAGTCATGTGGTGACCCTTCATGACCAAAAACGTCTTTCCCACTTTTGTCCTTGTCTTTGGTGACTTTTCATATTCCTTTAAGTGTCCCTTCATGAGAAATTTTCCCTTTTTGCTCTTTTGTCTTCACTTGGTGACTCTTGGTATTCCCCAAGATGACTCTTCATGGGAAAATGCATCCCATCCTTCTTTTGTCTTTATCCCGTGAATCTTCGACTTCTCCATGGGCCCTTATTTTGTCTCATATGCAACCAAAAATATATTTGTTAATATTAAATAAATATTAACTCATATTATCTAAGTTAAACAACATTAAATGCAATGGGGCCTTTATCACCAATAATACTAAACCTTTGAAATCAATGACAATATTTCCAACAAAAGAGGCTTTAACCTTAAAGATTTATAAGGATGATATAGATCCCTTGACCTCTATGTTCCTAAAAAGATCTCTTCCAGTCATTAACACATTGACTCAAGCTTATTTTGAAGCTGTAGTCATTAATCACCAAATACAACCTCAAGGTCAGATGGTGTATTCTATGCCTAATATTAATTTAAATTGGCCCATCTAGAATGTCATCCCTAATATGCCTACTTTAACACTAGTTCAGAACCATTTTTATTTAAATCATACATATCTTGCCAAAAACTAAAGTTCTCAAATAACACTATAAGTGAATTTCATCCATAAAATCATATAACTCCAATGCCCATAGCCAGTAATAATGATCCAATTCATGAGCTTGAAACCCCAAAAAATTCAAATGACTTGATATTAGAAATGATCTGAAAATTGAGCATTGGTTTTCTACAGCTACAAAAACAAGTAATAAATACAAGGAAAAGTTATGACAAAAATTATGCTTCTCAAAGGTTTGATAAGCTTCCAAATGAGTTTTATAACAATAATAATGTATTATCTAAAGACGTACACATGATTTTCAATGACATTTTTTTGGATAATCATTGTAATATTTTTGAAACCTCTGAATCTGTGCTTAATTAAGACTTTACTACAAGGACATCTGTCTTTGCAAGAGCATCTCAAGGTTTCATACAAACCATTGATTTTTCATTTGAATATGGAGATGAAGACAAAGATAAGCCAATTAAATAAATCACATCTAAGATAACTTATATCCCTAAAAATGTAAAAAAATGCAATTGAATATCAACAAGATATCATCATTGATATTCTTGAAGATGAAAAAGAAGATTTGTTAGAAGTGGATATGTATCAAATACAAGATGATCTTTCTTTAGAAGGTAGCTAGGGAGGCAACCCACGTAGGTTTATTTATAAAATAGATATTACCCCTAAAGAGGATGATCATTGGCATCAATCATACTATGATTTTTTGAATGGGATCAAGGAGCTAGAGATAGTAGATGACAGAATTGGATAACATATATATACTTCATCTAAAAATTTCACCAATGATCTAGAGCTCTCGGAAGATGATATTATTTCAGAAGAATCAAATCAAAACAAGATGAAGCTAGATTACACAAAAGAGTTGCCTTTCTTCACCAAAGATGAAGATGAGGCATGTAAATTAAATTAGTAATTTTCATATGACTTCATTAAGAGGATTGTAATATGGGACCAACATGTTTTTCATGATGAGATTGTGGATGGACATCATTCAGTTGATTAGGATGAAGATGCTTTTTGAGATTAATTAAAATATTTTTATGTAAAGATTGATAGTCCACTTCCACCTCATAAGAACTTGATGAAGACATTAGTTTGAAAATGCAAGCCAAGATGTCATTATTGAGTGAAAACAGTATATGCCAATACCTATCTATGGATGAAGTAGAATTGACAATCCTACTGTAAAGTAGGAGAATTTGGGAAGAAGATAATTAGGTCTTAGAGTCATATCTTCGATCCATGCATCTGAGGAGGTTGTTATGAGATCAAGTCACACCATCTAGAAGACACAAGCATAAAAATGCCCTTATCTATAGGAAGATGATATCATAAAATACTCAGGTTTCAAGGTGTTGTAGTAGATTAAATAATTTTCCATTTGATCTCAGAGGTAAGTATTTTATGAAGTTAATATAGAGCTTAGGTTAGTTTTTTTCATGTTCTTTCTTTTTTTTTTTTTTTTCTCATGTCCCTTGTTTGTACATGAGCATGTATATATTTATTTGCTTCCTACTTTGTTGCTTTCTATTGTGTGTTTGCTTTTGTTGTTTTGTTCCTTGCTCCTAATAAGTCCTTTTGGGATAACCCTAGCTCAAATTTGTTCATATTTTCTTGAAATTCTAAAAGATTCAAAAATGAAGGTATGAACCTCACACTCATGTTGACCATAGTTTGAAGCACAAGCTTGATGTCACAATTTAGGTAAATTGATAAAGATTGATGAATAAGTTAAATATTCCATAGGAACTTATACATTATCTTGACCTAAAATTAGGTTTTATGAAAAAATGCATATGTAGAATGAAATATTTACCTATGGAGACACAAACATGCTTACACTTAACAAACATCCTTTCTTGAGACAAAGGTCATAGCCAAAGGCAATTGTTTAAAAATCAAACACTTGACTAAATCTTTAAACCTGGCTAACCTGGTTCTCAACTTTTGCTAGAATACCAAAAAAATGATCTAAAAAATATAAAAATAAGAGCTTATTGTAAAATCAACAGCTTTCTAAGAAAAGGTGATTCTGATAATCTCCATCAAGACTATGGATACCCAGTTGAAAGTGGAGAAAGGCTATGAGTGGAATCAAAGGCATCTCTATCAAAGCTATGGATGTCTGGCTGGTAGTAGAGCAATGCCCAAGCCTTCCCTAAGCTAAAATCATGATTATTAATGAATCTCTAAACATGCTCCCAGTCAGATGTTAATGATTAAAGGCATGAAACCTAGAATTTGATTTTTAAATCCCATGATAGATAGTGAATAGAATCTAAGCACACACACAACATGATTATGTTTTAAATATTTGATCATAATTATGCATACACAAAGCTTGTCTCAACCATAAACTGGTCTTGATGATGGCATTAATCAAGTGGAATAGATGGCCTATTTATCTGTCTAAACTAGAGTCTCTAGGTTATAACATATTATTGTATTTCTCTTGTGAGTCGCCATTTGTTGGGGCCAACATACCCTCATTTTATTGATAAATGAGACCCTTGAGATGCTTTAAACTTTAACACTAAAAATTTGGCATGTTTGAATGTTATTAAAATCTGAAGATTATCCTCTTTGATAAAATGGCTTATTCTCTTTTCATTATTTAACTTTAATTTGCCTAATCTTACTAATGATTTGCCTTGTGAATAGAAAGTGCATGTTTCATAGAGATAGCACTGATAAATGTTGTCATTACTTTTCATATTTTAATCCAATAGAGTGAACACAATATTGAAAAATCAAAAGGTGATGGATAGGTTATAGAGATCCTATGGAGTGCCAAGAGTGCCTGGAGTAAGAATGGAAGTTCTTGGTTTTCATCTAGTCCTTCATTATGTTCATCTAAACATTATAGTCAAGTGGCAAAATTTTTGAGTAGGTACTTTGCTGACATCACCATTTCCACGTGTGGATGAATCAAGTAAAATTGGTCATATGGATGTGATCACATTTGTTCCAAGTTTATATGCCCCAAGATTTAAGATTTTCAAATAATCACATCAAAAGTTATTAGCCTTCAAATTTGGTCTCTCAAATAAAATCTATCATTTTCCCATAGTCATTCTTTTAGGGAGTCCAAAAAGAGCCTAGTAGGCATTTTCAAGAGGGTATATCTCTCATGCTTTGCAAATTCAAATGAAACAGTCAAATAGGTATGTTCACATTTGCTTAAAGAATATTTTTAGTTAAATTTGAGCTCATATGACATAGTGCATTAAAATATATAAGTGTGCAAAGTTGTCTCTCAAGTAGTTTTAGATTGTTTTCCTGACAAGTATATGAACATCATACAAAATCATGCAAAAAGGCTCATTTCAACGTTTTATAAGTGCATTTATAGAGCTCCTGAGACTAGTAGATCAAATGAGCTTATTTTTTTGGTATTAATTCCATTCATTACAACTTTGGTGCCTTGATGAGTTATGTGCTTCAAGATAAAAAAATTGCAAAGTTAGCCAAAAAATAGATGACAATCACATGGATGTCAAATTTAATCTTGTGTAAAAAAATTTATGATCTTAAATTTGATGATCTTCGAGATGTCAAATACGATCACACAAACATCAAATAGAAGTGAAAATAAAGCATATTAAGTATTTTTAAGAGGTCATATCTCACATGTGCTATATATTCAAGATAAATAATTAAATAGATTTGTTAACCCTCATACAAGGAACTTTTTTGCTAAATTTTAGCTCATATGACATAATGCATCAAAATTTATGGATGTGCAAATTTGGCCTCAAAGCATTTTGGCTAGTTTTCAGGGTGCAAATAAAGCTTAGTGGGTATTTTCAATGGGTTATATCTCATATATGTTATAGTTTTAGGAGAAACGGTCAAATGGGTTTGTTCACCTTTGTTCCAAGACCATTTTCACTAATATTTAACTTATGTGATGAAGCACACCAAAAGATAAAAACATGGAAAGTTTCCCTCCAACACATTGTTTGTTGTTTTTTTAGACTTAATCAAATTTTTAGGGTGCAAACATATCTGAGTGAGCATATTAGCAAGGCCATATCTCACAAACATTTTATCTTCAAGAGAAATGATGAAATGTATTTTTTTTTTAATTTATTCCAAGATCATATGCATCAAATTTCAACTCACATGCTACTACACATCAAAGGATATGAAGACTTAAAGTTGGCCTCCTGACCATATTTTGTTGGTTTTTCATACTCTATCATTTTTCAGAGAATGCAAATAGTAGCAAGAGACTTCACCAACAAAAAAACCACCCGGTAGTTAATAATATTTTATTTTGTATAATTTTGTGACATTTTAAAATAGAATATTTCATTAAAAAGCCATATGCGAGTTTGTTAGCATATTTGCCTATATGTCAGCCCACTTTGGAAAAAAACAAATGTATGCTAGAATTTGGTAAAATAATAACTGTCCTTATTACTAAGGTATTTTGTATCTTATGACTGACCAATATACTAACTTGTTCTATAAAAGGTAGTATTTTTCATTTTATAAAGGGGAGATTTTGAACAAATTGTATACTTAAAACAATTAATTTTGCTAAAGAATTTTTTAAAGATTGTCTATGTGGTTGTGTTAATAGTTATTATCTTTCTCCTAATTGTTTTTTGATGCCTTGAATTTGAATGGTCTCTTGAATGTTGAGCTATATTTTGGTTGCAAGGTTTCAAATCTATTTTGAACTATATTAGTTGAAAATATTTGAGTTCATTTCATTTTATTTGCTCTAGATTTGGATGTGCATATGTTATTCAAAATTTGGTAGCTAATATATAAAGTAAATTTGATCTTTACTTATGCCTTTCATACTCTCCTTAGAATTTTGTCTGGTTAGTAATGAAATTTGAGCTCATATTATTTTGCATTATTAATTGGTTCAATGTATGCTCAGCTTAATGGAGACTTAGTCATTTTGTTTTAGGTAAAGACTGGAAATCACCTGTGTTCTTTCTACCCTACCTTTCCTCTTTTTCTCCTTTTTTTAATGATTCACTTTATCTTAGATTTCACTTTAAATATTCATTTATAATAGTTTTTAGTTAAAATTTTGATCATAATCCATCATCAACAACAAATATATACATAAATTCTGAACCAAGGTGGCTCCCAATCACCAAATCATATAAATATTATGGATAGTTCTTACATTAATCTACTTTTATTCCATCATAGGAAATTAAAATTATTATAAACTACAACTCATGCCATGGATTCTCACAATCCTAAAATTAAAAGCGTTCTTCAACACTAAGAGCCCCTATGAGGCAAATTGAACCATCAACAGGAGGCATAAATAGGATTCTACATAATGTCCCAATTTTATGTGCATGTTTAACCATAAATTAGGTGGCATATGCATACACTTCAAATTAATAGACAATAAAAGGATATTTCACATTTAGATCTTTAGGTTGTGATCTATTTAGCTATCTAGCCTTAGAAACTAAAAAAAAAAAAATCTTTTTCATGAGTATACATGGGTAATCACAAAAAAATGATGAATAAAAACTTAATTAAAATAAAAAAACCTCATTTTCCCTAGTATGCAACATAATCCCAAGTATCATAATATTATCAAAGGACATTGCATGGATTTAGATTCATATAATTCATCAGGTGATAAGAATCCACACTCAAAATAAAATATGTACCATTAGGTCAATGAACATTGTTAATTGAAATTAGATCCGTGAATTAATTGAGAGACAAACCTTAAATCTCATTTCATCATGAATGATTTTGATATACTGAGATGTGAGTAACATGAAAATAGTGATAGAGATAAATATAGAATATAGTTTCACCCCATATGATATGAGTGGAGTGCATAGATCATAGTGAAACTTTTTTCTCAAGCAGAAGAAAATTTGCCTCTACAAGGCAATGCTATGAACATCATCAATAATATAATTTTCCTTGTTTGTTCTCAATATATATAAACTATAACACATAAAACATTGGATTCTTTAAAACATTGATTCATTAGTCCAGAAATATATTTGAATAAGGAACATTATTAAGGAAAAGGTTTTTTCCCTAATACATGCACATGACAAGGATCCTTAAAACATAGTAAAATATAATATTTGCATGATATTGATAATGGTAATTAATATGACATGAGTATATTTACATAAAACACATAATCATATCAAACACATAATCACACTAGGTACATAATAATTATATATACATATGCATATCAAGCATATAAATGTGATAGATATGATAAAAAATATGGAAACATAAACAATAACTAAGCACAATGAAAATTAGAAAGATCATGGAGACATGGTAAAATATTTTTTAGCATGAAAATAAAGCTACAAATAATAACATCATACTTTACCATTAGATGCTATCATACTTTTATGGAAATCATTATAGGAACCATTCATCACAACTAATTTTGGAAATGGTATTATTGAAACTTAGTGCATAAAAATAGAAGGAATTATTTGAATTTAAGCACAAGATTCCCCCATGTTTCCAAAAAATAAGGGTGAAATACTAGGGTAACATGGAAAACTTATAAAACCTGCATGATGTTGATTAGGCCCTACAAAGTTTTTCCCTACAAGGTAAAAAGGCAATATGGCCCCATAATCAAGTAAAATAGGAATTCCCCCCTACATTGTTTTTAAGCTTCAATAATGAAATTTTGATGTACTAAATATTCTATATGCCTACTTTTAATCACATAAATAACACATATGAAAAATAAATAAGCCTATGTTAGTTTTATCTGTGTGCATAAGTGTGACATGAATGTGATCATGTGTGTGGATTATTTCCAAAACAAACAAAAAGTATAAATGTATAACATCACCTAAGTTAAATTAAGGAAGAAAATTTATAGTAAGGAATACTATTTATAGTAAGTGAAATTAAAGCATAGTAACTTATGACAAGGCATCTAAGAGAATTATTTACATTTCATATCAAAGCATTGTAAAACATGATGCATAACATAAAATGAAAAATCACGAAGCATTAAAAAATCATTGAATTTATCATATGATTATCACTCATTTAAAATATTTAAATGATACGTATATAACCTATGTTCAAAGAACAAATAATATGGAATTAACTCACTAGCTTTGAAAAAATTTACAAGCGAGGAAAAATAAGGTAAAAGTTAGCAACACATGACCTTGTTCATCCAGTCTGCCTATTAGGATATATTATTTATGATTGAAATAGCATGATTTTTTTCTCATAATTTAATTTTTTATATATTTTTAGGAAAGGAAAAATAAATCATTAATAAAATATAAGAAAAAAAATAACAACAAAAGCAATCATAAATAAATAATAACATCATAAAAAATAAAAGACGTGAATATAAGACAAAACATATTTGAAAAAGAAACAAGGGAAATAAATATGAACAAACTTGATTATGAATAACATTTAAATAAATACATACAATTGAAAATATCACATAAGGATAAGATGGAAAAAAATACTAAACCATAATTCAAAAGAATGCAAAAATAAAGTGGAATACGGTAACAAGAAATATATGACACCCACACTATATTATAAAGAATATTTTAATATTATAAATAAATTAAGTAATATTAGAAATTATAGATAATAAAATCTAGTATTAGACACTTGACAATATCAATCTTGACCTACCTTTACCTTGAATGACATGTGCATACACATATGGATTTTAAACTTCTTTATTTTATATCCACATGCTTCTATGAGTTTGTCCTTATTATTTTATATTATTCACCTACAATAATGTCATAGTATATGAATAAATTATTCATTATCAACTTATATTGTCCTTATAACATCAAATTAGTATTCCTACTTTTTAGATGAGTCTATTAGACTCAAAAGCCTATGTAATTTTAGAGGCATCCAACTTTGACAGACCTATCCATGTGCCAATAAATGGTCATTTTTTCAATTTAAATTATCTTTATGGGTCAGCCCATAAGTTTTGAATATTGAAGCCTAATAAATTACCCAAATAGTACCATATAAATACACAATAGGTCTAATCATATTAGATCATTTGGCACTCATCAAGGAAACATATATACACTTTTATACATTTAAATATACTACCCTAATCTTCCTTATTTATAAATATATCACAAGGATTAGTCCCTATCTAAGTTTGAATAACCTAATACAAGTTTAGTTTTCCATTTGTCAAGTGTCAAAAGTTAGATTATAGGTTACATTCATAAAAAGGTCACCTTGCACACATACACTTAATAGGGAGAGCTACGTATTTTTTGAAATATCTCTTCAGATTATTCTATACATAGGCAGTGTTGGGTAGAGGTTAAGGTTAGATTAACCCAAATTTTCTCCATTTTTAAGGCCTAAACCTAGTGTTAAAAGTATACCTATGGTTTCAAAGATAAGGAGATAAATTTTAGGATGTTTCACATATAATGAGTCCATAATATTACACAAAGATACATATTACAATCATACACAATATCCTATGCTAAAAAATATATGAAAAATTTATATAGTTAAACTTGGTAGATGATACATGCTATCATCTAGTGTAGGCATCTACAGACTGAAGAATTTTCTAGGTAGTTCTAGACACCTAGTTCCTAATCTAAATGAACTATAGTCTACATCCAACCCTTCTTACCACTTACACACTATCTCATTCTTGCACACAATAGAAACATGCTAAACATCTAAGTCTCTTAGGTTATTTCTATTTATAGTACATGAAAATTTTTAAATCATATTAAAATTTATCATTCAAACTAGTGTCCTAATGTAACATGTTAAACAATCTAAATAGTTCAATTTTTTATACTTATTTAGATAACTAAATCAAAATAAGGTAAAACATATTGATGAATCCACTTTTTTGTCTAGAACCTTTTAAAACCCTAGGTTACCTTATGGTTTCATCCTTCTATCACTAGGGTTTCAATTTCTATATTTAAATTTCATTTTCAAATTTGATTTTTTATTTCCCCTTCACATTTGGTCTCAAGCCTAGGGTTTCTATCCTTAAAACCCTATATTCCTATGTTTTTTTTCTTATTAGGAATAATTTTTTTTTATGATTCTTTATATCTTAGCTTTTGGTAAATTTAAAATTAGTGACAAACCTAAAACTGATAGTATCACTCACCCTTTATATTTTCTATTTTCTACCCATTCCATACATTATACTTTTACTAATGAATGGCCTAATAGCCAAATTTTTATAATTAATGCTGCTAATTATGTAGAGGAATAATATTATTATGAAGTAAATTGATATTATTATGATTATGAATAGGATAATTATTATATTAATGAATATAGAAAATCAAAATAAGAACAATATGATGTTGAAATCAATTCTCTTGCTTCTTTCATTCACTCGCTTAATCACACATTAGAACAAACAAAAAATCAACAATGTAATACACAATGAAATTTTTAATGTCTATAACATTCCACTTAATAAATAATATAAAATATATCCATACATCACTAATACACATATGGATTATCATGATGTTTCTCCTTGTAATGATAATTCTCGCAATACAAAGTATATTGATTTTATTTTTTCTCAATTAGAATGCAATACTATTTCTTCTCTTTAATTTAATCATAATATCCCTTCCTATTATCTTGAAATGATAAATGATGTTATCATTTTAAATTAATTTGATGTTCCTTTCTATACTCCTTAAATTATAAATGATGTTATTGGTACAATTGAATATGAGTTTCTCTTCCATCCTTTTAAATGAAATATGATACTATTATTTTTTCTCATAAAAATAAATGTGATGATATTTCTTATAATTTATATGAGCCTTCTATTGAAACACAATGTGAAGTTATTTATACACATTATCTAGAAACAAATTATGATTATAACCCCAAGTTATGAAATAATGTTTCCATAAAATTAAGAGGATGATTCACCATCACTTAAATTTTGCCCAGCTCAAAAATATATTCTTTTATCTACATCATCTCCCAATTATTTTGGCTTAGTTTCTATTTCTTCAATATTTTGATTACATGATTATGAGTTTTTATTTATTTTATTGTTTCTATGGTTACATGATGTTTTATTTTACCTTTTTTTTATTTAGTTATCTAAAAAAGTATAAAACATTGAAGTATTCATAATTTTTAATGTATCACAATAAAATATTGATTTTAATGTTAAACTTGAATATGATTTAAAAAATTACACTTAAAATAAATATAAATTACTATGGGATTTAGATACTTATCATGGTTCCTTTTTGTAAAGGACTAATACAATGTGCATGTGATAATAAGAGCTAAAAGTAGATTGTAAGTTACTTAGATCAAGAATTGGGTGTCTAGAACACTTGGAAAAATATGTTATATTTCATATTTCCACACTAGTGATAACATTTGTCCTCTACAAGATTCATGTGTGTAGACTATGCCTACATGTTTCAGAATAGGTATTTACATCTAATTGTAATATGTCTCTATATATGATATCAAAGGCTCATTGTATGCACAATATATAAAAAACATGTCTCTTATTCAAAACTTGAGGTCCACTTTTGACACTAGGTTTAGACCAAAAAAATGGGGAAAGGGTGGTTGATCTAACCTCAAGCACTCCTTAATGAATGGTTTAGTGTTGTCTACATATCCAATACTCTAAAGAGGGAATTCAAACCACACATAGTTCTCCTTGATGGGTGTATATGTGCAATGGTGATTATTTTAAGAATGTTACCTATAATATAGAATTCAACATTTGGCAAGTGGGAAACTTAACTTGGATTAGGTGCTTAATACTTGGATAGGAATTATTTGTAACTAAATTTTGAATTAGGAAGTGTAGATAAATTAATTTGAATGTGTATAAGTGTGTATATGTTTCATTGATGAGTGATAGATGATCCAATAGGTTTTTACCTGCTATGTATTTATAAGGGACTATTTGGGTACTTTCTTATGCCATTGACATGAAAAATGTCTGGATTGACCCATTAATATAATTTAAATGTGAAAATGACCATTATTTGGTGTGGGGTCTATTAGAGTTTGATGCCTTTATAAATTTGTAGGTGTCTAATTTTGATGAACTCATCTAATAAATAGGAATTCTAATCTGATGATTTGGAAATAGTCTAAGTGTGATAATGAGTAGGTTTAGTATAAACTATCATTTTTTTAGGTGACTAATAAAAAAGTGATAAGGTTTAAAACATATAAATCATGTGTATATGAAATATAGGTGTGCAAGATCCATATATGTATTCATAAGTCATGTAAGGTGAGGGTAGGTGAACATTAACATTGTCAAGTATCTAATACTATAATTTAGTGTCTGAAAATTCCCCCCTTTATTTTAGTATTGAAATTAAAAAAATATGTAGAGTAAAAGAATAAATATATGTAATTGAGTATGTACAACATATATTATCATTGGGATAAGGATTTGAATGTATAGTTTACTCCAAGAAAACTTGTAAATGAACATGTAAATAATGCCCATATGAAATGAAATATAAAATTAAAAATAATTTTTTTAACTTTAAAGAGAAAGGAAGGAATACACATGTAAGTGGTTATATTGTGTTTCCATAAGATGTGTTGAATATTATGCTTCATTATGGAGAATTGAAACTATGCTTCCTATTGAAGCATTGGACAATTTTGCTTCATGTTAGAGAATTTAGAGAATTGTGTTTTCTAATAAAACATTAGAGATTGGAGATGATCATTCCCCACTAGAGAAATGAACTAAGGAAAGGGCCATGGGTTGGGAAAATAAATGCCTCAACCATCAAAAATGGTGATATGATGTTGAGTGATGTTGAAGCTCAACCACACTACTCATTTAATTGATCTTTAAAGGTGAAAGGTGGGGCCTATACCATAATCAAGTTGGGTGAATCAACCACTAGAGATAGACTTATAGATTCAATATTTACCTTTGGTACCATTGATGTCACATCAATGCCATGATATTTAATAGAAAAATGTAATAGTGTATGTATGAAGAATGTTCATGCCCCACAATATAATCCAATCAGTGCCAACATGATATAGTATATTGTACATTCATATCTCATTTTGTCCCAAATCCAAAATATCTAAAAAAATGTAACTCATGTTCCATATAAATATGCATTGTATATGTCCCTAAAATATTTATTAATCTACAAAAATATGTACCATAATGTAAACCAAAATAATATTATGAACCAACATGTACTCTCTAAATCATGTGATATATCTAAAAATATAAATTTTATATAAATGGAGGCTTAAATATCTATGATAATCCCATTAATATGCCCCCTTTTGACATGGTGAATGTAGTCTTTGAATTTTTCATCTAAAAATGGAGTTAAACACATTATGTTATGTAAAAATATGTTATCATTTAGAAACATGTGCTAATATATGGAAAATGTGTCATCATAGTATGAATGTATCGTCAAAACATATATGAAACATATAGTATAATGCATAAATGTATCATGTCAAGATAGATATATCAATTATGAAAAAAATAGTAAACATATCTAATATAATCACTACATAATGACTATGTATGAATGTGCATGATATGTAACATGGAACCACACAAAAAGAGGAAGGTTCATGATAAGGATCATGGCACCACAAAATTAATAGAAAATTATATTGATGCAATTTAGACCCACCCTAAAGGTTGATGGATAAATTCATCTCTTTTTAGGATTAATGACTATGTACTCCAAGGCATGAATTGTGGGTATTTGGTTTTATAGATAACTATTATTGTTTGTACAACATGCCCTAATTTATTCTTTAAATCATGGAACCTCTTTTTGCTCTAGAGTTTGTTCTTCTAGGTTTTAGTTAGGTCTAGGCCTATTTTATTTGTTGATCTAGTTGGGAAAGGTCCTTGAGAATTTTCAATATTAAAGTTGTATTTGTTTCATTCTTTAAACTAAGTCTAAACTTAACATGTTTATTATGTTCACTTAGTCTAGAATATTTTATAATTAAGGCTTCATTGATACAATTATCTGAATATACCTAAATCTAATAAATCTTGGTCTATTTTAAGTCATGTTTTGAACTACCTTAAAATTTCCATTTCTAGACCATTTCACCTCAAATTTAAATATACAATATAACTATTGAAGAGTACTCACATCTTTTTCATGAATAACTTGTTCTGATATTGTCTCCTTTTAGTTTATTTAATAAGGTGTTTGCATTGCTTTACTTTTAAATATTTATCACTTTAAGGAATGTTAAACTAATTTGGCTACAATTCTTGGCTGAATGGGACCATTTTAACTACTTAATTTGTTTATGTTTTGTATATTTTATTATTTTTGTGTTGATTTGACTAAGTATTTTTCAAGATTTCATTACAAAACTTGGTTATTTTATAGATTGATGGATCAACTTTAGCTTTGAAAAATGTTTGTGTTAATTCATTAATCTGACAACCTTTTGTCTTTATTTTTGTTTTTTTCTTAGTCATTTTAAGCAAGATTTAAATTTAAAATATAATGGATTTTTTGGTTTTCCCATAGGCCAAAATTTCTAATTCTTCTCCCATTAACCCCCATGTAATAAAGGAGCTGCCACTTATCTTCACTTACTTCCCCAATCCTTTTTCAAGACTTAATCACTTCAAAAATATTTTAAATTCTTGGAATGGGGATGCATGGAATAATATTACTTCCCCATTTCCCCATCCCTTTAAGCTTCCAAGGTTAGATATGGACCTTTTAGATTCATGGGATCACATTACATCACATAATCCTACTTCCTTGGGACCTTGAGACAATATAAATACCTATGATCAATAGAATATATTATTAGATACACAAGAACATGTTAAACTCCTCGGGATGGTCCCTACATATTTGAAACTTAGGCTAAGACCTAGATATGTGGGATCTTTAAAAATCTCAAGATATTACTACACCAAAACTATATAGTAAAATGGTAAAAGTGGAATGAAAAATAAGCCTTAAAAGAGTGAATGGCTACCATATGGCATGAACCTTCCATATGGGAAACATGTAGACATTCATCTAAAAATTTCATGAGATTAAATTTGACAACCTCTAACATGTCAAGACCTTCAAATACCAAGATGATTTTTATTTGGGATAATTGTTTGAATATGCTTAAATATGTGGCGTTTTCATAATTTTAGATTTTTACATACTCTAAAGTTTATTCTTTGGGTAATTTAACCCTATGGATTTTGAATATTATTTAGTTATTTTTGGGTCTTTAATTTGATTCATTTTTACTTTATTATACACTAAAATCACTAATTTTTTAAGAAATTTTATCTTATGACATAATATTTTTTTCTTAAAAATGGATCACTTGGGATTTATCAATTTTATTTTTGAAGCTTTTTCCTTGGTAATTTTTATTTCAAATCTAATGTCTAATTAATCTTAGCTATAGGTTCAGATTGAGCAAGGATCTACCACCTATCTTAATATTATGGATTTACTTCTCTAGAGTGCCTCAAATAAATAATCAACCAAGAGATTGTCTGAGTACTAAAGATGATGCCATATGGAATAATCATATTTCCCTAGGACCTTCAGATGGTCAGTATATGTGTGTCAAGTAGTAGATCCTTTAGGTGAATGGGATGTTTTCACATGGAAATATCTCACTTCTATATTCTCCTAAGTAAATCAAAGAACTTATATGTATAGGATACTAAGTGAGTCCCTAATATGCATCCACTTGTAAAAATATTAGGTATATATCTTAGCTAAAATGTATAACCTTACATTAGGACAATGAGATTTGAGTGAATGAGAACATTCCACATGGTGAGATCTCATTACGTTAGAGATAATGAATAAACAAAAGATGATTTGGAATCCCAAAAAATATAAGGAACGCCAAAAGGTCACCATGTAGCAATATTCATACATGTTATGGAATTGTTAGATTTATTAAGTAGTGGACAATGGCCATGTGAAGTGATCTTCCCAAGGATGATACATATACCTCAATGAAAACAATTTGGGTTGGGATTTAATAGTGATTTAGCTTGTCAAGGCATCAAACCCCAAAAATAGGACCATGGATATAATGTAATAAAGGTTATTAAGCTATGATTTATTTCTTAGAAATAAAGATATCATGGGATGTATACCCCAAGGTAGTCAGGTACTGGTGTTGATCTTAAGATTTGGAATATATATATACATATATATGTACATACATACATACATATATATATGTATATATATATGTGTGTGTGTGTATATATGTATATATATATGTGTGTATATATATATATTATATATATATATACATACATACATATATATATATATATATATACAGATATATATATCTATATATATATATATACATATATATATATATATGCATGTATATATATATATAATATATATATATTCATATATATATGTGTGTGTATATGTATATCTATTTATATCTATGTATATGTATATTGTATGATATATATATATATATATAGGGATCAAGCAAGAGAATAAAAGATAAATAATTGCCTTAATTATGCAAGGCCATCAATAAGTAGAGTATGGAAAACTAGCTATCCAAAGGGAATATTAAATGACTTCAGTTGCCCAAAATTTAATTCAAATATTGATTAGTGTTTATTTGATCTTGATTTCATTAAGATTATGTAAGGTCCAATTCAAATCTGGATACAAATGGGTGCATCTCATTAAGTACATTCAAGCACTAGCTAGCGAGATGTTTTTATGACTAAGTGGACTAAATCACCTATATAATACTAATTAAAAGACATAAAGAGGTCTAGTATATTTATAATTAGAGCTAGATTAGGGGATATGGAACTTTAATTTCATATATTTACTACTTTTTTAGTCTAGGTTTTCCCCTTTTATAGATGAGCTAAGGTTTCTTGAATACCTTTTTGTAACTCCTTTGATTGTTGATGAATATTATATTTTTGTTTCATGAATTATCTTTTGTATTAAATATTTATTAATTATACTAATATTTTTCAAATTTATATGGTGACTTTATTTCCCTTATTTTACATATCTACTTGGTCCTCAAAATCCTAGAACCATCTCTATTTTATGATTATGTTATGTTCGACAAGTAGATACTAGTTTATCAAGAGGAGTGTTTGCTCAATAGACCAAAATATGTCCTAATTATAAAGTGATCTCATCTCCTATTTTCCATACCTTCTTTATTTTTATCATTTTTATATCTATATTGATTTGAATTGTATTCAATTATTAAATTCATATACGGATTTTAGATTCATGTGCTTGTCTTCTTTTATGCACTATAGAATATGGATATAAGACAAGTGTTAATCATCAAGGATTTCATGGGAAAATATAAATGAGATTAATATTTCCTAGTATAAGTTTATTTTATTAATATCATAATGTATATTATATAGGACCCTTATATGCAACAACTTGTATCATCCAACTAAGGTATATAGTTTACCAAGACCTAGTAGATAAAGGCCTTTAGGATTTTATATCCTAGTTCTACTTCCTTTTAGGAGAGGTGAAAGGGAAAATGGGAAATCATCACTATTTGAGCCTTTCCTCTCCTCTTTTCCTCCTAGATTTGGTGTGTTATGCCAAATGAACCACCAAAAATTAGTGTCAGGAGGGATTAATTGAAGTATTATTTGATATTTATGCTTGATTGTGTCTAACATTTTGTAGGTTTTGCTTAAACAAGAATTTTCTAGTTTTATATAACTAGAAAATATAAGATTTTTCATAAGATCAGAGTCTATTAAGGGTGACTATGAGCTATTTCAACTCTTAAGAGATAGGATAACTAGGATTGATAAAGGGAAATCTAAACCCAAAAAAACTTACTTAGATAATAACTCCCCCACTATTATAGATCCTTTCATTACCCCTTTTTCTCTCCCTTATAACCTATAAGTGGCTAATACTACCTAGTTAGGAGGAGGTAGTTGTCCTATGAACATTCCATGACTTGACATGAGTTCGAGATATGTCTATGGTGGGGTAATAATAGTAAAAGAACACATATAGACCTTCAAAAATTCCTTAATCAAAAATCAAGTTCAGCATGAATATATCACTTGTAAACTATTCCCTTATACTTTAGATGAGTTGATGTATGGTTGGTATTTAGGTCTCCTAGATGGATCCATCTATGCTTGGGCTAACTTTGAGACTATGTTCATTAAACACTTTAGGATACCAATAGACCTTACCATACTCTATCATTAGTTTATAGATTCTCATATATAACCTAATGATCCCATGAGTATCTTTAATACTCAGTTTCACAAGCTATAAAAAAGGTTAAAGGACCCCTACGCACAGACCAAACTTGCTTCTATATAAGAATACTTAAGGGCCCTAGACTCCATGACATATATGTTCCTTAAGAGGATCCCAATAACTCTTACATATTTTTCATTGGCCTAGAATTAAGCAATCAATATTGAGCAAAGTATGGTACCTAAAGGATATGGTGTTGGTCCCTTACCCTCATTAGGATAATTGATACCTACAACCAAATCCCTATTGTCAACTAAGATCTTATGTAGAACACTATTGGGAGATATGTATTTAAGTCCAAATCTAGTCTATAATATAATTCCTTAGAACCATATTCCTAAAAATCAACCCTATGATCCTCCAAATCATGTATTATTATATCTTGTGAGTCAAAAAATAGATCTAATTACCTATAATTAACATTGTTACCATACCTAGTTTAATAGGTTATGATACTCCTAGAAAAAACCAATACGCTATCCCTTAATTTTTAAATAATAAAACACCTACAAAAAATTCCCATAACATAATTCTTTTATCTATCCTTAGGTTTTTAAGCACTATTTTCATTGGCTAACCCACTACTTCAAGCAGGAAGTAACCAAAGTACCCCCATGAGCCCTAAGCTAACTATTTTTTTAGCAGATAGTATAAATGTTGACCAATGATATGGTTAACTTGCATATATAGGTGTCTTAAAACACTAATCAAACTATGAACAACCCACCTTAGAACAAAAAATACAACTTTAAGAGGGATAGTAGGTAGTGGAACACTAGGCCCAATAATGGGAATGTGCCTACTCCTATTGAAAACACAAATAGAATAAATAATAGTGCCTCCAATTCAATAAACATGGTAAACCTAACCTTATCCACTTTGTGTAGACCACACAATATAATGGACACTATTGAATAGATTGTGCTTAGTTTTCATTGGCCTCAAATATCTTCCAAAAGGAAATGGATAACCTTAAAATAATGCCTATATGAGATAATGGAAAATCAAGCCCAAGTGGAGATAACCCAAGCACTGACATGGTTTTGGATACCTATGAGTTTCCATTTGAAAGTGATAATGAGCCTAAAGAAAACCTAGATAAGGTCCATGCTTGTAAATATTTCTAAAGAGGGAATAAATATTAGTTGAAGAGTAAGTTTTAGATCCCTTTATCTACCTCTACTCCTTTGAACAAAATTTAGGTTCCACCTAATGAAAAATCAAGTACTAACCTTACTCCCCTAAAGGACCTACTACCTCATATCAGCCTAGGATCAATGTTACACCTCCCCAAGTAGATAAGACACTAGAACACAATAAACATGGATATAACATTATTGAGTACCTCAAGAAAACTAAGGCCAACATAGAAACATTTGATTTATTTTAGATTTATAACCAAAAGTATTTTTTTCTAAAGGAATTATTTACTCCTAAGAGGAAATAAGATAATAACATAGTTGATGTCCATGTTGTTATCTACAAGGAAAAAATTATAACTCCCCATTTTTTTCTAATAGTTAGAATTTTTGGTAGAAACACAATTATTTTTTATATTCAAGGGCTTTAGGGAATGTGATGCCTTACATCATTTTCCAGTAGTTAGGACTGACACCTACCAAATATACCTAAAATATAGTCTAACTAGATAATTCAAAGGTCAAGGTGGTTAGTGACCTCAACCATATCCACATGCAATTGGCCTCTAATCCTAGAGTGCAATAATTTATTGATATTTAATTAGTAAATATACTTGAACCATATGAGATGCTTTTCAACTAATATTTGTCCATGACACTCAATGGGTATATGGCCACCAATTTTTCCCACATGTGGATTCCATGGCATGGTATGCCCAACTAAATCAAGATTGAGAGAGAGCCAAAAATGGATCACATGATTACAAAATACAATAATACCAATGAGATCCTCTATAAGGAGTATGAATTAGGGGTCTATGCACTTGATAAAGAAGTATAAGCTTATGGCAGATTATCCATTGACATATTGACTATGTAATAAGAACCTAATTTTGAAGAGTTAGACCAAATATATGAGGACAATATCCTTATCACACTATAATTATTATCCATACACATTCCTACCCCAATACATGCAAAGGTTGATCAAGGCCATCCATATGAGAACAAGGGATGCAAAGGCTTAGAGGTTACCCATGTTGCCATTACAAATAATTTTGTGCCTATGTCTACTATTGAGGATCAAACTAGAAGGTTAATAATAGATGACGACAAAAGTATGCTTGTGTTAAGGGCTAGATAAAAGATAAAATAAGTCAACATATTGGGAACATCCACCTTTTATAATCTAGTATACATAGTTGAATATCATATATAGGCCCTAAAGTTTGATGGATCCAAATCAAAGGGTGGGTGTGGTGCTAGGATTGATATCATCAACCCAAGATGGAGGTTATATCTAGAAACATTTCAACTATAGTTTTATTACACTAAAAACATGTATGGGTATGAAGCATTAGTGCATGTGCTCTAGTTTGTGCTAAGGAATATAGTGAAGAACCTAAAATTGCTTAGAGATTTATAACTTGTGGTCAAGCAAATTAGGAGCCACTATGCTTGTAATGAAAATAATTTTTCCAAAGTTTGTATTAGAGTGTGGAACTTGATTGAAGAATTAAATGAATTAAGCATCTAGATATTTCCCTAAAGAAAGAATTATATTACAGATGCATTGTAAACAACTATAAGTACCCTGGAACCCACTACTAACTCTAAATTAGGGAGGTTCTTATTATATTTTGTTTATACTCCTATTATAAATAATGGTAGAAAATTCTAAGCCTTTAATGATGACTATCATATCATAAAATTCATCACCAACACTAACATATTTGAGTCTTAGTTCATTGATGAGGATGATAAGGAAGAGTCTAAACTAGATAAAGAAGGCTTCACTAGCTTGAAGACTAATAACATACTGAAATGTATGGTGTCATTAGAGAGGTTATTCAACATGTATTATCATGGTGAGAAATATAAAACATCCATTGAAAAATGGATTCCCCATCAACATTATAATCTGGGCAATACAGGGGAATTAAAGCATGTATCACACAACTTACATCTAGATTGAAAAACAAAGGATTGTGTAGGACTTGAAAGAATTTGGTGACCCTATTTCATGGAGGTATGAATATTTAAAGGTGTTTTACAGCTCCATATTTACATATATTATTCCTCTAAATCCTAATTCCAACCTATTATCTCATAGGCAAAGGCTAGTCAATCCATTGTTAGAACCTTTAATTTCAAAGAAGTGCAGAATATAATTTATATAAAGATCATCTATCATGTTAAGCACTCCACCTAGGTGGCCAACTTAGTGCCCATTAGACATAATAATAGGGAAATTATACTTTGTGTGCACTTTAAAATTAAAAAAAAAATCCTCTGAAAAGGATAACTACCTATTATCTTCACTATATGAAGTATTACAGACAGTTAATGATTCTCTAATGATTTCATTTCTTAATTGATACTCAAGCTACAATCAAGGAATGGTCAACTATGAGTACATGATAAAGATAATGTTTACAAATAAGTGGGGTATGTTTGCATATAAAAGGATGTCATTCAACATAATCAATGTGGGTGACACCTTATAGTGGGCCATGTATATTGTATTTAAGGACCTCATTGGTAGATGCATAGTTATATGCATGAATTACCTAACTATCTTTTCCAAGAATAGATAAGACCATGTGAAAGACTTGAGAGTGGTAATACAGAGATGTAAGGACCATGGAATCTCCCTAAACTTGAATAAATATATTTGGGATTATAGAGTGTAAATTATTAGGTAACCTTATCTCCAAACAAGGTATTTAAATAGACCTTGAAAGAATAGAGGCAATTTATAAAATCCCATTGCTTGGTATAAAAAAAGAATTAAAGTCATTCTTTGGAAAAATCAACTTTGTAAGGAAGTTTATCTTAGGATTTTAGAGATAATCTAACCAATAAAAAACATGTTAAGTAAGGATGATAAGATTTAATGGATAATTGAAGCAGATGTGTATTTTTCTCAAATCAAGACATTAATTATACACACATTGGTGCTTATTAGTTTTGACTAAACATATCCCTTATACATTTATTCATTCACTTCAAAACACTCAAGTGTTATTGGCCTAACGTAGAGAAAGGAAGATGGGGATGAGAGACCCAACTCATTTATGAGTTCCCCACTTAGAAATGTTGATTTTAGATATTCAACCATTTACAAACATGTATTTTCCTTGATTAAATTTGTCAAAAAAATTAGACATTACATCATACGTAGAAAAGTGTTTACCATTGTGCCTGATCTAATTATCAAGGAAATGTTGATGCAAAATGAGCTAGGTGAGTGATGTGGGAAGTGGATGACAAAACTATAAGAACTTGATCTAGAGATATATCCAATGAATATTTTTAGAGGTTAGGGTCTCAACAAAACTATCGTATAAGTTGATCCATAAATTATCTACCATTAGTATATAATATAAAGCATCACAAATAATGATTGGTACTAGGATGTACTCTACTATTTTCTCAACAATGAATGTAAAATTAACCTAAACTCCACTCATAGAATATCATTACATCTAAAATATAATAGATTCATGATCAAATTAGGCATAATATACATAAATAACTGTGAAGGCATACCTAATATGCATAAATAGGGAAGAAGTGGCTATAATACTCATTATTTCCATCGAAAATATGGGATTTTCCATAGTTCAAGGAGTGCCACAACTTAATAAATACTCAGATCAAGTTATTACTGGTTAGATTTCTTCAAAGATGCACATGCTTGTGTGATAAGTTGTCACATTTTTTAATTATTAAGGATACACTCCATCCATGTGAGAGCTGGTTATTGAGCCTCACACATTTTTGAAGTGGGAGACCAACTTCATGGGTGAATAATTACCAATTTATCCATTAGACACAAGTTTATCCTCTATTTCAAATGTTAGACTGAATCCAAAGCATTCAAAAATTACATAATTGAAGTGGCGATAAACATCCTTGAGGACCACATTATCACTTGGTTTGGTATGCCATTTTTTTGTTATATGTTAATGACTATGCTTTCTCATCACTAAAATTTACCAAATGGGCCTATGATAATTAGATAATCCTTATGGTTTTTAATAATTATTAGCCACAAGGTAATATGTTAGCTAAATCAACAAATAAGATATTGTTAGACATCATCATATTGTCTTAGAAAGGAATCTTAGGGATTGGCATAACACTTTAAAATTTGCATTGTGGTCTAAGAGGACTAGAATAAAGTATTCTTTAGGTACTTATCTATATCATTTGGTATATGGCCAAGACCCTATCTTTCACTTAAACATTTGAATCCCAACCTTTTTTCACTAGATATTACCTCAAGACTAATAACTAAAAAAAGGCATGCCTCCTGAATTTGACATAATTAGAAGAAAAATGTGATGTATCCCTATTGCACTTTAATAATCATCAAGGAATTATCAAATGTTAGTTTAAAAAGTGAGCTAAAACAAACTCCTTTTATATCTTTTATTTCATCCTTCTTTAGGATAAATATTATTAAAAGGAGGGTCAACATGGAAAATTTTATGCCCTTTGGCTAAAACACTTTGAAGTTTCTAATATCCTAGGTGAGAATGCATTCCACCTAAGGTGTCTAACTAGAGAGGATGATCCATTACCTATCAATTTAAAATTACTCAATAATTATTTATAGGATTGAATTAACTTGGCTTTGTTTCCTTTCTTGTTTGTTTCACTTTTTTATTTTGGGTGTTGGCTTTGGTATATTTCTTTGATTTTTTTTTTTAATTTTCAATGTTGGGCCTCCACCAACTACTTTTCCATGTAGTTCCTATGTTGATAAATGACATTATGAATAGTGATAGGCCTAGAAGTAAGTGGCATAGATGGCATCTTAGTGTGTAATTACACCAAGTAAATTATGACATTGTATTTTGTCTTCAATTCAGTTATAATAGATTTAACTAGTTGTGTGTGTTCTTAGTTGGTTTGTGTTTTGGTATGTTTGGGATGGGTTTTTTAACTCTTGAATATATTCTCTCAAAACCTTTTACAAAATTAAATTTAATTATTTCTAAATTTACTTGGATGAAATTTTTGCAATCAAGGTATAAAAGTGAAAAATATGTAAATCTGATTTTCATTACCATGGTGGTCCCCAACCTAAGATTGAGATGATCAAGAAAAGGCAAGAGTAAAAGAAAAGAAAATATAATATAATATTCAAAAATTCAATGTTTGAATTATTTAAGAACCTATATCAGAGATATGCACATCTAGCTGGTAGTAGAGCAAGTCTTTAGATGGAACTAGAGGCAACTCTATTGGGGATATGGACACCTAGATAGAAATATAAAAATGTCCAAGTATTCCTTCAAAGGTAGAATTCATTAGCTTGATGATCCTAACTTTAAAACCTAATCCTTGAAAAATTTAGGAAGAAAATGAATATACAAGCACACATTGGTAAACTCAATTATCTAATTTGGGTTATGTAGTCTTTCCATTATTATCTTTGCATGATTTATTTCATGTCCCAAGAATTGAGTTAAGCCAAAGATTCTAGGTTGTATGAAGTGTTCCAAAATACTCGAGAGTATTTCCCAAAAAAATTGACATTTGTTGTTTCTTTCACAACATGCCCTAATTTCTTCACAAAATCATAGAACCTCTTTTTGCTTTGGAGTCTGGTCTTCTAGGTTTTGGTCAGGTTTAGGCCTATTTTATTTATTGATCTAATTGGGAAAGTTCCTTGATAAGTTTCATTCTTAATGTTGTAATTTTTTCGCTCTTTAAACTAAGTTTGAACTTAAAATGTCTATTATGTGCACTCAGTCTAGAAGATTCTATAATTAGGGTTTCATTGATACAACTTTATAAATCTACCTAAGTCAAATAAGTCTTAGTCTATTTCATCATGTTTTGAAATACCTTAAATTTTCCATTTATAAACCATTTCATCTCAGATTTAGATAGATCATCTAATTATTGCAGAGTTCTCACTTCTTTTTTATGAACAATTTGGTCTAATATTATCTCATTTTAGGTTATTTGGCAGAGAGTTTACATTACTTTACTTTTAAAACTCAATCACTTTGAGGAATGTTAGAGTAATTTAGATTCAAGTCTTGGATGAATGGGACCATTTTAACTACTAAATTTATCTTTTATTGGTCTATTTTGTTCTTTTTGTGTTGGTTTGACTAAAGTGTTTTTAGGGTTTCATTATAAAACTTAGTAATTTTCCAGATTAATAGATCAACTTTGGCTTTAATATTGGAAAAATGTGTGTTTTTATTCATTAATATTACAACCTTTTATCTTTATTTTGATGTTTTCCTTAGTCATTTGTGGGCTAGGTTTAAATTTAAAATATAATGGTTCTTTCAATTTTCCCATAGGTCAATGGTTGATTCTTTTCTCATAAGCCCTTGGGCAAGCAAAGAGCTATCACTTATCACTCATTCACTTCCCTAGGCCTCTTAAGTACTTTTTAAATTCAAATATCTTCTAGATACTTGGGAAGGGGATGCATGTCATAATAAAACTTCCCTAGGCCCTCTCTACTTCTAAGATAGGTAGTGTACCTTTTAGATGCATGGGATCACACCATGTGGTATAATCCCACTTTCATGGGCTCCTAGGGTAGTCTATATACATCAAATAAAAAAACACTCCTATATGTTTGAGATCATGACACATTACACAAATATTATTTCCCCACTCCCTAATATGGTTCATATGAATTCAATCTTTAGGCAAAGTCCCAAACAAGTAGGATCTTGACAAGTGTCAAGATCTCACCACACCTAAATTATAAAGAGGAATGGCCCAAATGGATAATCAAGCAAGCTTTATATGAGCTAATGGTTTTTTCATTGCATGAACATATCATTTGGGTAACACATTAATGTCCATGTCAACATTTTATGAGTTTAAATTTGATGATCATCCACCACCAAGATGCTTTTCCATTGGGCCAAGTGTTTTATATTACTTAAATATGTTGGATCTGATTCATTATTAAAAAAAAAAATTGTACTCTAAACTTTCTTATTTAGGAAAATTAAACCTATGTCTTTTGCATATTATTTAATTATCTTATGACTGAGTCTTTTTTTCTTAGAAATGGATCACTTTTGATTTATTTCTTTTATTTTTGATGCTTTTGCCATAGTCATTTTTATTTTGAACTCTAACAACTAATTTATCTTCCTTGCAAGTTGGGATTGAGAAAGGTATTGTCACTTGTCAAAATCTTAGAGATCCACTTCTCCAAAGAGCCTCAGATAAATAATTCAACTAGAAATACTTCAGGTGCTTAAGATGATTCCACATGTCATAATCCTATTTATCATGGCCTTAGGATAGTTAGTACTTGGTATGTAGGCACAATACTCTCTAGATGAACAAGATGTCTTTACACGGTGAGATATAGCTTCATCATAGCCTCGAGACAATCTATATAGATGGAAGAGATAATAGATCCCTAGGTACTTAAGATAAATATACATGTCAAAACATTGGGGGCCTAGAGAAACTAGAATGTGTATGCTCAAGCCAAGACTAGTGAGCTCCAGGTGGTTAGGATCTCACCACATTAAGATATCTCATTATGTTGGATCTAGAGAAGAATTTGAGGACATGGGTCCTTAGGCTAAGTAATAAACCAAAAAAAACTACTAAATGATGTGGCCATAACCCATGGAGATATGTTTTCCTCATGGAATAGCTAGAAGCTTCTATATGTCAAAACATCAGTATGATGGTTAATTCATGGTATGTAGATAGTAGAGTCCTAGATGTTCAAGATGAGGCCATGTGTTAGGATCTCAGGGCTCTATAGTAGTTAGGATACACTAAGCATATAACTAAAACCAATGAGCTTTGGGTGGTTGATATCTCTCCATATTTTGAGATCTTGTTACATTAGATCTAAGGAAAAGGTTATAAAGACCTGCCCAAATAGTGTAAAGACACCATGTAGTGTGCCCATAAGTAAAAAATACATGTAATCACCATGGAATATTGGTAATCATACAACTATCACATATTTACTGAGGTGGATAAATGAACCTTCACAAAAATAATTAGAACCTAAATTTAATGGTTGTCTTGCATATATAGGTCATCAAAATCTAGAAATTGGATAGCAAACCCAATCAAATTTGTATAATCAAGATATATTTTATATTATAATGTAATAAGAAGATCCTGGATCCTAATATTCTAGGTAAATAAATTAATTTCATTGAAATAATAATAACATACACCTTGGATCCAAGGAAAGATTAAAAAAGATAAAAATTTCCTAAAGCAGGCATGGTATCCAACTGAGGGACATGGCAACCTGACAACCCTAAAAAAGATCCCAATGTCATTCCATTGCTTGGAATTTCACCCAAGATCAATTATCATGGTCTGTGGCCCTTTCATCATGGTCAAAATAGAACTTGTGTTAGCCTCAAGTGGACCCATCTTGTTGAGTTGTCATCATTACCCATTTGTGAGATGAGATTGGGAATAATTAAACCAAACATCTATATAAGAATAGTTATTCATTGTGAGAAGGTTTGGTTAATTTATATGTAAGGATAGAGTATAAAAACTAGACCACTTTTTCATGTATTTTATTTTTTTATTAATTAATTTATTCTAGTGTGAGCTATACTATTCTGAGATATTTCTATAGCTTCAACTGGAAAGGGCGAATCCCAGACATTATTCCTCTCATGTAATAACTTTAAATTGAAAATATATGAGGCTAATGTTCATAATTTGTGCATTCATATCTTAATTATGTTCCTCTTCCTTCATAGTCAATCTTACCTCAAAATTGCAGCACCATATTTGGTTATGACTATGTGAATATTGGATGGATAGAAGAGTGGTTTCATGTGATTTATCTAACCAAATGAATCATAATTATCTGCATCACATTATTGGCTCATTTCTCTCTTTTTCCCCCTTTTATTTTGATTTTTTTAAATATTATAGTAGCTTAGTTTTATAGTATCCTAATTTTTAATCAGTACCTATAAGTTTCATTTAGATTTTATGTTCATTATTTGTTTCTTCTAAAGAATTGTTGGATCTATTGTGTTGTAGATAAGTGCTAGTTAGTGAAGAGTTCATTGGGAAACTTGAATGAGCTGAGTCTTTCCTAGTCTGATTTTTTCTTGTGGATACCAAGGCATATGTTAAATATTCCCCTTTTATGGAATATATTTCATAATCCAACTAAGGTATCTAGTTTGTATGACCTGGTAGATAAATACCTTATGTATGTTTTTGTTGAGCTGTACTTCATTTTAGGATATGTATAAGGGAAACATGGAAATTCTCTTTAGTTAAGACTTTCCTCCCATATTTTCCTCCTAGATTTAGTGTGTTGTGCCAAACAAATCACCAATAGTAACCATGAGGTTTAATAATCAATAAGATAAATATACTTTTATGTTACCTTTAAACACTTATGAATTGTGAATACTTAAGTAAATTCACAAATTTTTGTTCTAGTTTTTACTTTGTACTTTTGATGTGACATTGGGTTCAATTTTTTCCCTATATCATATGAATCTTTTTTTCTTTTTAATGTGAATCTTGATTCCAAGTTTATATGTGTAACTATGCATTAAATACAATGTAGTGGAAGATAGTGAATATTTAAGGTAGAATATAATGTTAGGAGAAACAAGAACATGAAATGCAAGTAAACATAATACTAATAATCAATGTTAATTATGCTTCTAGTTTTAAATTATGATTGCTTCTTAAATTATCAAAATGTAATTTATGAAGCTTCAAATTTGCTTTAGGCCATTGATCACTTCTTATAGATTTGAAGCTAACACTTTTATTGCAAAAACTGTATGGATAGGTTATCTTGATCGTAAAATTATTAAACTTAAATAAAGAGAAGCTACAACTATTCTTATTCAAAATCAAACTTGTAGGTATCTTATTTAATTATATCTAAAACCTAATATGGACCTATATGCATGTGAAATTATGCTAAAGTGATGCAAATTTGATTTAAAAACTTAAAAATGGAGAGCAAGATAAAGCATAAGAGAACAAGGTGTCTTATGTTAGCATGAATCAACTCATTCTAACAAATCAAATTTGTAAGATTGGTTATGTAATTTAAAATAATGCCTAGTTTGTTCTAGTAGCCACTCAAACCAATTTAGACATAGTGGAGAGTCTATGAAAATTGTTTTCAAAATAAATTTCATAACATTAACTTAAAATATGTATGATTTGTAATAAATTTCATGTTGCACATATAACCATAGATTAGATTTGAATTGAATCCTATATATACAAAATAGTTAGAATAGTTATTGATTCAATCTATTTTTCACATTTCATAAGCATTCATCAATTGCATAAAGGAACTTGATTAATTAAAATCAATCATGAATTACATAATACCAAGAAAGATAACAAAAATAGATCACTTATGGACTTTCTTTATAATTCCTTACTATTGATGATTTAAAATTGCACTTGTTCTAACACCAACAATGGGAAGTTTCAAGATGTGGGACTTGCGACTTGAAAAAACCTCCAAATTTTTGAGAAGCTGGTTCTTCTTTATATCAAGTGTATACTGAGAAAAGGGATAGGAATTTCAACAAAAACACAAATGCAAGAAAGAAAATCTAACTATGGCGATGCGCCAAAATGTAATTTGACCTTAATCCTGAGCATAGTGAAACTATATGTAGGATTAATTTACATTTAAGAGCAAACAAGTGCATGATCAATGTAAAAAATGGAAATAATAGAAACAGAGGCTCACAACATAGACTACTTTTGTAATGATATAGAAAATGTCAACAAAGGCATAGGGTTCAATCTTCTTATTTGAATTTTCCAATCACATAAGAGGCATAGAAACATGCATAGTTATATAAACTTTTAAACTCAAGAAAATGAGACAAAAGCAAATGACATTCCTAATCATAGCTCTAGCAAGCCTAAACACTTGACGACATAGCCTAGACTAATTTTGCAATGACATAGTAAATATCAACAAAGGCATAGGATTCAATCTTCTCATTAATTTTCCAATCACATAAGAGTCACAGAAACACACACAGTTACATAAACCTTCCAATCTTAAGGAGATAGAACAAAAGCAAATGATATTCCTAGTCACAGCTCTAGAAAGTCTAAACTCTTTACAATAATTCTCTTCAAAAAATTCTCTCTGGTAACTGATGATGATCTCCTTTCTGGTGATCTCTACACCCTTATTTATAGCCTTGGATTCACTCCAGATTATCTACTTGTTCCAAATCTAATGGCCCAAATAAATTCTAACCAAACTGGAAGTGTCTAACAAAATATATTTTATAGATTCTGAAATGCTTTATCTTCTGGTAGTTCATTGGCTGAAACAGATTACAGGCCGCTCCCTTCACTTAAACGCTAGGTAACACTTAGCCAATTTCTTGAAAATCTTCTTATTACTTAGGAGACACTGGAAAGTGACACTTGGCAGGTTCCACAGTACCTATCGAAGACACGCGGCACTTTCTGCTTAACTTATACTCTTTTTATATCTTTGCTTATGAGTGTTCCACCTTTGACACCTATCGCAATCCGCTTCCTCAAAACTTCAATATTTTAAAAGAAAATAAGACTCACAACATTTTTTACCTGAGTAACTTTTAAAAAGAGCATAGGGATAGGTGGCAAACTCTATTGTTTCATCAAAAGACACGTGGCAATCTCTGCTTTACTCATCTAGGGTTACATGGTGGTCTCTGCTTCTTTTAGCTACCTTTTTAGAAACCTACAGAAGATGACACGTGGTAGTCTCCACTTTACTCTATTTATACCATAGAAACACATGGGTCTCATTTCATATTTACATGAATAGTGACACTTGGTGACTTCCACTTGCCTCAAAAACAATACTTAAGACCCACCAGAGTCTTTGCTATATTAGTGAAGAAAAAATGAAGATAATTCATATTGCGACACGTGGTGGCTTTCACTCTCTTTTGCTAAGGTACATGGTGTCTTCCATCACTTTTAGAAAAGAAAAATTGAGACCTTCTGTGATTGCCACTTGGTGCATTTTGCCTGATCCTAATACTTAACTTATTAAAACCTTTCGCTAAAAAGAGATGAAACGCGGGTGCTGATATGAAAATGTGGATGTTGACACTTGGTGTGTTCCACTGAGTCGTTATGAGATACATGGCACATTCCAATCAACTCATATAAAATATGAAAGGTGCCTTGGATGATGACACTTGGTAGTTTCCACTTGATAAAGGATGCCTCAGACAATGACACTTGGCAGCTTCCACTTGATTTCAACACTTAGACAAAATGAAACAAAAGGAAAATAGAGCCCGTGCTCTATTTCAAAACTTTGCCATCTTAGACCAAAGTATGTGGGAACAAAATGTTGTGGTGCATGACTAAAAAATAGAATGAAACATAGAGTAAATCTTTACTCTATAGTTATTGATGACCCCAAGGACTTTTGAGCCTACTCAAAAAGAAACCACAACTCCTATGAGATCAAAATTTCAAAATCATAGCTTCAACAATGTTGTCTGGTAGGCAAACCACTCATCATAAGATAACCCTTACTTATTCTACAATTTATTGAAGGCTAAATCAAGGTTAATAATATCCTTGTGTGAAATATTTTGAAAAATTTGAACCATAGCCTTCAATTTGAATTCGAGCTAGGAAATAGGAACCAAGACAACTTCTACTTCAGAGACTGATGAATCATCCCTTAGATCCTAGAAAAATGTCTGATCATTGTGTTTGGCCAACAACAAATGTTCAATTTCATCTACCCTCAGCACGGTGTTGTCATCAAGAAATAAAGAAGGAAGACCTAATTGTACTAGATCTTCAACATGTTGTTTCATTTCATTGATTCCTTCCTTCATGACATCTAGAATCTCTCTACAACTAATGGCTATATAATTTCAACTGAGAACCTCATTTACTCACTTGGTAGTGACCATTCTATCATTGATTCCTACTACTGACAATGTTGCATCCATTACATCATAAAGTTTTTACAACAATGTTTGCGAGTCCATTACTCTCTCAGAGACTGTAGCCAGAGTATTTACAACTAAACTCTCCACCTTTTTGCACAATTTTCATGCATTTAGCAAGAAGGTGAGAGAAGGCCTGAGTTTAATAATCTTTGAAGAGATTATCTTCCACATGGATTCATATAGCTCCTTTACCAGACTTAATACTCTAACATTCCTTGGCCTATTGGCCAACTCTAGTGTCAATTGTGCTACTCTCTGTTTCTTTGCTTGAAATTGGACTTGTATGGCCATAGTATTATTCTATTTGGCCAGCAGCTTTTGTTATAATTGGGTAACTTACAATAGGTGTTCCTCACATTTTCCTTGTAATGCTACCTTTTCGTGCCTTAGGGTTGTCACCACATATTTTACCTATGTGAGCCCTACTTTTAAAGAATCATTTTGGGCTTGAACTACCCAGCGAGTCTGAAGAGAAATAGTATCTTGAAACTATTCATTCAAATTCTCTATTTCATTGTCTTTTCTATTGATCTCTGAGGTCAAACTATTACAGTTTGCCTTTTCTTTGGCTAGCTCAGCTTCCATCTTCTATAGCCTCCTTGATATCTTCAAGTAGTCTTTAGTAACTACAAAAGTGGATTCAGTTAGCAGCTCAATTTTGTCTTGTGGCCTAAAGAGGGACATGTCAATGGACACTACATTCATCATGTAATCGTCCAGCTACATCTGCTCAATTGGCTTTATTACATTTGGTGACAAATGAGTCACCATCAATTGCTACTGGATGGGGTCAAATTGTGACTATAGATGGGGTGTAGCCAATGATTTATTTTCCTTGATCTTCTTTTTCTCTCTTCAAGCATCCCTTGCCTTCTTAGTAGCATCTGCTTGGGTTTGGAAGGTAGAAGGAGAGGTAATGTGCCCACTCACAAAAGGATGTCCCTATGGTAAACCATATTGAATAGCCAATTATTGGCTATGGGCAATCTGAGGGGAAAGTTTTTTGGGAACAGAGGGGGAGAAATGAGGTAATGTGAAAGCCTGAGGTGGCATAGATGGGGCGAAGTGAGAAATGGGAATGACAGAAGTGGCAGGAGATGTCATCTAGCTAGATGAAATCATCATACCAATAGGAGAAGAAATATATTGATAAGGAGAGGGAGGAATAATACTTACCTGAGAAGCAATTACAGTACCCTATAATTGGCATTGTGGGGTGTCTATCTCCTCTTCTAAATCAAATTGAAACTCCACCCTCTTTCATTTCTTGGGTGTCTCTTCTTCTTTCTGTATTCTTTTTCCTTCCACATCTACTTCTTGTAGAGAATTGGGAATGTCTATAATTGTTACTGATGGGGAAGCTGGTGGTGGTGTAGGCACCACACTCTTTTGGTTTTTAATGATGCTTAGAGATTGGGGCCAAACTGATACAATTATTGTAGCTACAGCTTGCTCTAAGGCTTGTGACTCTTGGCTTGACCTGGCCCTGGCTTCTTACTCTTCACTCAGTGTCAACAAATTACTTGTCTCTAGGCTAGATACAGGGGAGAGATGGCACTCATCCCATAGTTCTTCCCATCTCTCATTTGTGTCTATGTTCCCAAAAGAATGGGTTGTTTGACAAATTTCCTGCCTATATTTCCAATAGGCCTCTATTTTCTCAATATCCCAATCTTTATTCTTTAAGGTCCTCCTTAAGCCAGAAGTCATTTTGACTTTAGGATCATAATCCCTCTGCTTAACATAGAATGTTTCCCAGGGTATATTTTATGGAAGGGGCAAGTCTGTTAACTCAACATAAAATCTAAGAGTGTCTTCCCTAGGATTTTTCCTGGTTTCCCAAAAAAGGTAGCCCTCATGTGCAATTTTGGTTGTGACTCTATTAGTTCTTATCCAGGAAGCTATGAAACTGTTTGGGTCATAAACCCATTTGTCCTCTATTAAAAGGAAACCCAAAAAGGCTAGCTTTCTGAGCAACACAACTTCAGCGTCTTTGGTTTCCAAAATCATGTTGGTTGTCATCCATGGGAGGTCATACATTTTTATTTTCCTCTTCCTAGAGCCAAATTCATTGTCAATTGTGGATACCTGCCTGGTGACCTCTAGGAATGCTAACCTAAGAGTGAAAATCTTAGGTAGTAATATTGGTTCCCCACAAAAACCATGGACTCTTATAATGGTATGGTGAGATCCAAAATAGAGATCACAAGGAATTGGGCAACTAGCTAGAAGATTTGAAACACTTGGGAATACTCTATTCATAACTGGTTTGGGGCTGAGGTGGCAAAAAGTAGGGGTAACAAATAATTCCTAGAATTCATATGGGTCACTAGTCTTTGACAAAATATGTGTCCATGCAGACACAGGAATGGTCCTTTGGAGACCAAAATTTGGGTCATACATATCAAGATACATATGTTGGGAAAAGAGGTCATAGTTCTAAAAAAGCATGAGGTGGAAAAAATAGGAAGAATACCTGAACACTCCTTTTGATTTGAAATGGGCCAGTTGTTCTATCATTGAGAAAGCAATTTGTTCAGAAAATTCAAGCTGATACTCCTGGGTTTTGTTAATGGTCTTCAGCCTAAAAAGGATAGCCATTTGTTCTGCATAAACTACCATATCATCTTTCATGCCAAAGATGAAAGCCATTATAGACAGTGCATCTTGACTAGCTTGAGTGAATTGGGCTCTTGGCGTAGGGAGTGTGGGCACCATAGTGTCATCATCACCTATTTGTAATTCAGATCTCAAGAACCTTGACTGAGTGTTGATGTTTTCCCACATTATTTGCATTTTAGCAATAGTGGGAAATGTAGCTATACTATCGTGATATAAGGTTAACATATCCCTAATAGCCTGCAATGTGATATGTACTAAAAATAGACCCTATTGAATGGTGCATGAGGGTGCATGGAATAAATCTGCACATAATTCGACCAAGTCGGGGCATGGATGCACAACTAGGACAATGAATTGTGCTAGTTGTGAAGTCCATATTCTCATGGAAAATGTTTCATATTGCCCCACACTAGCCCTCTATAGACACCTTTGATGTGCCCCTTCTCTAAGAGTTTTGCTACTAGCTCTTTGAAGAATTGGGTCCATGATGCCATCTACATAATCTTTTATTTTCATTGGGTCACTTGCTTGACCAACTTCAGGAATCCTGGTCTATGGATAGGTCTTCAATGGCTATGCGGGAGCTAAAGCATACGACTTACTTACAAGAAACTTATCAAGGGATTCATACATCCTAACTCCTTGTTGTGAAGATTGTGCCTCCTCCATCTCTATGTCTTTTCTATGATAATTTGTATGAACTTTTGCAAAATAGAAACACTTTCACAGAAGCAAGTTTACTAAGCACTAAAAATGCAAGTAGCAGGATATTTTTACAGATGCAAGAATGTTTGAGAACTTGTAAGCTTTAACTCTTTCTAAGAGGTATTTATTGACCTATCAAGTCTCGAAATGGCATTAAACTCAAATAACCATTACCAGATCCTACTCAATATTTATGGAATAGTGAGATAAACACGTTATGTAAGTGGCAGTGCAAGGTACCTTGGGGATTTCTAAAGATTTGGGAGACATTCAATGTATTGGAGAATTTTGAAAATTATAAGCTGCCAACTACATGTTCAAAGAACACTTATTTAAAAGAAAAATGGGAAAACAAAAATGGGAAAATAAAGCAATACGGAAAGGGGAAACTACCTAACTACATCACATAGTATCTTTATCTCCCTCCTGGATCAAAAGAATTTCTAAAATCTCTTTCATGACAAGCCAACTTATATTGTCAGACAAGTGTTTAAATTCAATATAGCTTTGATGACTTGCTTTCTTTGTATGCCATGGTGTCTAGCCTACATTTGGGTGAGTCTGAGTCAAACCTGCTTCCAACATATATAGACTCTTCTTGTTCTAGGAAGCTCATCGAATGCCAGCTCTTGATATTGGTATGTCTTATCAAGAAGTTAACGACTATTTGCTCATCAATAAAAGCCTTTTGACATATATCATTTATTGACTTAACTCCTTCTACTTCAAACTCTAGTTTTATTGCATGATCATCCTCTTTAATGACTTCAAAATCACCAACCTCTTGAAAGGATAATTTTGAAAGAGTGCAATAATTTTGCATATGTAATTGAGTCTCAATGCTATCTTGTTCCTCTACAACCAGCTCATGGCTTCCTTGAGAAATAATATGACCTAATCCAATGGTTTCAAACAAATCCTTCAAATCATGATCCAGGAAATGTTCATGCTCTTCCTCATCATCTTGCAAAGTAAGAAGAAAATCAGAAATTATTTCTTCTTCATCATAGATTAAGGCATACGCTTGTGACTTCTCACTCAAAATGTTGAATTCATGTTGAGAGACCCAAGGATCGATAGAAAAGGTATCTTTTGACTTTTCTTCCTCTAGAACATTTGGGATTTTATGATCTTCATCAAGTATAACATAAGTGCCTAGACCAATAGAATCATAATTTCCATATGGGTCACTTTGCATCATAGCTAATAAATGATCATTTTCTTCTTCTCAATTATATCCAGTCCATTCACCTAGCTCTTCAACAAAAACCCTTTCTTCTTTATTCATCATAACATGGTTTGCCTCTAACTTTGTAGTTGGTTCATTGGTGATATGATCCTTATATAATGGCTCAGATAATATCTTCATCTTTGAACCATATTTGGTTCTTAAGATGAGGTGAGACCAATCAAGGGACATATATCCTCCTATCTTGGCTGTAAAGTCTCTTGATAAACATAAGCCAAAAATAGGAGGTATATCTATCACTACTACATCTTGATTTACAATTATATTGGGACAAACATATGATTGTAATTTAAGTTATTTAATTCTCCCTATTATTTGTACTGCTTTGCCATCTAGCTGTATGAATCCTTTAGTGAGTGGTTCATACTTAATTTCTAAAGCATCAGCTATCTGATTGGGCATTACTGTAGTACTAGCCCCTGAATCAATCATTATGTTATGTAGCAGTTTCTTACCCACTATCAAAGTTAAATAGAAGGGATTCAGTTTGGATTTACTTACCTCTATTGTATTATTCGCTAGGGCTATTGTCTGTAGATGAATTATATCTTTGAGCTTTTCTTTTTCAGCAGGTCCTTCTTTGATAATAGTACCTTTAGGCACTGCTTGGCCTTGTAGAGCTTCTTGTAGTAATGTCTTCTATTTAGGAATATCTAATATATCCCATATTGATACTTGTGCTAAAGTCTTCTTCAATTGATCCACCACATTTATTGGTCCCAGAGTCTGAGTTCTTTGAAAATAAGGATATCTTGTTTTTTCTTGAATTTATGTAGGAATCCCTTGATTCTGCATAGGCTGAGGCACTTCTTGTTTGATAGCTATGTTTCTTTGTCCTTGAAATGGAGGATTCTCCATGACTTGACTATTTATAACCTCAAGTTGTTCCACCATCCTTCTCTTTGATCTGGTGTAATAATCAGATTGCACCACTAGTTTTTTGGAGGTAGATGCTTCATTTAAGAAAATTGATTCTTCATCTTTAACCCATGAGAATAAAGCATGTTCCAGGGCTATTTATTCTTCTTGTTTGAAGGACATCCCTTACATCTGAGCCACTAGGACTGAATTCTACATACCAAAAGACTAGTAGGCTTGATTGTCACTGGAACTTACAAACTGACCATCCATTCTTCTTTGCTCTGCCACCTTTTGTTGTAGATTACCCATAAGATAATCTCTAGGTGTATGAGCATTATTTTAAGGGAAACACCAGGCATCAGTGTTATCCACATAATTATTTTGCCCTGAAACAATCTCCCTATTTGAATTGGGAGGAATAGTCTGTGAGGGTGTGGGGACTGCAACTAATTGGTTTGTTGGCTGATGGTAGTTTGTCTTAGAAGACCCTGGTATTGGTTTGGCTGAGATGAAAATCTGTTTCCTTGATAGCCTTGATATGGAGGCTTAGGGAAAGTATTCTGCTGTCTTTTTATATTGATCACCTCATTAGAAAATGTCCTTAGGATATTCTTGATATCATCCAACTCAGATGACTGAGTGGGGACAATTTCTTTAGCAGATGATTAAGGATAGGTGTACATAGACACAGGTGGGGGTATAGATTTAGGGGCTTCTTAAGGTAATGGTAAGGAAATTTTTGGGAACATGGGCATGGGAGGCCTTAGAGGAAATTTTCCAGCATCTATCAAATTATTCTCAGCTCTGACCACATAGTCATAAGCCTCAGGCAAAGTGTGTCCTCCAAGTGACTAAATCATAGCAAATATATCTGAATTCAAAGCCTTAAGATAAAATACTATAGCCATGCCTGGTAATGGTCTAGCTATATCAGGGATTCTTTCCCAAATCTTTTGAAATCTAGAATTGAAGTCAGTCATCGCTTCTTGTGGTGCCCTTTGAATGGTAATTAATTGTTATAACAAAGAAGACTTATCACCCTTCTCTTTGAATATTTCAAAGAAAAGATATCTGAGTTGATCCCATGTAGATATGGTATTTGGGGTCAAAGACGGATACCATTCTAGAGCCTTCCCTTTAAAAGAAGTGGCTAATAATCTTATGGCTACATTTTGCTCTGTGACAATATGTATAACATAGACATCTGATACATCCTACAAATGTTCCTCAGGTGTTTTAAAGTCTTGATCACTGAATTTGGGTAGAGCTTTTAAGGCATTCACTAGGATAGGGTCCCAAGTGGCTAGAGGTATTGGAAGAATCAATGGACTACCAGTGTTTCAAATTGCATAATTTTTTGGGGGTATAGGGGCTCCCATATTTGCTCTTGGTATTGGTATAAATTGGTTAACTCTTCTTCTCAGACTAGTTATCAAAGGTGGCAAAAGAATACCTGGGTTTATAGTAGATTGTGATCTGGTCACTAGTCCATATCTATGACTCCTCATAGCTCTCTGGTTCATATGATCTTGAAAGAAACTTCAAGATTGGTCCCACTGGGCATGCCAAAAACTATTGATGATTTAAAATTGTGTTTATTCTAACACCAACAATGGGAAGTTTCAAGATGTGGGACTTGCTACTTGAAACAACCTCCATATTTTTGAGAAGCTGGTTCTTATTTATATCAAGTGTATACTAAGAAAAGGGACAAGAATTTTAACAGAAACACAAATGCAAGAAATAAAATATAACTATGGTGATGTGCCAAAATGTAATTTGACCTTAATCCTGAGCACAGTGAAACTATATGTAGGATTCATTTACATTTAAGAGCAAATAAGTGCATGATCAATTTAAAAGATGGAAACAATAGAAACAGAGGCTCACAACATAGACTACTTTTGTAATGATATAGAAAATGTCAACAAAGGCATAGGGTTCAATCTTCTTATTTGAATTTTCTAGTCACATAAGAGGCACAGAAATATGCACAGTTATTTAAACTTTTCAACTCAATAAAATGAGACAAAATCAAATGACATTCCTAATCACAGCTCTAGAAAGCCTAAACTCTTGATGACATAGCCTAGATTACTTTTGAAATGGCATAGTAAATATCAACAAAGGCATAGGATTCAATCTTCTCATTAATTTTCTAGTCACATAAGATGCACAAAATATGCACAATTACATAAACCTTCCAATCTTAAGAAGATAGAACAAAATCAAATGATATTCCTAGTCATAGCTCTAGAAAGTCTAAACTCTTTACAATAATTCTCTTCAAAAAATTATCTTTGGTATCTGATGATGATATCCTTTCTAGTGTTCTCTACACCCTTATTTATAGCCTTGGATTCACTCTAGATTGTCTGCTTGTTCCCAATCTAACGACCCAACTAAAATCTAACCGAACTGGAAGTGTCTAACAGAAGATATTTTATAGATTTTGAAATGCTTTGTCTTATGGCAGTTCATTAGCTGAAATAGATTGTAGGCCACTCCCTTCACTTAAACTCTAGGTAACACTTAGCCAATTTCTTGAAAATCTTCTTATTACTTAGGAGACACGGAAAAGTGACACTTGGTGGGTTCCACATCACCTATCGAAGACACGCGGCACTTTTTTCTTAACTTATACTCTTTTTGTATCTTTGCTTATGAACCTTTGACACCTGTCGCAATCCACTTCCTCAAAACTTCAACAGTTTAAAAGAAAATAAGACTCACAACATTTCTTACCCAAGTAACTTTTAAAAGGAGCACAGGGATAGGTGGCAAACTACACTGTTTCATCAAAAGACACATGGCAATCTCTGCTTTACTCATCTAGGGTTATGTGGTAGTCTCTGCTTCTTTTAGCTACCTTTTTAGAAACCTACAGAAGATGACACGTGGTGGTCTCCACTTTACTCTATTTATACCATAGAAACACATGAGTCTCATTTCATATTTACATAGACAGTGACACCTGGCAGCTTCTGCTTGCCTCAGAAACAACACTTAAGACCCACCACGGTCTTTGCTATATTAGTAAAGCAAAAATGAAGATAATTTAGATTGTGACACGTGGTTGATTTTTCTCTCTTCTGCTGGGGTATGTGGCGTCTTCTATCACTTTTAGAAAAAAAAATTGAGACCTTCCATGATTGCCACTTAGCACATTTTGCCTGATCCTAATACTTAACTTATTAAAGCCTTTCACTGAAAAGAGATGAAATGTAGGTGCTGATATGAAAATGTAGATGCTGATAGTTGGCACATTTTTCTAAGTCATTTGAGATACATGGCACATTCTGATCAACTCATAGAAAATATGAAAGGTGCCTCGGATGACGACACTTGGCAGTTTCCACTTGATAAAGGATGCCTCGAACAATGACACTTGGTAGCTTCTGCTTGATTTCAACACTTTAAATCTTTACTCTACATTTACCTTTTATTATTGTTGAAAATATCCTCCTCTCTTTTAGATGTTAAAAATACAAATTATATGTAAGACAAAATGGTAGAGTCATAAAAAATCAATACAAAGTTCATGAAAATAGAAAATATATTAAAATGAAAATTGATCTGATATATTCTGAGAAAGATTCCCAAATTTTAAGGTTGACTACGAGTATGCAAAATAATGAGGGCTTATATGGTGCTAGGTACTAATGAATTATTATGAGTTGAAGAGTTGTTTGGTCATGTAATTCTAGTTGGACCTAGTTATTGACTCATTATAAAAAAGGACACTATAGCAAATTACTTATTACATCTAGGTGTATCCACTATGTGTGTCTTGAATAACACCTTTATTTTACTTAAAAACACTTCATGATTTGTAAGTGGTGTATGCAAAAAATATCTAACTACAATTGCCCTTTCAACCTTTTCCTTATCATCCATGACTAATTCAATAGCATCACTACTAATCTCTTTAATTTATTGTGATATATTATGTTTGAAACATATCATGAAAGGGATAAGTAGGAATATGAAGTGTACGAATGGGATCAATTGTCTATTAGGGATCAAAACTAAAATTATCTTATATTATTTTAATAATTTTAAAAATATATTTGTAGAATTACAAATAGCTCTAAATATTGAATACATTTCATCATCCCATTCCTGGAAGGAAATATTCATATTAATAACCCAAGTATGCAGTAAATTGATATCTAGCAAAGGCATTATCTCAAGGTCAAGGCATTAGCCTTATTTGACTACTTTGGATAAAGTATTCAATCTAATATATAGTTGTAAAACTTATTCTGATATAGTTTAACCTTTTGCCTCAAATTATTTCCCTATCTCTAATCTCATAAGTAGTGACTAAAAATTTATACAGTGACTTCCAGACCTTTTCAACATCATTAAAAATTATTTCAGGGACTAAAACCTTGTTTTGATTTTATAATTGGTGTATTTGATGAGCCAATCCTTTAACTATAGTATTTACCACCTACCTTGTGGATCGAATTACTAACATAGAATTTTATTTGAACTCGAGGACTTCCCCTAATTTTATTTTTCTTTTTCTTGTTAAAGAAAATAAACTATATTGTCTTAAAGAATGTGGAAGTAACCCCTTTCATTACCTTCCTTATTTTAACTATTTTAACGATTCCAATTATTGGTTCTAATTTCAATTAAATTTCAATCTCATCAATGATCATTATTCCCTATCTCTTAGACTTAGCTAATTGAATTTTAGTATCCAGACTTCTTGTTCTTGTGGAAATATTATAGTAAAATAAATATGAGGGGGGATAGATATGGTTATCATGGATGAAGTGGGATTGTCTAACGAAGTAGCAAAGGTAGGGTTAATGAGGATGAATGAATTAAAAGTGGATGGTGGGGTGGAATAAGCATAAATATGTTGTTTAGTGGAAGTGGAGATTACTAGTGATGATAAAGTGGAGGGTTATGCCACCATTTATCTTAAATATATTTTTTATTGTTTCTAAAATAGAATACAAGACATCCTCATAAATTTTATGTTTTCATGAAGTATCCTTGGGTTTAGGAATGGCTCTACTAATGATATTTGGTAGCCTTTTCATGATGGTGACCTTCGAGGAGGGGTAATGTTAAGGGGATCCATTGTAGGCATTGTGGATATTGGAAATAATAGTTGGGGCTAAGATGAATAAGATTAGCCTTGACTTGTATATTCAATGCCTTTGTAGTGACTATTGTAGAAGAAGTAATTGTCATGTCAATGGATAGAGTAGCATTTTTTATGTAGGAACATTACTCTTAGTGAGTATTGTCAATTTTGGCTTGTTTACATGTAATAAGGTTTAGGGATGATTTGGATGGCCTTATAAGGCCCCAAGCAAGCTTAAGGTTAAATTTTGGTTTCCCACCAAAACTAGTATGTTTAATTTTTTTGAATTTTTAGTGTGTTTTTAGGACTTGAAAGTTATGGTTAGGCTTGAACAAGTTTGTCAACATTTTTATAATGTCATTTTAGGTTCCTTGAATCATGAATAAGGACCAAAAAGTGATACATCCTCTAAAAATTAACTTGAAGGCTTTGTCACCTTTCCAAGTTGTCATATGACCATTGGTAAAACTCCTCCAAGGTAATTACACTAGGTTTTTGCATAAAAAAAGTAAGATTTTTGAAAAAATATAGTTCAATGAATGTATGTCATAGGAATACTTTGAAGAATAATAAAAAGAGAAGCCCCTATTTTGAAAGATAGACTACAGACCCCTATTTGAGCATTATTGTATTAGTTGTAGGTCGTTCTTTCATAATTAATGATCTAATGGTTCTTTATAATAGTTTTATTCACCTTTTAAGGATTATTGAATATGTTTTGGGAACAAAAATTTGAAAGGAGTGATAATATAAGCATCAATTGTTCAAGATCATTGACAGGTAAACCCCTATTTAGTAAATTATTCTTTGTGTGTAGACTATTTGGCATTGTCAAGGAATAAAGAATCTTGAATTTTTATTTCTACACATGAATAAAGGTAATTTTTATTTATGGTGAATGAATTTACAATAATTAATCAAATATATATTAAGTACAACACAAGTTTGTTAGGCAGATTAAGTGTTTCTTGTATCTTGTTTTCTCCATATAACCTATGTAATATCCCATGTTAGAGATAATCAGAACTTGCTTAGAATGAGTCCTAGGGTGTTTTTATATGTTATTTGAATGTGTTTTAGGAGTTATTGGAATATTATTTTGTTTTTAAATTTGTTAAATTAAGCTAAAATAAACTTAAGCTTATAACTAATATTCTTTTGACACAATAAAACATATTTTGAGATGAAAAACACAGACACTGGATTGGATCATACAAACTATTAATTTGGAGATGTGCACAGGGTTAGGATAGAGATATCAAACCTTTTTTAAATCTTTAAAAACCTTCTACTCATTCATAATTTATTTTTTACTTATCTCAGGTTATCACAAGCTATCAAAATCCCTAAATTAGAGTTTCATCATTATCTAGAGTTTAAACTAGCCAAATTTTATAAAAAAAATTGTAGTCTAATCAATATTCACATGATATAACATATTTTATAGGTTTAAACACTGTACGGATTCACTGGTATGGATTTTTATTGATTATCATGTGTTTTGGCTTTAGGAGGCCTAATGAGGTAGGGCTAATAGCTAGAAAGAGGGTCTATAAAGGGACTTAAGTCTTGAAATTTTAACCACGTGTAGATTTGAATATATGGTACTCATAAATATAATTGTTTTCTCTAAAAATATTTTAATTTTTATGTACCATCAAGAAAATAGTTAAAATAGGGGTAGAAGAAGGGTCAAGATCATTATGTGTTTGATAAAGAGATACAAAGTGAGAATTTTTGAGTGGATAATCTACATCATTTTGGTATCAAAGCTAGCCTTGGATACCTGAGAATAAGTGGGAGAGATAATTTTATTTGGAGAAGAGGATAATAGTTACTTGTTTGATAGATTGTCTATATAAGGTTCAAAATGCCACCTAAGAGAAACATAGGAGGTGCAACAAGAAACCAAGGAAACCAAGATGTTGTTTTAGAAGAGTTAAGGGACATTAAATTTAGATTGGATGCAAGTCTAACTTCTATATAAAGAAACAAAATAAGATGATTCCTAATAGGGGACTTGAGTGGCAGGGATGATGAGCCACAAGCCCAAGAAGAAGTAGAGGGAGAAGAGATAGTTGAAGGACCTGAAGATCAAGGTATAGAGAGACTCATGAAGGTGATCATGATTCAAGGGTCTAAACCAAATGTGTAATTCCCACCTATGTAGGTGGTATTTATGGATATGAACTCATGGATTGGGTGAATGAGTTATATAAATACTTTGAGTATGAAGAGGTACCTGATGACAAGAAGGTCAAGTTTACAAGAACCAAGATGAAGGGCCATGATTCATTATGGTGGAAATTCACACAAGATGAGATAAGAAAGAAGGGGATTAAAAATATCACTTATTGGGATAAAATGGTTTCCAATCTCAAAGTCAAGTTCTTTCCAGGTGACTATGAGAAAAACTTGTTTAGACAATTATAAAATTTGAAGCAAAATGAAATGAATGTGAAGGCATACATAGAGGAGTTATATATGTTGACCATAAAGTATGGTCATGTTAAGGAGGATAAATATAAAGTCACAAGGTACTTTAATGGCTTAAGGTAAAACCTATAAGATGAACTAGCACTTGTGAGCCCAAGAACACTAGAAGAGTACTACCAATTTGAACTCAAGGCTAAAGATAAGTTAAATAGGAAGCATAATCATCATAATAGAGGGGGGCATAAATTTTAGAGGTAGAAGAACAAAAGGGGGTAGAAATATCTCAAAAATAAATCTTCAAAGTGAATCAAGCAATTCACAAGAGTAGTTCACAAATGCAAGAAGTGGATTTAGAGGCAGGAGACCTTTTAATAGAGGTGGTTATTCATCAAGGGGTAGAGGAACAAGTAGATTTATAGGAAAGTGTTTCAAGTGCAATAAGGTTTTTGGCCATAATCAATGGGATTTTTTAAAGGACCATCCAATAATAATCCCAATAAATGAGGGGAGAAATTAGATTTCACAAGGAGGAGAGGAAGAGAGTGTTTACTCTCCATCACATATGGTAGATCCTGAAGTGGGAGAATAATTTACCATGAGGAGGGTGATGATCAAGCCACCTAAGGAGAAGGATCCACCACAAAGGAAAACTCTCTTCAATACATCCTATAAATTCCAAGGTAAGTGTTATAAAATGTTCATTGATTTAGGAAGTACATGATAAACTTGTTTCAATAAAAATGGTTAACAAGCTTGGGCTAAAGAAATGACCTCACCCCACTCCATATAAGGTGTCATGGTTGAATAAGGGATATAAATTCTTGGTAAGTTAGCATATTTGGGTCAAGTTTCAAATTGGAACATATAAGGATAAGGTTATTTGTGATGTCATCGCCATAAATGTGTGCCATGTTCTTCTTGGAAGGCCTTGGCAATATGATTAAAAAAATACTCATGATGGAAGAAATACTATGTATACTTTGATGAAGGATGGATTTAGTTATACTTTTGATCCTAGGACTGTTATGACAACCACTAAGATCATTGAGCTACCCCTAAAGATTCAAAAAATGTTATATAAGTATGTTGATATAGTTGTTGATGAGCTTCCCAACACATTTCTACCAATGAGGAGCATAACACACCATATAGAATTTCTACTTGGAGCAAGTCTACCTAACAAGGTTGCATATAAGATGACCCCATGTTGAGACAAACACCCCTATCTTTATTTTTTGAAATGAGGACCCCTATATTTGTTTCCAAAAAAGTTTGTATTCTAGATTGAATGTGAAGAGTTGTCTTATCTTGGATTTTATAGGAAAATCAATTTTAAAAGTGAAACATGTGCTTTGATGTATTTGATCATGTGTACATTTCATGGTTCAAAATTACTAATAATTATATTCAAAGTGATTATTTGCAAGTTCCATGGAAGAAGCTAGGATTCCTAAGGAACAAACCCTAAAGGGGGTTTAAATTTGAATATTTGTGGAAAATACTAGTGGGAAATTTTATATCCTTTTGATTAGATATTCCTAAGTCTAATTTTATATTAAGCTTTAAATATGTTTTTTATTTAAAACTTGATCAAATATTAATATAAAATCTTAGGCTAAACTTTATACATAATTGAGTATTAATTTAAAGCTTATGCTCTTTTACAGATCTAATGGTAATCACTTATTCACTAGATTTGATCCAATGGTGCAATAACCATGAAGTATTTTAAAAAGGACATACAATTAATGATTTTAGCCTAGTGAATATCTAATGGTGATCATTTGCTCAGAGGATTTGATCCAATGGTGTGAATCAAATCTAACACCCAAAAGGACATTAACAGTTATTAACCACTCAGGACTTGATCCGATGGTTCACATTGTCTCAAAGGTTATAATCTAATGGTGTGCATCAAATCAGAAGCTTTAGGATCTCCTCAAGGCTTTACATGTGGCACTCATTCATTAGAATAGAAAATTTTAGTCTTAAAATTAATAGGTTTGCTTCCATCATTTGACATATGTGAGGATGTATTTGATGGGACTGAACCCATCAAAATTAACACGAGACAAAAATATTCCATTATCTTAAATTTGACAGGTTTTCACCCATCATTTGACATCTATGAGGATGTATTTGATGGGACTGAACCCATCAAATTTAAACTAAACAATCCTGAAAGCCTCAAGATCTCCTGAAGGCTTTATGTGTGGCACTCTTTCATTAGACCAAAAAAATTTATTATCTTAAATTTGACAGGTTCACTCCCATCATCTGACATCTGTGAGGACATATTTGACATGATAAAACCCATCAAATTTAACCTAGATAATCCCTAAATCCTTGGGAATTCTTGAGGGCTTTGCATGTGGCATTCATTTATTAGATCAATAAATTCCACTATCTTAAATTTGATAGTTTTAATCCCATCATTTTATGTCTATGAGGATGTATTTGACATGACCAAACCCATCAAATTCAACTTAGACAATTTTTAAAGCCTAATCAAAGTGGGTATTTTTATAAACCTTTTAATAAATTCCTATATTTTTATGAAGATGAGCTTAGTATATAAAGATCTTAGCCTAAGTCATTTTGTGTTTTTTAAGCATAAAATTCTAAATGATGTTTTCAAACTTGAGATTTATATGATCATGTAACTGATTAAAAGGTAAGCATCTTGTAGGATCCAATGGTGATCACTTGTTCACTAGATTTGATCCAAAGGTGTGTCGAAGTTGAGGAGTTTTCAAAGGTCTGATGAGCTTAACACATGGCACAATAAATAAGCTCAAAGATCAAAAACAAATGAAATGTGAGGAACTAGATTTAGCTTTTCAAAGCAACATAAAGGTGACTTTTGAAAACCAGTGGTCACTCTTCAAATGACATTTATGAAATTTTCCATGAAAGGCATGGAACCCTACCACATAAGCTCCACATAAGCATGGGGGATAAAAATGAAAGATATCTCATGATTAAAAACATAGAAGACATGATAGTAAGGTTCCATCATATCTAAGGCATGTATGAGATCAAAGTTGGATGTTTTTGTCTTAAAGCCAAAAACCCTAAACCCTCTATAAAGAAGGCCAGACTTAGTTTAATTGATTGTGTGACACTTGAAATAATTATGAACTAAATATAGAGAAAGTGATTTCATAAAAAATTTGATAACTTTGAAACTAAAATATAGTGTTATCAATGGAAGCAGGCAAACAATAGATAAATATTGAAGCTAAACTTTATCTAACTTCAAATAGTGAAGGAAGGGTCTTTAGAGACACAAAATTGGATTTAACAGCCTTGATGTGCATGGAATTAGAAATTGGTCTAAATTATTGTTATTTATAGAGGAATTACAACCAATTTACTAGGAAGAAAATAGTAATGCTTTAGTATACCAAAGATACAAGGATTTAGTATCAATTCAAATGGTAGGCCTTCAGCATGTAGCTGCTAAACTAGAGGTAATGCATTGCATTTGTCTTATTGTTCTTATTTTTGTTGACTATAAAATAGATGGAGAATGGATTATTTTATGAAGGTAGTATCAATAAAGTTACATGCATAACTCCCATGTCCTTTGAGACTTATTATAAGCTCCCTTTGACTCATGTCGATCTCCCTTCCTTGAGAGAATGGACAAATTCCCAAAACCTAGATTCAGTCCTCTCACCTTGGTTAATCCAAGGTTCCCATGTTTTTAGGACCTCAAATGGTGAGATTCTTATTGCCCAATTTAGGGAAGGTGTTAGGGTAGCTATGAGTTTATTAAATAGAGCCTTTGGTGCCTCTTTTACTACTTATTTAAGTAAGGTCTGGGTATCCTATGTTCATTGCATGTTGGAGTGCAACTTAACCCCTCCTATTGGATACTTAATAAGTTTCTTCTTGGTGAAATAATTTATAGCAATCAAAATAAAGACTTCCATGTAATTTTTTATTATGTTCTACCTCTTGGATGCACTCCTAACCTCTATTAATTTCCATGGCATATAAAATTGGTCCCCTAATGGTAGATATACCATTTACCATCATTACTCAAAATTACATGTTTTCAAATATAGGAATCACATGTAGTTCATATGTGATGGTATCTTCCCAGTCATTTTTTAGGCATTCACTAGTGCCCCTATGCCTAGGCTTCATCCTCTAATCAAAAGACAATTAGAGACCATGTGAGATGTGTGGTTTTATCCAAATTGTGTTGTAATAAGGATAGAGGGAATCATGGTCCAACCATACAAATTGCCTATATATGTTCCTAGTAAGCTTGTAGAGAAATAAATTTTTTATCAAATCATTTAGGGAATGAATTGGATTGTAATAATAATAAGAAAGATTAGGTTCATCCCTTTACAATAGACATTGGTAGAATTGTAATCAAGTATTGGAAACAACTGGAGATCATGGTGGTGCACAAGAATTATTTTGATTTCCAACTAGATGATCTTAAGATGTGGGACCCCAATGATAGAGTGACTAACCATATTCAAGATAAAAGGGTCCTAAAGGCTAAATACAAACATAAAATAGGTGTGGGAGATGGAATTTACACAAAGGCAAAGAACTTTGAAGAAGTCTTATCTAGGGTTAAAAATTACAACATAAATTTAGAACATAGGCTAGTCAAGGATAATAAGCCTTTAGGAGAAATATGGTAGTTACATCCTTTACAGTATCACTTGTTGCCAAGATCATCTAGGACTACACATCAAGAACCATCTATTGAAGGACAATATTATGAGCCTTAACAGGGAGAATTGACAAATTCCTCCTAGATTGGGTAACCTAAGGATGTAGAGGGAAAAGGTAAAGCTATAATTGAAGAGTCCAACATTGAGCATAGACCTAGTGAAGGTCCCCAAATTCAGGCATCCCCACCAAGGCCTTCTTCCTTAATAGATGTTATTAGCATGATTTCTTTAGAAATTGGAGAAATTGTATAAAGTGCCATTATTAATATCACAACTTCTTATGGTTTAGATAAGGAAGAAGAGCCATCTGAGGAAATAAGAAAGGAATTGGTTCCATTGGGTAGTGGAAAGAGATAGAGAGAATTAGCCTTAGTTCCTCTAGCTATAAGAAAGAGGCCTCCCTACTAGTGAAATAAACCTCTTCAGTGATGATAATCCTATTTATGGACTAGCCATTCTTGATTAGTTTGTTTATGGGAAGTTATAGAAAATCCCATCTCTTTCTCCTTCACTAGGTTTGACTCAAGTGGACATAGGTGTCTAGGATAATGTCAAGCCTTGGATTTAGGATATGTTGAACAAACAAGTAGAGAGAAGCAACCAGATTCTTCACAATAAGGAAAGCTATTGGGTTGGTACCCCAGGAGCGTCTGGGATTTTAAATGTAGATATTCTTGAACAACCATAGGTGAAATAACTTAACCTTCAGGTCTAATTTAATCTAGATACATCAACTCTTGAGAGAGTAGAGACCAAGAAAATTACTATTGGTACTGAGGATTTCACCTTTCAAAAGGTGGAACCATTTTCAAGTTTAACTCTTATTCTAGGTTAGGTAGTAGGGGAGCATCCTATTTTTCAAGAGGATGTAGCTAGTATGGTAATAGCCCTGTCAATAATAACCTTAGCTAGAGTTCAAGGAATGAAGCAGAGGATTATCAACTTGGAGAAATAAAAGCAAGATTTGTAAGCTCAGGTCCTCCTTTCAATTCTTGAGGATGTATTGCAAGGATTGAATATATCCTTGATGGATGCATTTGAGAATTTGAAAAACATCAAGTTTAAGTATGTAGACCATCAAGCTGAGATAGAGGAGCTCATCAAGTTTAAGTAGCTAGAGTTCAAGGAATGCATTTGAGGATGTAGACCATCAAGTTGAGATGGCACAAGCCTTAATCACCCATTGGTAGAATTTTTAGCTTAGATGGAGGAGCTCATCAAGGTGCATAAGACAAAGTAGGTATTGGACTTCAAGATTATAAAACTTAGAAATTTGGACAACTTCATGGTATTTTTGATAGATAACAAGAGGACTTGATCACCTAGAGTAATGATAGTAAGGACTTCATTAAGAGAGACACAGACTTGGTAAATTGGATTGAGAAACTTATGGGGAATCTATTAGATAACCCCTCTCAAACCATTCTTAGAGGCCTGATTGATGATGAAGAATTCAAGAGAGGGTTGGCACTCACATATAAAACATCAAAAATAGTAAAGGTAATTTAGATAAGGACAATTATTTTTGTAGGGAAGAAAATTACAAAAGCACAATGTATCAAAGAGCTTGTCTATTAGGTAGATAGTATATTTGACAAGTTAATAGATAAAAAAGATGTTTATCTAATGAAGCCTAGAGTGGATTTTGAGTTGATCAAGGAAAAATACACCAAGGTGAAGTACTTGCGTAGATAGGGATAATTGAAGGGCCCACCAATGAAATTCTTAAGAGAATTTTCTTTTTGTAAAGTATATGCTAGTCTATTAGCATATACTCTTTCTTGTCATGTTGACATGTGACCTTCCACATTGTATCTTTGTATTAAGGATGGATATCCTTATTCACATGTTGATATTTTGAAAGTTAACTAGTTAACTACCTATGTTTCTTATAAATATGTAGATGGATGGTTACCATTTTTAAGAGAGAGTTTTTGAGCAATTGATACTAGGAGCATTTAATACAACTAAGGAATTCTAAAAATATTGTCTAGATAGTTTTGTTAAATGTCTATGATATCTCTCAATTATGGAAATTCATGTTGAATTTGAATGATTCTTCTTGTTTTGAGTCACATTCTTTGTCATATGGTAGTTAATTTGTGATGAATGCTAGATTAACTATAAATATTTCAAGTATACTTCATTTTATTTGCTCTATGTTTGGATGTACTTATGTTATACAGATCATAATAACAAACTTTTAAAGTAAACTTTGTTCTTACTTATGATTCATACTATCCGTTTGAATCTTGCTTGATTTGTGATGTAGTTTGAGCGTATGTTATTTTATAACATAAATTGGTTTAATGTGTACTCAATGTAATTTGAATCTTGTCATAATATTTGATATAAAAACCTGCAATCACATCTCTTTCTTCCTTACCCTTCCTTTTTCTTATTTTTTCATCAAGATTCACTATAGCTTAAAGATCATTGTTAATAATCATTTAGTTTAAATTATGAGTCCTCAAAATTATTAAGTATTCAAATTTTGTAGACCTTGGTGTCTCCCAACCACTAAATCAAATAAATATTGTGGACAATTTTCATACTTTGCTTCTATTTCACCATAGGCAATCATTGAATAGTCACAAATTACAACTCATGCCATGGATTCTTAGAATCCTAAAATGAGAAGTATTATTTAACACTAAGAGAACCTATGGTATAGTTTGAAGCATCAATAGGAGGAGTTCCGCTCCTAGTATCAATTTCTCAAAAACTCTCAATTGTGGAAAATCATGTTGAATTTGAATGATTATTCTTATTTTGAGTCACATTCTTTATCGTATGGTAATTAATTTGTGTTTAATGTTAGATTAATTGTAAATATTTCAAGTATACTTCATTTTATTTGTTGTGTATTTGTATGTACTTATGTTATTCAGATCATAATAGCTAACTTTTAAAGTAAACTTGGTTCTTACTTATGATTCATACTATTCCTCTAATCTTGCCTGATTTGTGATGTAATTTGAGCTTATGATATTTTATAACATAGATTGGTTTAATCTATACTCAACATAATTTGAATCTTGTCATAATATTTGACATGAAAACTTGCAATCACGTCTCTTTCTTCTTTACCCTTCCTTTTTTCTTATTTTTTCATCAAGATTCACTCTAGCTTAAAGATCATTGTTAATAATCATTTAGTTTAAATTTTAAGTCCTCAAAATTATTAAGTATTCAAATTATGTAGACCCTAGTGGCTCTTAACTACTAAATCAAATAAATATTGTGGATATTTTTCATACTTTGATTTTATTTCACCACAAAAAATCACTGAATAGTCACAAACTGCAACTCATTCTATGGATTCTCAAAATCCTAAAATGAGAAGTGTTCTTCAAAACTAAGAGCACCTATGGTATAGTTTGAAGCATCAACAAGAGAAGCTCCATTAGCACTAGAATGAGGGCCTCATTGAAGATACTTAATAAATTTCATGTGTATTTGATCAAATATATCTACATTTTACATGATTATGTTTCTAACAACATAAATTATGTAAAGATTGGTGACCTTTATGGAAATACGACTTTTATTGCTAAGAATGTATTAGTATTTGGAGTTAAGATGGCTTATTTTGTTCAAAATTGATCATTATTTGATAATAAGAGGTTTATTTGAGTCGTAAATTATAAAGATTGGTCATCTTTGGATAATTCAGTATATCTTTGCACTTGTTTATTTAAAGATTGATGTCCTTTGTCCTCTTATGAACATTTTTTTGCAAATTAAGCTTAGTGTGCATATTATTTTTCATTCTTTATAAGTTAATATGTTACACCATGTTTTAAAATAGGATCCCTAATCTTCAAGATAGAATTACCAATGATTAGGACTAGATCACATTCAGAGACTAGAGAACCCTTGCTCGAACTTGAAATTCACAGAAGGACTAGAAAAGATAGAGGAAGACATAGGTATTCTAAATCTTTATCATCATCACCTTTGTAAGGGATTTATTTATTTTATCTTCATCCAAACATGGCATGGCTTATAAGTTCCCCTATCAATATACCAAGTGTGTTTCATGATTTATCACATAATCCTAAAAAATATTTGCCAATAGTTAGTCCAACAGGTATTACGACTGTTGAAGAACATGTTAAATATTTCAAAGCTGTATTAAGATTATTAAATGTTATTCATGAAGATGTAGCTTATAGGTTGTTTTTGTTTACATATAAGGATGTTTCATATGAATGGTTCCTTAATCTACCTGACAATTGTATTATCTCATGGAATAACTTTGACACAATTTTTCATTAATCAATTTGGAAAGATCATACGCCCTTGTTTCATCTCTCATTAATTTATAACTATTAAAAGAGATATAAGAGAACCTATTAGGTCCTTTAATTCTAGGTTCCAAAAAATGTTTAGTCAAACCATGGATCCATATAAACCTAATGAAGCTTTAGCTTTGGAGGTTTATAAAGATGTTATTGACCCCATGACTTCTATATTTTTGAAGAGATCCCTTACATTTATTATCACATTGGCTGAAGCTTATTCTGAAATAGTGGTTATTAGAGACCAAATGAAACCCCAAGGATAGATGGCTTATTCTATCCCAAATGTTAATCCTCAAATGCCTACATTAAACCTTTTCCCAAATAATAACCAAAATACTCCAGCATTAAACCAATTTCTTGCTTTGAATGTGTTGCCTACTAGTCATCTTTCCCCTAATCAAAATTTAGGTTTCTTAAGCCATCAAGTTACCAATGATTTCATGACAATGACCAAAAGGATTTAGTGTCTGTAAATATAAATAATAGTAACCAAGGTCAAAATACTAAGGTTCCAAAAAATAAGAATGATTCTATATTGAAAATGGTATAGAAGCTTAGCACTGATTTTCTATATTTGAAAAAATAAGTTGGTAATGCTAATGACATTTCTGGAAGGAACTTCACTTTTCAAAAGTTCAAAAAGTTTGGGAATAGGTTTTAAAATGATAGTTTCTATAATAACAAAGCTAATGAACCTTTTTCTAGAAAAAATAATATGGATATAAACCTCACTGATATTGCCTTACCAGATTACTGTAGGGTGCATGCTACTTCCAAGCATGGTGAGATTGATTGCATTGAGTTTTGTAAATATTTTGAAGCTTTTCAAGAAGAAATTGACACATTTTAAGTGTTTCCAAATAAATATGTTGTTACAAATTCTTCTGAATCTAAACCATCTGACCAAGTTCATATGGTGGAAACTTTTCAATTCCCTTTTCAAGAGGATAATGAGCCTAAAAATATTCCTAAGGAGATTCAAGCATTCCAACAATTTTTGAAGACATATCCTCTAAGAAATAGGGAAAAAAAATAACCATTGACTACCTCTACCCTTCCTAAAAATTAAGAACCCCTCTAGACTTTTTATCAAAGAATAATCCTGAACCCCCTGAAGGAAGTTCTTCTAAGCTAATTGTTGATCCTCCAAGCAAAATTGGATATAATATTATGGAGGATATGAAAAGGATTAAAGCCAATATCAATTTGCATGAGTTAACTCATATCACATAACAAAGAGACTTACTCTTGGAATCTTTATCCAAGAAAATTGGGAAGCCCCCTAAGAATGATAGTACAAATGTAATTACTCAAGTAATCAAAGTAGAGTCTCCACCCTTTTTACTAATAGTCAAGATATTTGGGAAGAATGTTCATACTTGTCTTTTAGATTCTGGAGCTTCAACCAATATTATGCTTGTTGGGATATGTGAACAAATCAGGTTAACTCCAATCGAGTCTGACAGGTTAGTCACTAAATTAGATAAATCTAGATTTAAGGTTATAGGAGAATTATTGAATGTGCATATACATCTAGCTAGTGAACCAAGGGTTCAAAAATTCATTGATATCCAAGTGGTAGAAATGCCTAGTGCTTATGGATTACTTTTAGTAAAGAATGGACTAAGGCTTTAAATGTTTATATGTCTAGTTATTGCTCACACTTATGACTTCCTTGGAATGGTGTGCCAAATCAAATAAGAGTGGAAAGGGAACCTTGAATGAATCTCATGATAACAAAATATAATGTTGTTAACAAAGGGGTAATTTTTTTGGATTCTAATTTGGGAGTTTTCACTTTGGAAATTATAAAAGAACTAGTTTCTAGGAGTTCTCCTCAAATTCTTGGTTTGTGTAAGCTATACATTAATAGTGCCAAGTGCAAATTGAGATCAGGAGCTAGTATTGTATTGATAAATCCTTCAAAAAAGCAATACCATGCAGCTTATAAGTTATAATTCCCTTACACCAATAACTTAGCTAAATACGAGGCCCTCATACTTGGATTACATTTTTCCATTAAACACAAAGTTAAGGATCTCCTTGTCTATGGATACTTTGAACTTGTGGTTAACCAAGTTAGGAGTAAATATCAGTGCAAATTGTCTTACTTAAAAAGATATAAGTTTAAGGTGTGGGCCTTGATCAAATCTTTCAATACCTTCAACATCTTGTTGTTCTAAGAGAAGAAAACAAAGCTAATGTTGAGATTACCTCTACTACAACTAATCTCATGCCTAATCATGATTCTCAAAGCATTAGTATTGAGCTAGTACCATGTCTTTCAATTCCTGACAATGTAAATCATTTCCAAGTTTTTAATGATGATCAATAAATCATAGTTTTCTTGACTAAGTCTAGAGCTTTTAAAGCTCACATTATTGATGAAATTGATGAAACTTCTCATGAGAAGGAACTTAATGATAAAATCATCCAATTACGTGATAATAAGATACCTAAAGGGATGATTTCATTGGAAAGACTATTTGATCTTGATATGATTTTTGAGGAAATTAAACAACCTAAGGTAAATGGTAGAGATTATCATGTGATGAACCTTGGTCCACATGATTAGCCCCAAATGTTGAATATAGGGAAGGCTTGGACTAAAATGGAAAATAGAAAATATAGAGATTTGCTTACAAAATACAAGGATGTAATTGCTTGGTCTTATGAAGTTTTTAAAATCTTTTACCCAAGGGCAATTACTCATACTATACCTCTTCAATAAGGTTGCAAACCTTTTAGATAGAAGCAAAGGCTAGTCAGCCTTGTTTTAGAACCCATGATTTTTAAAGAAGTTAAGAAGTTGTTAGATGTAAGGATAATATTTCCTATTAGACATTCTACTTGGGTGGAAAACCTAGTCCCAATCAAAAAAAAAATGGATAAATAAGATGGTGCATAAATTTTAGGAATCTGAGTAGAGCATCTTGAAAAGAATAATTATCCTTTACCTTCTCTAGACAAGGTTATCCAAACTATTTTAGTATCTTCCATGATGTCCTTTCTGGATGGATTTTTTGGATATAACTAGGTGCTTTTAGCTCTAGAAGACAAGATGAACATAGCTTTTACCACTAAATGGGGAACATATGCTTACAAGAGAATGCCTTTTGGATTAATTAATGCAAGGGAAACTTTTCAAAGGGCCATAGATCATGATTTACAAGGTTTATTGGGAAAGTGTATCATCATATATATGGATGATCTTATATTATTTTCTAAAAATAGAGAGGAACATTTCTTACATTTAAGATGAGTATTTGATAGGTGTAGAAGGTATGGTGTATCTCTTAATCCAAAGAAAAGTATATTTTGTGTCACTAAAGGAAAATTGTTGGGATGTGTCATTACCAAAGATGGGATTTATTTATATCCTAATAGAGTAGATGCCATTTCTAAAATTGGGTTTCCCAATAGCTAAAAAGAACTTAAGTCACTCTTTGGCAAGATTAATTTTGTGAAGAAGTTTATTTTAGGCTTTGCTGAGATTGTCAAACCTTTGAATGATATGCTTAAGAAAGATATTATAATTTCTTAGAATGAGGAATCTAAGAAGGCATTCACTAACATTAAGAATGAAATCACTAAATCTCCAGTCCTCATAAGTCTTGATTTCTCAAAATATTTCTATCTATATTCTTTTGCTTCTGAGAATAATATGGTTGTAGTGTTAACTCAAAAGGTTGATGAAAATGATCATCCCATAGATTTCATGAGCACCAAATTCAAAAATTTAGAAGTGAATTATTCTATGATTGATAATAAATATTATGCATTGGTAAAGGTAGTAAAAAATATTAGACATTACCTCCTTAGAAATAAGGTACATGCCATATTACATGATCTTGCTACAAAGCTTATGTTGAGTTAGAATGAGCTTGGAGAAAGAAGAGGCAAGTGGATGGGAATTATACAAGAATATGATATAGAGATGAAAATATCAAAATTAGTGAAATTTCAAGGTTTAGTTTAGATGATCACTAGTATTGATCCAAAATACCATGTCATGTAAATAGATCAACAAAAATTCTAACCCAATGAGTGGTATGACTCTATTATCCATTTAATTGTAAATGGTGTTTGTCCCCAAAGATTTATAAGAGAATAAAATAAATCATTGAGGCTAAAATAATATCATTACCTCATTAGGAATGGAGTCTTGTATAGGAGGAACTTGGAGGGAATTTTTCTAAGATGTGTGTCCAAGGAAGAAGTAGCTTGGATTATGACTACTTTCCATGAGGAGATAGGAAGTGGACACCTTTTAGGAAGAACCATAACTCATAATATTCTCAAGGATATATATTATTTTCCCACCCTCTTCAAATATGCTTATAAGCATGTAAGGGAGTGTCAATCATGCCAGATTTTTAGCACAAAAGAGCCAAAGGCAGTCATGCCTTTACAACCTATGATGGTGGATAAACCTTTTGCACAATGGGGATTAGACTTTGTAAGAGTAATCAACCCCAATTATTTTGAAGGTAATAAGTATGTCCTAATTTATATGGATTATTTTACTAGGTGGACTGCAGTAGTAGCCACTACGTAATGCAGAATAGAGGAGGTGATCAATTTCCTAGAAGAAAATATTTGTACTAGATTTGAAACCCTAGTTTCTTTAGTTTGTGAATGGATCTAGATTCATTTCTATTTAAATTATGGAATGGGATTATGACCAAGACATTTCACTCAAGTTTTCTTCTAATCAATACCCTCAAGGAAATGGTGTCTCTAAATCCACAAATAAAAATTTGATGAAAGCTATCAAAAAACCTGTTGAAGATAGACCTAGAACATGGCATCAAATTCTTAAATTTGCATTATGGTAGATAAAATTAGGATTAAACAAGCTCTAAAATCTTCACCATTTTTTTTGGCATATGTTCAAGAACCCATCTTTCCCATAACCTTGAAGTTGCCTATGTTTACATTCATGTAGGAACACATGGAAGACAGTTAGGAACTTGTTAATTCTCGGTTGTTAGACATTATTCAAATGGAAAATGTTAGAGAAAAAGCATTTATATACTTTAGTAATCACTAATCAAATGTGAAAATATGGTTTGATAAAATATCTAAAGTAAAAGTGTTTAGGCAGGGAGATCTATTCTTTCTTTGGGACAAAGCATCAAAAGCTAAAGGCAAACATGGTAAACTCACCCCTTTATGGATTGGCCCATACCAAATTGTAGACATATTGGGAAACAATACTTTTAGGTTGAAAGATATCCAAAGAGTAGAGTTCACACTGCCTACTAATGGAGAATATCTCAAACATTACTTTGTTGTTGTCCCACCAGTGGTCGTCATGGAATAAATGTGTAAGATTGTTAAAGTTAGAGTAGGTATGCTAGTTAGTTTCTTTTCTTGCTTTATTTTATTTTTTCCTTTTCTTATTGGGTTTGTATATATTTGTTTGTTTATGTTTTGTTTTCCTTTCTTGATTGGTGGTATTCATTGGTTATGTTATAATCTTGTGGTATTATTGTTGATTTGGAAAGTGCTCAAGAGAGTGTGGGTGAATTTTAAAAAATGTGAACATTAGGTCATTATAAAGTATCATGAAGAAACTAATGGCACTAGTATAGATTGGTATATGAACTCAATGTCTAACGAAGATTTAAATCTTATTCTAAATTAAAACTTGGTTTTAATAAGATTCATATGTATATGATGTGAATTTAGTTTGCTAACTCATATTAATTCTTACACTTAAAACATGTCCTTGTCATGAACTCAAGTTTTAATTAAAGGAGATTATCCTAAGGCCAGAACATTTGATCAAATCCCTAAACCTAGCTAATCTAGTTCCCAACCCTTTTTGGAAGTAAAAAATGATGATAAAAAAAGCTTATTGTCAAATTAAAAGTTTCCAAATCAAAGGTGATTTAGGTAATCTCCATCGGGGCTATAAATGCCTGGTTGGTACTAGAGCAAGACCTTGAGTGGAACCAAAGGTGTCTCTATCAAGGATATAGATGCCTAGCTAGCAGTAGAGTAATTCCCAAGCCTCCCTTGAACTAAGAGTTTTTATTCTCAAAGAATATCTAAAATTCTCAAAATTAAATACAATGGATCAAATGGACTTGAACCCAGACATTGTTTCTTAAAGTTCATAACAAACAGTAAGTGGAATTAAAGCACACACTACATGTTTATGTTCTAATATCTAAGTTCAAATTCTATACATAAAGATCTTATTTCAATATAAGATTGATTTAAGAAAGAGTATATGTATAAATTGGATATAGAGTTCATGTACAAGTTTAAAACCAGAGTCTTGTGTTCTAACATATTGTTATGTTTCCCCTGTGAGTCACCATTTTTTGAGACCAACACCCCCCTATCTTTCTTTTTTTAAATAAAGACCCATCTATTTGTTTCTAAAAAGTTTGTATTATGGATTGAATGTGAAGATTTGTCTTATCTTAGATTTTAAAGGCAAATCAATTTTAAAAGGGGAACATGTTCTTTAATGTATTTGATCATGTTTACATTTCATGTTTCAAAATTGATAATAATTGTCTTCAAGGTGATTAGTTGTAGGTTCCATGGAAGAAGCTAGGATTCCTAAGGAACAAACCCTAAAGGGGGTTTGAATTTAAATATTCACAGAAAATACTAGCAATAAATTTTATTTCCTTTTGATTAAATATTCTTGAGTCTAACTTTATATTAAGCTTTAAATATGTTTTTTCTTTAAAACATGATCGACTATTAATATAAACCAAAGGCTAAAATTTATACATAATCAAGTATTAATTTAAAGCTTATGTTCTTTTATAGATCTAACAATAATCGCTTGTTTGTTGGATTTGATCAAATGGTGTGACAAGCCTGAAGTATTTTAAAAAGGACATACAATTAATGATTTGGGCCTAGTGAATATCTGACACCCAAAAGGATGTTAACAATTGTTAACCACTCAAGACTTGATTTGATGGTTCACATTGCCTCAGAGGTTATAATCTAATGGTGTACATCAACCTAAAAGTTTCAGAATATCTCGAAGGCTTTATGCATGGTACTCATTCGTTAGACTAGAAAAGTTTATTATATTAAAATTAATAGGTTCACTCCCATCATTGGACATCTATGAGGATGTATTTCATGGGATCAAACCCATCAAAATTACATGGTGTCTTAAATTTGGTAGGTTCACCCCTATCATTTGATGTCTATGAGGACATATTTGATGAGACCAAACCCATCAAATTTAAACTAAACAATCATGGAAGCCTCAGGATCTCCTGAAGGCTTTACATATGGCACTCATTCATTAGACCAAAAAATTATATTATCTTAAATTTGATAGGTTCACTCCCATCATTTGACATCTATGAGGATGTATTTGACATGACCAAACCCATCAAATTTAACCTAGATAATCCCCTAAGCCTTGGGAATTCTTGAGGGCTTTACATGTGGCATTCATTTATTAGATCAATAAATTCCACTATCTTAAATTTGATAGGTTCACTCCCATCATTTAACATCTACGAGGATGTATTTGACATGATCGAAGTCATCAAATTTAACTTAGAAAATTTTTAAAGCCTAATCAAATGGGGTATTTCTATAAACCTTTTAATAAATTCCTAGCTTTTTATGAAGATGAGCTTAGTATTTAAAGATCTTAGCCTAAGTCATTTTTTATTTTCTAAACATAAAATTCTAAATGATATTTTTAAACCTAAGATTTATATGATCATATAACTAATTAAAAGGTAAGCATCTTATAGGATCTAATGGTGATTGCTTGTTCATTGGATTTGATCCAACAGTGCATCAAAATTAAGGACTTTTCAAAGGCCTCACAAGCTTGAGATATGGCACAATCAATAAGCTCAAAGATCAAGAACTAATGAAATGAAAGGACCTAGATTTATCTTTTCAAAGCAACATAAAGGGGAATTTTGAAAACCAATGGTCACTCTTCAAATGGCATTTATAAAATTTGCCATGAAAGGCATGTAACCCTACCACATAAGCTCCATGTAAGCATGGAGGATCAAAATGAAAGATATCTCATGATTGAAAACATAGAATACATAATAGTAAGGTTCCATCATATCTAAGGCACGTATGAGATCAAAGTTGGATGTTTTGGTCATTAAATCCAAAAACCCTGAACCCTCTATAAAGAAGGCTAGAGTCAGTTCAATTAATTATGAGACACTTGAGATAATTGCAAAATGAATCTAGAGAAAGTGCTTTAGTAAGAACTTTGATAACTTTAAAATTACAATATAGTTTTATCAATGGAAATAGGTAGACAAAAAATGAAGATTGAAGCTGAACTTTATCTAACTTTAGATAGTGAAGGGTCTTTAGAGACACAGAATTGGATTTAAAATCCTTGAATATGCATGGAATAAAAAATTGGTCTGAATTATTCTTCTTTATAGAGGATTTACAACCAATTTCCTAGGAATAAAAGAGGAATGATTCAATATACCAAAGATATAATGATTTAGTATCAATGTAAATGGTAGGCCTTCATCATGTAACTGCTAAACCAGAGGTAATGCATTACATTGATCTTATTGCTCCTATTTTTATTAACTATAAAATAGATAGAGAATGGATTATCCATGAAGGAAGTATAAACAAATTTGCATGCATAACTACCATGGCCTTTGAGACTTATTATAAGCTCCCTTTTCCTCATGTTGACCTCCCTTCCTTGAGAGAATGGGCAAATTCCCAAAACCTAGATTCAGTCCTCTCACCGTGGTTAATCCAAGGTTCCCATATTTTTAGGACCTAAAATGGTGAGATTATTATTACCTAATTTAGGAAAGGTGTTAGGGTAGCTATGAGTTTATTGAATAAAACCTTTGGTGCCTCTTCTACTACTTATTTAAGTAAGGTTTGGGTATCCTATGTCCATTGCATGTTTGAGCAAAACTTAAACCCTCCTATTGGAGACTTAATAAGTTTATTCTTGGTGAAACACTTTACAACAATCAAAATAAAGACTTCTAAGTAATTCTTTATGATGTCTTACCTCTTTGATGCACTCTTAGCCTCTATTAATTTCCTTGGCATTCAAAATTGGTCCCCTAATGGTAGATCTACCATTTACGATCATTACTCCAAATTACATATTTTCAAATATAGGAATCATATGCAGTTTATATGTGATGATATCTTCCCAGTCATTTTTAAAGCAATCATTGGTATCCCTATGCCCAAGCTTCATCCTCTAAATAAAAGACAAGTAGAGACCATGGGGGATGTATGGTTCTATCTAGATTGCACTATAATAAGGATAGAGGGAATCATGGTCTAACTATATAAAATGTCTATATATGTTCCTAGTAAGCTCATAGAGCAAGAAATTGCTTATCAAAACATCTAGGGAATGGATTGGCACTACAAGAAGAATAAGAAAACTTAGGTTCATTCCTTTCCACTGGATATTGGTAGAATTGTAATCAAGGATTGGAAAAAATTGGAGATCATGGTGGTGCACAAGAACTCTTTTGATTTCAAATTGGATGATCTTAATATGTAGGACCTCGATGATAGAGTGGCTAACCATATTCAAGATAAAGGGTCTCAATGGCTAAATATAAACATCAACCAGTTGTGGGAGATGGCATTCACACAAAGGCAAGAAACTTTGAAGAAGTCTTGTCTACGGTTAAAAACTACAAAATAAATTTAGAACATAGGCTAGTTAGGGATAATAAGACTTCAAGATAAATATGGTAGTTACATGCTTTACAGTATCACTTGTTTCTAGGACCATCTAGGACTACACATCAAGAACCACCTATTAAGGGACAATCTTCTAAGCCTCAATAGGGAGAATTGACAAAGACATCCCAAATTGGGCAACCTAAGGATGTAGAGGGAAAAGGTAAAGCTATAATTAAAGAGTCCATCATTGAACAAAGACTTGGTGAAGGTCCCCAAATTTAGGCATCCTCACCAAGGTCTTCTTCCCCAATAGAGGTTATCAGCATGATTGTTTTAGAAACTAGAGAAATAGTAGAAAGTGACCTTATTGATATCTAAGATTCTTATGGTTTGAATAAGGAAGAATACTCATCTGAAGAAGTAGATAAGGAATTGGTTCCATTAGGTAGTGGAAAGAGATAGGTTGAATTAGCCTTAGTTATTTTAGCTGTAAGAAAGAGGCCTAGGTTAAATTTCACTCACCCTACTAGTGAAATAAACCTATTCAATGATGAGAATCCTATTTATGGACCAGCCATTCTTGATTGCTTTGTTTATGGAAAGTTACAAAAAATCCCATCTCTTTCTTCTTCACTAGTTTTGACTCGAGTGGACATAGGTGTTCAGGATAATGTCAAGACCTGGATTTAAGATATGTTGAACAAATAAGTAAAGAGAAGTAACCAAATTTTACACAAGGAAAGACAATGTGTCAGTACCCTAGGAGCCTCTAGGAGTTTAAATGTAGAGATTCCTAAATAATCATAGGTGAAATAACTTGACACTCAGGGCCAATTTGATCTAGATACATCAACTCTTGAGAGATTAGAGACCAAGAAAATTATTGTTGGTACTGAGGAGTTCACCTTTTAGAAGGTGGAACAATTTTTAGGTTTAACTCTTATTATAGGGTAGGTAGTACAGGAACATCCTATTTTTCAATAGGATGTAGCTAGTATGGTAATATCCTAGTCGATAATGACCTTGGCTTGAGTTCAAGGAATGAAGAAGAGGATTCTCAACTTGGAGAAAGAAAAGAAAGATTTGGAAGCTCAAGTCATCCTTTCAATTCCTAAGGATGTATTGAAAGTGTTGAATGTATCCTTGATGGATGCATTTGAGAATTTTAAAAGTATCAAGTCTAGATTGAGTACTTTGGACCATTAAGCTGAGATGACACAAGCCTTAATAACCTAGTGGTAGAATTCTCAAGCTTAGATGGAGGATCTCATCAAGGTTAATAAGATAAAATAGGTATTGGACTTCAAGATTATAAAACTTAGACATCTAGATGTCTTCATGGTAGTTTTGATAGATAAACAAGAGGATTTGATCACCCAGAGTAATATATTAAGGACTTCATCAATAGAGACACAAACTTGGTAAACCAAATTGAGAAAATTCTGGGGAATCTATTAGATAACCCTTCTCAAACCATTACTATAGGCCTGATTGATGATGAAGAATTCAAGCAAAGGGCTGGCACTCACATCTAAAATAGTAAAGGTAATTTAGCTAAGGACAAATAAAAAATCCTTAATACCATTATTTTTGTAGGGAAGTAAATTTCAAAAGCACAATGTATAAAAGAACTTGTATCTTGGGTAGATAGAGAATTTGAAAGGTTAGTAGATAAAGAAGATGATTGTCTAATGAATCTTGGAGTGTATTTTGAGTTGATCAAGGAATAATACACCAAGGTGAAAGAATTACTCTGACAGGGCTAATTAAAGGGTCCACCAATGAAATTATTAAGAGATTTTTCTTTTTGTAAAGGATATGTTAGTCTGTCAGCATATACTCTTTCTTGTCACATTGACATGTGACCTTCTAGCTTGTATCTTTATATTAAGGACATATGTTCTTATTCGCATGTTGATATTTTGAAAGTTAATTGGTTAACTACCTATGTTTCTTATAAATAGGTAGATGGTTACCATTTGTAAGAGAATGTTTTTGAGCAATTGATACCAGAAGCATTTAAAATAACTAAGGAATTCTAAAAAGATTATTTGGATAGTTTTGTTAAATGTCTATACTATCTCTCAATTGTGGAAATTCACATTGAATTTGAATGATTCTTCTTATTTTGAGTCACATTCTTTGTAATATGGTAGTTAATTTGTATTGAATGCTAGATTAATTGTAAATTTTTCAAGTATACTTCATTTTATTTACTCTGCATTTGGATGTACTTATGTTATTTAGATCATAATAGCAAAATTTTAAAGTAAACTTGGTTCTTAATTATAATCCGTATTATTCCTTTGATTCTTGCCTAATTTGTGATGTAATTTGAGCTTATGTTATTTTATAACATAAATTGGTTTAATGTGTACTCAATGTAATTTGAATCTTGTCATAATATTTGATATGAAAACCTACAATCACATCTCTTTCTTCCTTATCCTTCCTTTTTCTTATTTTTTCATCAAGATTCACTCTAGCTTAAAGATCATTGTTAATAATCATTTAGTTTAACTTTTGAGTACTTCAAATTTTTAAGTATTCAAACTGTGTAGACCCTGGTGGCTCCCAACCACTAAATCAAATAAATATTGTGGACTATTTTCATACTTTACTTTTATTTCACCATAGACAATCACTGAATAGTCACAAACAACAACTCATGCCATGGATTCTCATAATCCTAAAATGAGAAGTGTTCTTTAACACTAAGAGCACCTATGGTATAGTTTGAAGCATCAATAGGATAAGCTCTACTCCTGGTATCATTTGCTTTAAAACTCTCAATTGTGGAAATTTATATTAAATTTGAATGGTTCTTCTTGTTTTGAGTCACATTCTTTGTCATATGGTAGTTAATTTGTGTTAAATGCTAGATTAACTATAAAGATTTCAAGTAAACTTCATTTTATTTTCTCTATATTGGATTTAATTATGTTATTCAAGTCATAATAGCAAAATTTTAAAGTAAAATTGGTTCTTATGATTCATACTATTCCTATAAATCTTGCCTAGTTTGTGATGTAATTTGAGATTATGTTGTTTTATAACATAAATTGGTTCAATGTATACTCAACGTAATTTGAATCTTGTATGATATTTGATATGAAAACTTGTAATCACATCTCTTTCTTCCTTACCCTTCCTTTTTCTTATTTTTTCATCAAGATTCACTCTAGCTTAAAGATCATTGTTAATAATAATTTAGTTTAACTTCTGAGTCCTCAAATTTATTAAAGTATTCAAATTGTGTAGAACCTGGTTGCTCCCAACCACTAAATCAAATAAATATAATGGGAAGTTTTCATACTTTTCTTCTATTTCACCATAGACAATCACTGAATAGTCAAAAACTACAACTCATGCCATAGATTCTCATAATCCTAAAATGAGAAGTGTTATTCAGCACTAAGAGCACCTATGGTATAATTTGAAGCATCAACACCCCATAAGAGAATGATAAGATTAAAATACAAGTGTAAGATTTTATTGATAAAGGGTTAATCAAAGAGAGCTTGAGTCCATGTGTAGTACCCACAATATTGGTGCCAAGGAAGGAAGGTGAGTGGAGGATGTGCATTAATTCCAGGGCCATCAATAAGATCACTATAAAGTATATATTTCCACTTCCTAGGATGGAGGATTTGATGTATTTCTTGAGTGGATCAAGCTACTTTTCCAAGATATACCTCAAGAGTAGATACTACCAGATAAGAATTGGGAAAGGTGATGAGTTGAAGACTGCTTTCAAGATGAATGAAGGTTTGTATGAATGGCTGGTCATACCATTTGGTTTGACTTACACACCTATCACTTTCATGAGATTAATGAATTAGATTTTGAAATATTTCATAGGCATGTTTTTAGTAGTTTATTTAGATGATATGCTAATTTATAGCCAAAGCAAGGGGGGAGCATCTCTATCATTTGAAGTTGGTGATAAGGAGGCTACAATAAGAGAGGTTATTGATCAACCTCAAGAAAGTGATTTCATGAAAAGAGAGCTAGTATGACTTGGGTTTGTAATTTCATAAGGCATGCTAAAAATGGATAAAAATAAGGTGAAGGAAATCATGGAGTGGCCAACACCTAGGATAATAGGAGAGGTAAGGAATTTTCATAGTTTTGAAATTTTCCATAGAGAAAATTTAGTGAAATATGTGCTCCCATCATTGACACCATCAAGGGAGACAAGAAAATTTTCTGTTTGGAATGAGAAGGTAGAAAATATTTTTTAATACTTGAAGCAAAGAATCAGGGAGAAACCCATACTAGCATTGTCAGACTTCAACAAAGTATTCCAAATAGAGTGTGATGCAAGTGGTGTATCCATAGGGGTTGTCCTAACCCAAGAGGGTAGACCTATAGCATACTTCAGTGAGAAGTTAAATGATGATAAGAAGAGGTATTCATCCTATGACTTGGAGTTTTATGTAATGGTGTAAGCATTGAAGAAATGGAGGAATTATCTTATGCCAAAGGATTTCATGGTATACATAGATAACCATGCATTTAAGTTCATATATAATTAGCCTAAGTTAAACCAAAGACGTGAAATGGGTGGAGTACATGCAAAAGTTTACTTTTACCATCAAGCATAAATAAGGACAAAAAAATAATGTTGCAGATGCATTAAGCAAGAGGGTCTTATTAGTGCATGAAATTTAGTTAGAGATTGTTGGCATTGAGGCAATCAAAGATTTGTATAAGGATGATGAAGACTTCAAGGAAGCATACCATGTATGCAAGCACTCAAGTACACTAAAAAAGGAGCCATGGTTAGATTATGTACTTCAAGATGGATTTTTGTTCAAAGGAGTATAGTTTTGTGTACCCAAGATCTCGATAAGAGTAAATCTGATCCAAGAGAAGCATAATAGAAGCATGGTAGGCCACTTTGGCCTTGACAAGACATTAGAGTTGCTCACTAAGAACTATTATTAGCTTAGAATGCAAGAAAATTTATGAAGTTATGTGATAAGGTGTAAAATGTGTCAATTATCCAAGGGTAAGAGCACTAATTCAGGCTTTTTTCAACCCCTAACCATCCCAAATAGGCCTTTGGAATCCATAAGTATGGATTATTTGATGGAATTGCCTAAAAAAAGGGAGGGGGGGGTTTTGATTCCATTTTTGTAGTTGTTGATAGATTATCTAAAATGACACATTTCATACCATGTATAACTACTAATGATGCAACACATATGGCTATTTTTTTTTCAAGGAGGTAGTGAGGCTTCATGGCTTGCCCATGAACATTGTTTCTGAGAGGGACACCAAGTTTCTTGCTCACTTTTGGAGGAAATTATGGAAGAAACTAGGAACAAATTTAAGTTTTATTTTAGATTACCATCATCAAATAGATGGTCAAACTGAGGTGACGAATATAATCTTAGGGAACTTATTGAGGTGTTTGTCTAAGGATCATCCCAAATAGTGGGATCTTGTGTTACCTCAAGCAGAGTCTTATTACAATGATTCTACCAATAGGAGAATTGGTATGAGTCCATTCCAAGTGATATATGGCATGAAACCAAGAGGTGTATTTGAGTTTATAGACATCATACATATGGATAAGATAATTTTTAAAGGTGAGGAACTTGTAATGGCAATGAAAGAGGTGCAGGAATAGGTGAGAAAGCATTGGAGTCTAGGGTTGACAAGTAGAAGAAACAAACATATTTGAGTAGGAGAGAAGTGAATTTATAGGTTGGGAACTTAGTCCTACCTCATATAAGGATTAAATGTTCCCAAGGGGTGAATATAACAAGATAAAGATGAATAAGATATGTCTTTTCAAGATTTTCAATAAGTTTAAAAATAATGCATACGAATTGGAGTTGCCTAGTGGAGTTAGAATTTCACCTATCTACAATGTTTTAGATTTGTATCCTTAAAAATAAGGATATAAAGGGGAAAAACATAGTAGATGATTCAACTATAATGGGCCTAGATTGGGAAAGATAGTTACCTAAGGCCAAGATAGAGTAAATGGATTGCATATTGGATAAATAGGTGACTAAAAAGACTAGAGACAGGTAGTATTTAAAGTATCTAGTTAAGTTGAAGAATCATCTAGTAGAGTATGACATGTGGATGACTGAGTATGATTTATACAAAAGTGAGGGAGTACTTTGGAATCACTCATGGACAGTTGTCCATGAGTTCTTTTTCCTTCCCTTGCGAGTATGATCTAAGAGCATCACTCTTAGGGAGTATTTTATTGTTAATTTTGGATTGTTTTCATTGAATAAGGTTTATGGATGCTTTGGATTTCCTTAAAAGGCCCCAATCATTCTTAGGTTTCATTTTGGTAATATATAAGTGCATCTAGGTTGTTTAAATTTTCAAATTTTGATTTCCAACTGAAACTAGCATGTTTAATTTTTTTGAATTTTTAGTGTCTTTTTAGGACTTACAGGTTATGGTTAGGCTTGCACAAATTTTTCAACATGTTTGGAATGTCATTTTAGGTTCCTTGAATCATGAATAATGACCAAAAATTGATACATCCTTTTAAAATAAGCTTGAAGGCTTTGTCACCTTTCCATGTTATCATATGACTGTTGGCAAGACTCCTCCAAGGTAGTTACACTCAGTTGTTTGCATAAAAAATGTAAGATTTTTGAAAAAATATAGTTATATGCATGTATTTTGGTGGAATACTTAGAAGGAAAAGAAAAAGAGAAGCCCTTGTTTTGAAAGATAGACTATAGACCCCTATTTCAGCATTATTGTATTGGTTGTAGGTTGTTATTTCATAATTAATGATCTAATGGTTTTTTATAATAGTTTTATTCACATTTTAAAGTTTTTGAATATGTTTTTAGGTCACAAATTTACAAGGAGTAAGAATATAATCATTAGTTGTTCAAGATCATTGATAAGCAGACCCTTGTTTAGCAAATTATTCTCTATGTGCAAACTATTTGGCATTGTTAAGGAATAAAGAATCTTGAATTTATATTACTACATGTGCCTGAAGGTAAGTATTATTTATAGTGAACAAATTTGCAATAAGGAATCCAATATAACTTAATAACAACACAAGTTTGTTAGGAAAATTAAGTATTTCCTATATCTTGTTTTCTCCATACAACCTATGTAATGTCATGTGCTAGAGATGATCAAAACTTGCTTAGCATGAGTCTTGGGGTGTGTTGATATGTTCTTTAAACACGTGTGAATATTTATTGGAACATTATTTGGTTTTTCAATGTGCTAGATTAAGCTAAAAGAAACTCAACCCTGTAACTAACATTCTTTTGACATAGTAAATTGGATTTTGAGATGAAAAGCATAGACAGTGGATTATATCATACAAACTATTGATTTGGAGACATGTACAGGGTTAGGAAAAATCTATAAAACCTTGTATGAATCTTTGAAACCCTTCCAGTCATTCATAATTTATTTTTGACTGCTCTTGGGTTATCACAGGCTATCAAAAGCCTTAAATTCGGGTTTCATCATTATCTAGAGTTTTGAATAGGCCAAATTTTACAAAAAATTGTATTTTGATCAATATTCACATGATATAATATATTTTCTAGGTTTTTAGGACTGTACGAATTCATTGGTATGGATTTTTAGTGGATGTCATGTATTTTGGCTTAAGGAGGCCTAAATAGGTAGGGCTAATAACTAGAAAGAGGGTCTATAAAGGGACTCAAATCTTGAAATTTGAACCACATGTGTATTTCCATAAAGGGTAGTCATAAATATAATTGGTTTCTTTGAAAACATTGTAATTTTTCTATACAATTAAGAAAACGTTCAAAATAGGGCTAGAAGAAGGGTCAAGAGCATTATGTGTTTGATAAAGAGATACAAAATGAGACTTTTTGAGTAAATATTTTGCATAAATTTTTTGAGGAAATAATCATGGGGACCTACTTTATAGCATGGATATTTAAAATCAAGTGACTAAAAGAGGCTACCTATAAATATACCTTATTATAGACCTTTATCACCTAAATAGGTTTATTGAGAGTAAGGGGAGTTGACATTACAACTTCAAAAGTAGTTAAGGGTGTTTCAAGTGGTAAATACTCTAGATATGGCATAAAGGGTGAGGTAGGAGGTGTTACATACTATATGACTATAGGTCTTATGCTCTTAACTATAGAATGAGGCCTTTGAGAGACAATATTCCTAATTGTAGATGCATCAATAGAAGGCCAAGTATCAAAAGAAATAGGGTACTGAGTTACCTACATTGAGATCATTTATTAAAATCTAAGGGAATTAGATGTCCTTGTAACACTTACCTCCTAAATAATAGATGTGTTTATGGTGATTCATCCCTCAACATTACTTATCATAGTATTTCCTCCACATATTATATGTATTGTTAATTTGGAGGAGAATAAGTCAGCCTTGATATTTAAACATTCTGGGCTAAAACCTCATCATTCAAAACATTCGCATAAACATAATCATGTGGATATGTGTAATTCTCATAAGACTATGACACTTTTCCTTTTATTGAGTATAAATATGACTTCACCCTACCCTCAGGACCCCATCTCTCCCTCAAGCTCCCATATCTTGAGATCATGATCATTCAAATTGAATGCACATCTATTTGTTGCTACCATCAATAAGGTGGAACAATCCTTAACATCACTTATTTAAATTTAAAATGGGATAAGAGACAAGGATATTGTTTCTTCTCTTTGCAATCCCTTCCTATCATGAGAACAATTTTATATACAATTTATTATTTATAAATCTTTTTGATTATGAAAAAAGTGAGTTTAATATAGGAAACCATTATGTCTTTAACCATGATGATGATATAGTCAATGTAGTACCAATAATCTCCTATCTTAGAAAGTGACCTAATTTATTCTAAGATCCTTGGCATTGGGGTTTCATTAATGGCCATATAAATTGGCACATAAAAACATTCATAATTTTCCTCAATGAAAACTTATAACCTATGTAGATACAATTTAGATAACATCCTATGAACTGAGATACTCAAAATAGGAGTCCACCTTTAAAAAGAGTGAAAAATTATGGTCATATAAGCAACATCAACTAGGTAGGACATCATATAGAAAATTGGTCCTTGATGTACTCATATTATCTACTATGTTAATTTGAAAACTATGATTTAAACAAATTTATGTGTCTTTCTATCATTTATTGACATTGAAAATAGGAGAACCCAAGTTTTCTCTACATGAATAATGTTTGGAGCACCAAAAAACCTATTCATTAATGTCATATTGATTAATGCACTAAGTCTAAATACTCAAATGGAAATTTGATTAATGTCAAATTTTTATACCCAATTCTTGGAATTTTATTCCCAATCCTAAATAAATTCTCTAATACCACTACTTAGTTATAAACTATGGTTGGCAGTGGTAGTATATAATATCTTTCTATTGCTAATCTATCAAGGAATGAAATTTGATTTCACTTTCTTGTGGAGAGAATCATATCATTATGGTACATTATTATATTAAAAACATTATAAAATAATTCAACACACTAGAATACCTTAGGTTTTCTTATGTTGTAATGGAGGCCTTCATTATTAAAATCAAGTACATCATTTCTATACATTACATCTAAAAAATTGGGTATCTCTTCTTATGGTATAGTCTTTTCCACTCCTACCTCTTAAAATACTTCAATGTAATGTTTTAGACCTAGTCTTAATTTGTTTTGGTTGAAGACCATATCCATGAATCCATGATGGATGCCAAAGGAAAATAAATAAGATGTCATTGTAATGTAATCTTTGAGACTCAAAGAGTTTGAGAAGTTATATAATATTTTTAGGCAAGAGGAATTATGCTATATCTCATGTGTGTTTAATCAATTAATTTTGTGGCTATTTATTTCTATCAATCATATATTTTAGCAATTAATCCACCCTTTATTCAATATTGATATTTAGTTTCATGTTTGTGTGCATTAATTATGAAACATGGATCAAACATATGATTTTATCTATTTGGAATTTTAATGTTTCATGTTCATGTTTTTCTCATGAATTTTATTTAAATAGAGTGGCCATATATGTGTCTTCATTTTACACCACCTTGTGATTTGAAAATGACACCATGTCACTTTCACATTCCACACAAAAATATCCAATTAATTTGGGTTCATGTTGTGCATTTAATCTGTCAATATGATGCTAAACTATTATGATTATAATAACCCCTTAAAATAGATAGATTATTCTAATTTCCTCGCACTTTTAGATTGTCAGATCTTTGTATTGTGTTGTTGAATTTTATGAGGTGTATGATGAATAATTATGTGACACGTAGCTTGTTAGCATTACTTGAAAATCTTGTGCTTGGAAATTTTTATTTGACACCCATGTAGTGCATGGTTTCAAGTGTGATAGATCATGACAAAGTTTCATCACATTTTTATACACTCTTTCACTTCCAATTTGTTTAATTTTTAATATATGAGGAGTGAGAAAAATATAATAAGCATGATAGAAACATGTCGCATCATATTAATACTTTTCAATCCTTGGACTTTGATGTTGAAATAAAAAATGTTGTGAGAGATGTGAACAAGTGTGATTTCTAAAGAGTGTAAATAATTTGAAAATTCAACAGTTACAATGACTAAAAGAGGTGAGAATAATAAAATTTGTGACACATGGATTGTTTCTGAATGTCTAAGCATCTTATTGAATTAATACCAAGGTTGTGCACTATATTGGGAAGGCTTATGAATAGGACAAGTCAAATGAAAAAATTAGAAACTTATAACTATATGGAAAAAATTAAAAATGCCAATCAAAGTTTATTCAAAGATATAAATCTTAAATTGTTAGAATAATTATTTACACTTTTCAAATGCTTTGATGTATTACGAGGACTTGCAAAAAAGTGCTACAAATTATTATGATACAAGATAAAAAAAAGTAAATGATTATAATATCAAAGCCACAAATTTTAATGCTAAAATGTGTTTAACCTTCATACTCATGCTTAACTTGAAATATATATGAATCTAGTAAGATAAATAATTCACTTTTTAAATTCATTTATAATAAGGGGGTCTCCATTTTAAAGCAAAAGGGGGTGTGTTGGTGATAAAAATTATTATATTTATCTACTCATAATCACACAATGTCATGGACATGATTAACTTAATAAATTACACATAATAGCACTCAAGGTTACAAAAAGAAAGAGCCACACACAATGAAAAATCAAATGTCACACAAGTAAAGAGCCAAACAAAAAATAAATTAAATATCACACAAATTAAGGTATGTAAAAATGAAAATGTATAAAAAAAGGTAAGGTTCCAAATTAAGATTCACATAATGAAAATTAAATCAAGTGAAATAAAATAAGAGAATAAAAAGGTCTAAATAAATAAGCATACAATGATACATTCAATCAAGCAATGAAAAAATAAAATTGCAAGTTCCCAAATAAATAGGCATGCATTGATACACTCAAACAAAAAATGTTATATAATAAGAGAAGATCCAACTAAGTAGAATCAAAGACTAGCCTATAGAAAATTAAATAGTAATAATGAAGTATAGAATTATTCAAACTACTCTAAACTATTAATTCATTGGGTCAATGTTAAAATATATAAAAGTATTATATCCTTGAAATGTGTCATTGTAAGTAATATAAGCAAGATTAATACATGTGTAAGTAATAAATATAGCTCAATATGATAAATGAAAATTTCATATAAAGATATAACATGTGTTAGAGTAAGGGTTTATTATTTCTCATATTTATTTATTTATTGTGGTATTTTTTCCCTCTGATTTTTCTTACATTCATGGAGAAGCTTGCTTATGTGTGTAGGTCGACCGAGTGACTAGGAAGTAACTCGCTTGATTGACTATTCTGGGTATGGGAGCTATTCCTCTATTATTGGACTTATTGATCACATTTTGTGGAGGAATTATTATTTTATTTTGGGGATCTATTGACCACCTTTTGTGGAGGAATTACTCATCACTCTCCTATTTATACTTCTCACATTAGTGAGCTTTGTTAATGGAAATTTGGCTTTTGGCTCCTATCTTATCTTGTGCAATATTATCACATTGTTGTTTATAAAAGTAGTGTATCCTTGAAATGTGTCATTGCAAATAATATAATCAAGATTAATACATGTGTAAGTAATAAATGTAGATGATAAATGAAAATTTCATATAAAGATATAACATGTGTTAGAGTAAGGGTTTATTATTTTCTCATATTTATTTATTTATTGTGGTACTTTTTCCCTCTGATTTTTCTTACATTCATGGAGAAGCTTGCTTATGTGTGCAGGTTGACCGAGTGACTAGGAAGTAACTCACTTGATTGACTATTCTAGGTATGGGAGTTACTCCTCTATTATTGGACTTATTGATCACATTTTGTGGAGGAATTATTATTTTATTTTGGGGATCTATTGACCACCTTTTGTGGAGGAATTACTCATCACTCCTATTTATACTTCTCACATTAGTGAGCTTTGTTAATGGAAGTTTGGCTTTTGGATCCTATCTTATCTTGTGCAATATTATCACATTGTTGTTTATAAAAGTAGTGTATCCTTGAAATGTGTCATTGCAAATAATATAAGCAAGATTAATACATGTGTAAGTAATAAATGTAGCTCAATATGATAAATGGAAATTTCATATAAAGATATAACATGTGTTAGATTAAGGGTTTATTATTTTCTCATATTTATTTATTTATTGTGGTATTTTTTTCCCTCAAATTTTTCTTACCTTCATGGAGAAGTTTGCTTATGTGTGCAAGTTGACCGAGTGGCTAGGAAGTAACTCACTTGATTGACTATTCTGGGTATGGGAGTTAATCCTCTATTATTGGACCTATTTATCACATTTTATGGAGGAATTATTATTCAATTTTGGGGATCTATTTACTACCTTTTATGGAGGAATTACTCATCACTCTCCTATTTATACTTCTCACATTAGTGAGCTTTGTTAATGGAAGTTTGGTTTTTGGCTCCTATCTTATCTTGTGCAATATTATCACATTGTTTTTTTATAAAAGTAGTGTATCCTTGAAATGTGTCATTGCAAATAATATAAGCAAGATTAATACATGTGTAAGTAATAAATGTAGCTCAATATGATAAATGGAAATTTCATATAAAGATATAACATGTGTTAGATTAAGGGTTTATTATTTTCTCATATTTATTTATTTATTGTGGTATTTTTTTCCCTCAAATTTTTCTTACCTTCATGGAGAAGTTTGCTTATGTGTGCAAGTTGACCGAGTGGCTAGGAAGTAACTCACTTGATTGACTATTCTGGGTATGGGAGTTACTCCTCTATTATTGGACCTATTGATCACATTTTATGGAGGAATTATTATTCAATTTTGGGGATCTATTTACTACCTTTTATGGAGGAATTACTCATCACTCTCCTATTTATACTTCTCACATTAGTGAGCTTTGTTAATGGAAGTTTGGCTTTTGGCTCCTATTTTATTTTGTGCAATATTATCACATTGTTGTTTCATTTTACTTTTAACTACTTTGTGGTATGCACATATTTGGTTCATGTAATAACTCAACTTGTGAATTAAATGTATCTATAACCTAGACTCAACCCTGATATGGTATCAAATCCACCTGGTAATTGAGTTTCTAGTTATTTACTATAAGTTTTTTTTTAAAATATTGAGTGTACTATGAGGATATTTTTTGAGGGTTTGCAAAATAATTTTGGGTATATTTTTGAAACCTAAAAAACCTTTATATTTGTTAAAATACCTCATGACTATAAAAATCGTAGGTCATTGTTTACTAAAATATAAAGCTTTATTACCTTTACCTTGGATTGTTTGAGGTTGTTATATGGGATCTGATTTTATCTAGGCTTGGTTTTCTCTTTATTTTGCTGGCAAGTTTGGTAAAGAGTAGAAAGGCCATTATAGTAATGAGAGGATAACTTGGTTTCACAAATTCCCAAATTGTCACTCCTCAGGCAATACCTCTCAAGTGCCTTTACTCCATCCACAACCTTTATGATTCCTCATGACCTAGTTTCTCAGTCTATGCCTATTCAATGACTGATCACAAGGATTCTATGACCTATTCACAGATTTTATTAGGACTCAATTTCCATCAGCCCTTCCACATCTACATCATACCTTCCATGACCCTTCAAAACCTTTGAATCCTTCAACAACCTACATCACAACCTGGTGTACTAGTTATTCTCTTTGGCTTTCCATCCAAGTAGATTCTACCCTTAAAATTCCCCCTAGATTTTTGCATCCTCATTAAATAAGTAGGTTTCTCTAAAATTCCTAAACCACCTTTATTTTTTGAAATAATGGTTTTATGAATCCACCATCCTTTCAATTCATGTTTTTTCACTATGTTTTTGGTGGGAATTTTTTTGAAACAAATTAAAATCCTACTTTAATTTTATTCAAATTAACATTAAAAAAAGGGGAAATTTTTTTTGTGTAAAGGATCTTTTACTATTTTTTCATAAAACAATATAATATTGGGGGACCATTTAATGTGAAGAGATTTAAAGGTGAATTTCAATTTTTTTATAAACTTTGATTTATATCCCAGGCAGGATAGTGCATTATGACTTTTATTATTGTTTCTCTTTTAGAACAATATTATATTGAGGAGTGTTCTTTTTTTATTATTTTTTAAGAAAAATAATAGATTGTGAGATTTTAAAAGATAGAAAGTTATTGTTTAAAATCTCTTCATATTTTTTATCATCAAATACCAGAGGGTGAGGCCTGGTTTGGCAAGTTGCCAAACCCCCTTGCATTAAAAAAAATAATTTATCTCTCTTACTTGTTCACTATGTATATTATTTTGGATGTATTATTGGTTGAACCCAACATCCCCTTACTTTCAAAATCATGTATTTTTGACATTATTTCATTGATTAATCTAGATGCATCTCATCTATGCCTAACATATTTTGAGCCTACATTATTTGAAACATCAGGAGGGGTTCACCATTTCATAGTTCAGGGGGGTGTATTGTGTTTTGAGTTACTCTTTATTTTTTTTTGCACTTTCATTTCTATAACAACTTCAACTAAAATCACTAAACTTTATTTATGCACAATGGATATAAGTTTAATTAATCCACTAATGCCATTTAACTTCTATTAATGGAGAAAAATGTAAATTGTATTGAGGATAAACAGTTTACATCATGTTATAATGGGAAATGAAACTAAACCTAGTACATAAGCAGAAAAAGTTAAGTGGTACAATTTTTGTGATGACACCTATGGTTTGTTATGTCTTTTTATGTCTCTTAATCTTATCTTTCAATTAAAACCTGATAAATCTCCTAATGAAGTGTGCACCATCTTGGAAAATCTTTTTGGGAATCTAGATGTGATGAGAGGTCATAAACTTAAAAATGAACTTATCAGCCTAAGTCCTAGCAACTTTGACACCCTTCAAGATTTCTTCACCAAGTTCAAGTCTTTGAGACTAAAATTTAAATAATGTGGAATATAGAATAAAGATGATCAACTTATTATTTAAATATTCTCCAAGCTAGGTCATGATTAATCAATATTTGTCTCTACTTTCCATTGCACTTAAAGTGATTTAGGCACTACATAGAAAATTCCCTCATTAAATTCTTTGGTTGATGATTTGATGCAGGAGAAAGACAATTTAATACAAATGGTCACTTTGAATTCAACAAAACCTCAAGCCCTAATTCTTGGGAATGGGAAATAAAATACTTAAAACAAAGAGAAGAAGAATAAGAAGGATTAAGAGAATAAGAAAGAATCAACCTCTACCAAAAAAACCATTGAAACCTCCTCTTATAATGATAAACCTAGGAAAGAGAAGGTTAAGTTTGCCTATTACAAGAAAAATGGGAATGATGAATATAAGTACATGAAGAAAGAAATTGATCACCTAACTCATATTCTATATAAGAACAACATATGTGTTGTTGAGTCTATTAATTAGAATTCATAAAATCAAGATTATTATAAGGAAAAAGGTAAAGAAAAAGAGAAACAAAATGACAAGGCTCTTGTATCAATTATAGATCCAACCTCTTCATGGGTTATTCACTCAAGTGATTACCACCACATAGGATCATCAAGGTTTGATTTTTCTTTCTTAGAGCCTTGTAGCATGTCTTCTATCACTTTGGGTGATAACACTTCAATAGAAGTTGTAGGTAGAGGGTCTATTAAAATTGATGGAGGAACACTCAATAATATTCTAAGTATTCCATCACTTTAAACTAATATCCCAGTAGTGTACCAAATCACTCATATCAATAGAGGAATGAGGGTAGACTTTTCACTAGATTTGGTCATAATCAAAGATTTTCACATTAATTCTATAGTGGAAATGGGTAGTAGATCACCAAGCTAGGTTATATACCTTCTCACATTTTTCACTTGATTCTTCTTGGATTGAATTTTTGACTCATTCATGTGGAGTTAAAAAACTTTGGCATGAGTGGTTTGGCCACCTCAACTACCACTACAAAGAATAACTCTACAAAAATGATAGGGTCATAATATTACCTCGATTCCATTTATCTAAGGGTATTTTTGAGGGTTTCACCATTAGAAAGCATCTCAAAGAGAAATTTGACAAAGACAAAGCTTGGAGGGATTCATAGGCATTGGAGTTAGTACATAGTGATGTATCTTGGCCTTTTCCTAGTATATCTTTCACAAGGGCTAAGTATGTCTTTACCTTCTTTAATTATTTCTTGAGATACATATGAATTCACTTATTTAGGTAAAAATTTGAATTTTTTGACAAGTTTCAAGACTTCAAAGTTCCTATAGAGAAACAATCTGGTAAATGCATCAAGTTTCTTCAAACTAATAATGGGGGTGAGTATGTCAACAATAGGTTTGATCAGTTTTACACATTAGAGGGGATTCATTTGTATTAGATAGTTCCTTACCATCCTCAATTGAATGAAGTTGGAAAATTTAAGAATAGGTCCTTAAAAAATATGTCTAAATATATGATTCAATCTAATTCATTAGCACCACAGTCTTGGGCTGAAGCCATTAATTGTGCTTGCTACATTTAGAATAGGGTTACTCATAAAGATTTAAAAGGTATCACTCCCTTTTAATCTTGGCATAAAATTAAACTCATATTTGATAAATTTAAGGTTTTGGGATCTCCAATTATGGCTCACATATCAAATAATAAACATAAGGCTATGGAACCTTAGAGTAATCCTTGCATCTTCATAGGTTATCCAGATGGTGTCAAGGGGTATTTCCTTCTTCATTTGAACACACATGAGTTGTTCATCAAAAGAAGTGTTTCATATTAAGAGAGTCCCACAAACTCAACACCTGAAACTTCTCCCACTTTATTGGACTCACTTGGATTTGATTCAAATGATTTAGATTGGCCTAAGAACATTCTAAATGTTGAGGAAACTTCTTCCACTTTTTATAGAGAGAGTAATGATGGGGATTCATTTTCATCCACATTTGGCCAAAATTTGGAGGATGATGTTTCTATACTTCATTCATCTACTTTTGGTCTTATTTGGACTAGGAAAACATCGTAGATCACAAGTACATGGGTTGTTGATCCCTTAGATGATAGGCATACATATTTAGAGCTTCAAAGTGGGTCATATGATTCTAATGTCTCTACCTTAGATCCAATTTTTTTGGGAGGCATCAAGTATTCCTGAGTGGCATTCTACCATGTGTGAGGAGTATAAATCCTTAATCAAGTATCATACTTGGGACTTGACACTTATTCTTAAGCGAAGAAATATAGTTTGATGAAGATGGATATATTAGACTAAGTATGTATCAAATGGATCTATTGACAATTTCAAGGTGTAGTTAGTCACCAAAGATTTCTCATAGGTTCTTGGCATTGAATACATATATACCTTTTCACCAGTCACCAAGATGAACTTAGTTAGACTCATACTTTATATTACAATAGCCAATTATTGGGATGTTTATCATATGGACATGAAGAGTGCCTTTATTAATGGTGATCTTGAGGAGGATATTTATGTGGAGTAATTCTAGGGATTTGTAAAGGATTTTTACTTTGTATGCAGACTCCAAAAATCTATTTATGGCCTCAAACAAGTCCCTTGGGCTTGGTATGCTAATACGTATTCTTTCTTTCTATCAACATGATTCACTAGATACCATTTAGATCTGAACATCTATCTCTTATAGTAGGATGATTTGATCTTGACTCTATTTATTTATGTTGACAATATTTTGATCACTAATAGCTCTTATTAATCCATTACAATGGTGAAAATTAATCTTTAGGATAGATTTTCCATGATAGACTTGTCTTGTTTCACTACTTCTTTGGGATTTATATTTATTAGTCTAACTCAAGGATTACTTTGGCACATCCTAAAGAATGTTCTCGATCTACTTGCTTAGTTTTAGATGGCTTATTATAATCCATATTGAATCCCTTTCTAACTAGAATCAAGATTGAGGTAGATTGTAATTCACCTTTGGTCAATGTTACCTTCTATTGACAATTTATGGGAATCCTTACCTACTTGACACATACCAGACATGAGCTATCATATGTAGTGCGCGTAGTCTCTAGATTCACGTAGGAACCCCATGATTTGCATTATAAATTAGATAAGAGGATATTTAACTACATTTAAGGAACACATATATTTAAGATTCACTATAGAATTGGCACTGACATTGACTTTATTAGCTATACTAACTTAGACTATGTTGGTAATATTCAAAATCATAAGTCCACTTCAAGTTATAGTTTCTCCATTGGCTAAGGTCTGATTAGTTGGTCAAGAAAGAAGTATAATGTTATTAGCTTATCATATATTGAGGTAGAGTATGGGGAGATATCAATGCTACCATTAAGGCCATCTTGATTTAGAGGAGTCCCATAGATTTTGGTATCCACTTTAGATGATCGACCATCATCTATTGTGACAACCATTCAGATTTATAAGAATTTAGTCCAACATTAACAAACCAAACACATAGAGATTCACATTAATTTCATCATAGATCTGATTTATGGGGGCATCATTGATCTGATATATTGTTAGAAAATAAAGCATATTGTAGACAATTTCACCAAACCTTTCATAGAGAGTAAATATCTTCACTTGTAGTCTATTCTTGAGGTTTAGGATACTATAGAATCATATTTTGAGGTGGGATTCTAGCCTCTTTTTTTTATGTGTTTCTTGTGTGGGGGAGTTTTTCCTATGCCTTTTCTCCTTTTCTCTACTTTATGAGAGATTGCTTTATACATGGGTACCTAATTAGGCCTAGTTATTAAGACCATTTTTTATAATTCTCACCTAAGCTATGCTTATGGGGGGTGTTAAATTAGGGGATTATTATTTCTCATATTTATTTATTATATTATTTTCCCCCTCACTTGAAGTTTTCATACTTTTATGGAGAAGCTTGCTTATGTATGCAAGTTGACTAGGTGAATATGAAATAACTCCCTTGACCAGCTATTTTGGTTATGGGAGTTACTCCTTTACTCTTGGCCCTATTAACCACCTTATGTGGAGGATTTACTATTTTATTATGGGTTTTTATTAACCACCTTTTGTGGAGGAGTTACTCAACACTCTCTTATTTGTACTTCTCACATTGGTGAGCTTTGTTAATAGAAGTTTGGATTTTGGCTCTTATCTTGTCTTATGCAACATTCTCACACTATTGTTTCATTTTAATTTCATCTAATTTATGGTATGCACCTAATCTATTCATTTAATTACTTGACTTGTGAATTTTATGTATCCATAACCTAGACTCAACCTCGATAGCATGTAACAATGTAACTTTAGAATAATATAACCCCAACATTGGCATGTTCCCTATGTATAAGAATGGCATGCATATATGCATCCATGTATGATGTGTAACATATATGTCTTGTATATCAATCATATATACCATGAAATTAATGTGCACCTAAAAAAGGATATGCAATTTACTAAACACATGATAAATAAAATTAAAAAATAATGTAATAACTAGTAAATATGTCATGATAGGTCTTGATTTTGGAATTTTAAAATATTTTAATTTTTCTCTATTTTTGAGATATTTTAACATACATATAATAAAGGAAGGTCAAGTGGAAAGGCTATAAAAATATAATAATGGAATGGATTCAGTCAATGTTTTGCATATTTTAAGGCATAATGTGCACCAAATTTAATAGCATCGTAATGTGGATCAATTGAAGGTAAATAATATGCCCCCATTGTAAATGTGAATTGTAACATAGTATCTAAAAATAATATGTGAGATGTGGATATGTATGAGGATAAATCAATGCATATTATCATATAATTTTTATCCATATCAAGTAAGCTCAATGTAGGCCATAATGAGTATATATAATGCAAATTCAAGAGTAAGTAGTGTGCCACAAATATTGTGCATTGGGGTGAGGCTACTGTGAAGAACACATAAGCATAGTATTAATCAATTGAATACATATAACCTATGTACAATGGATTTATGTTATATATGTGTATGGAATCATCAAACTAACCACTCATAAATAGGAATTGTGAAAATTTGGACTCTCATTAGTAAATAATTTTCTATGCTATAGTTATCCCATGATGATTTAGATTATTTATTTTCATGATCTTATTATGTAATGGTGTTCACTTATTCCATTACTTGATCCATAGCTTCATGATTTATATTTGGTACCCATAATTATGTATTACTAATCCTTGTAAAATGTGAGGTAGAATAAGATCATCTCCTAGTGATACCTTACATAGAATCTTGAGTGACAATCATCTCCTTTAGATTAATGTCTTAGGATCCCTTAGCCTTACTATAATGAGTAGTATAAGAATATGGAAAAGGGAATCTTGTTGGCCTAGTGTCAATTTTACTAAATATAATGACCCTTCTATCCACAAGTTTATCAATATTTTTTCATAATGCATAATAATTATTCTCTTTATTTCCATTTATAGATATAAAATGGTTAATATCCCACACATTCAAAGTGATGAAGAGGGTGATAATAATTAATACAAGAGTTGATACATTTCTTCTCAAGTAATGTCTATAAAATAATAATTGGTCAATCTTTTAATAATAAAACTTAAGTGGTTGATTCCTATTTTTAATATGTGTACTCAAATTAAATTTTTTCCTTGTAAACAATCTATTTTAAATATTTACATTTATTAAGGACAATGATTGGATTGTTTATTTTATAATGTGATATACCTAGTTCAACTTTTTTTATGTGAGATTTTTTTCTTATGTGAAGATGGTCTTGAACCACTTAAATTTGTTAAGCCATGTGAATCACAACTTACATCAGAGGCATATGTGAAATATCTAAAGTCTTTTAAAATAATTATAATAATTATAAAGAGATATTTTCTTAAGTGGAAACATAAAACCCTTTCTAAATATAAATTACTTTTCCAAATCTAAAGGTTGACATATTAAACAATGGAATGTATTCTTAAACTATCCAATGCAATCTTTAATAAGTTCATCATAACCTTTTTGTAAACTTTGAAGATATTCTAATGTGCTTTTAGTAACCTTTTTCTTACTAAATGTGGACAAGAAAACCACTTCTAGGTTCTTAAATTAAGGTAAAGAGCCACTAGTAATACCATAGAACAAATATAAGGCATTTCTTTCCAAACTTTTATGGAAAAAAATTAATAATATTTTTTCCACCATTTGAGTATTTCAAAAAATAAAGTACATACTAAATCAAGTAACTACTAGGATTTACATGGCCATTAAATAATTGAAAAGTAGGCATGAAAAATCCTTTTAGATAATTAGAATTGAATATGATTCATGTTATAAGTTTCCTAATATGACATTATTATTTATATTAGCATCACATGACTTAGACTATAAAGAGAGAGAACACACTCATTTTTGGAGGTCATATATGGCATGCATAATGGAGATTATATGACTATTATGAAAAGTATTTGTTTGAAAAGATTTATTAATTGATTTTAACTCACCATCTATCATAAACATAGGTGTAATAACTTCATCACAAGCATTTTTCTCATCACATTTATTAGAATCACATTATATGAAAACATCATTGCATAGTTTAGAATGACATTAAAGCTCATCCTTAAATAGGTCATTCTAATCTATGTTATTACATGTGGAAATATCACTTTCATATCCAATTTATTCTTTTGTTATTTACTAATTTTAATTTTGAAACATTTTTTACTAAAAGGGCACACAAGTGTTAAAAATACTACACCAATTAGGTAAAATAATGGAACTAGGTTGATCAATATAAATATAATAATAAATAGTAAATCAGATCTATCTACTATAGAAGAGAAGGGAATAAAATTACCTCAAATTGTAAATGATAAATAAAAATGAGAGAGATGATAAATATCTATTTTTGACTTACATGGATCATGCTAGTGATTAATTGTATTGAAAAGAAGGATTTAGAACTATGTAGAATAATATTCCAAATTCAGATTGTGTTTTATTATAGTAATCACTTTTGGACTAATATAAAAAAGGTCAAACTAGTTTCAGATTGATCCAAAAATGATAGTCCCTATCGAAAGTGAAACTTCTATGTTATCAAAAAAAAAAATTATACCCCTCTCAAAATATTTATCTTTAAAAAATTTATTCTAAAAAAATTTATAATACCTTTTAAATTAATACCAGTTTGGTAGGGTCCAACTTTAATATTTAACTTTGCACTTAGTAGGATATGTGTTACATTTACATTATCATTGTACATGCATATTTAATTAATGTTTTCTTATAAATAGAGATGTTTAACAACTCACACTTTCACATAAGGATAGAATACAAAAATTTAATATTATCATAGTTGATTAAAAAATCATTGGTATAGTTAACATTTATTGACTGTGACTCTTGCTCTGATATCATTTCATATTAGCGGGAAATAGGAGAATCTATGTAGTAATTTTTTTAATCCTTGAAAATATTTTTTATTTTGAATACAAGTTGTTAAAGATTTAATAATTTAACCTATCACAAATTTTTAGTTTTAATACATTATTATATTAATGCCTTCAAAGATTTTAATTGAAATTAATAAAGATTATGTTTAAAAATATACAATCACATTTGAGTTTCCTCATACTTGGTAATAATATTCAATGTATATTTTATCTTAATTGTTACATAAAAGAGAATTTTTCTTACAATGTTGAATGCCTATTTTGTATAGAAGTTGAATTTCAAGTGAACTGCCATAGTGAAAAAGCATAATAGTTAATATTGGTGTGATAAATATTTTTTTTGGAAATTGAATATCAATATTGATGGGAATAAGGTTATCATCTTATAATTTTTTAAAATACTTATATCATACATTTCAATTTACTTAGTCATTATTAAAATATTAAAAAACATAGTTCAAACTTGAAATTTTGGGGTTATATGCACGTTTAAAATGTTTAAAGTTGATTTATTTTATTTTGGGATTCATTAGAAATAAATATACACAAAGTACATGCCAACATTTATTACTTAAGCATATCCATCATAAATGCCTTTAGCGTGCATCCAATGTAAAAAACCTAAGGATTTGAAGGAGTATTTAGAGCATCTTGATATTTTAGGTTTTTTGAACTCATTATTTCATTTGGTTTTGAAGAAAAAATATAGTGCATATCCTCAACTGAAATGTATAGCTATCCATACATTACTTGTATAATAGAAATCTTTTTGTGATTTAGCTCAATATTGGTGATTTTAGGTATGGTTTTGTTTCTCCTCATCAATATTGAAACGGTGAAAATTAAATGTTTTAAAGCTTGGGATATCTCAATATGAATGTTTTCATTTACAAAGACAATTATTTTTTTGGGTTTATGTTTTTAGTAGAGTAGCATCAAATGAGGAGTTTTGGGTGATTTGTTTGTCGAACCATTGCATGAAAGAGAAATATATATTTTTGGATGCAATAAAAAGATTTTGAAGTTTTTTTTAAAAATTTAATCAAAGGGTGATAATTATTTGCATGTTTGCTTGTTTTAGTTTTCAAATAATGTTCTTACTATCTTTATAAACCCTAATTTCTTGTTTATATATGTGATTAAAAGGTATTTATTTTTAGTTTGAAATGTTTTGTTTTTGGTGGTATCTAAATCATAAATGGGTTTACATTTTGAATAAATAGAGTTATTTATTTGATGAATATAATGGATAATTTTGTTAGTTGTGTTTTTAAATTTAATGTATCATTATTTAAATTAACTTTCTAGGTTATTTATTTAATATAAAATATATTAGTTTTCCGCAAGTATTAAAAAGTACCACATACTTTTTTGTAAACCAAGTTTTCATAAAATGTTTATTTAAATGTGGTGAAAATGCATGCATTCCATGACTCTCAATGAATAGATTTCATTTTTTAAATAAATGATCTTTTATTAAAATCACTATCTGATATATTCAATATTTATAAATTCTAAAGCATTAAGGTTGGACCCCTGTGTTATGGATTTTTCATGTTTTGAGTTTTTAATGAATAGTTCACTTAAACTAATGAAATAGAAAGGTTTAAGATTTGAATTTTATAAAAAAAATACATATAATGAAAAATTTGCATTTTATTTTGGATATTTTTCAATGGTTTTAATATAAGAACAACATTCTAGTTTCTTGATGAATTATTTTCAATCTTATGGTAATAATTTTGAAAAATATTATCATTCAATTGTATAGTTTGAAGTGTGTTGTTTTTTATTACTAACAAATGATTTGGTTGAGCTTATATTTCTTTCATTTAAAACATGTTATCAATATTTTTTTATATTAAAGATGTTATCTCTATAAAACCTCTATGGTGACTTGTATTTTTTTTAAGAATATGAATGTTTTTGCTCTTAAATAATATATTTGTGGATGTATTATTGGATAAATTTTAGGATTTATATTGAATTGCATTTAAAAAACATTTAATAAACTATATATGATTAAAAAATATATAGGGCCACAGCAAGTAGACTTGAAATAATGTTTCAATTTTTTACTACAAAAACAACCTTGATAAGTCTTTAATCATAATTATGGGTGATATTTATATGGTTTTCTTCTATTCATGTTGAAACAAAAAGGTTTTTTTACTTTAGTATGATTGAGAGAAATAATTGTAATGGATTCCTTAGCTATGATAGTGTTGCATACTTTTAGTTTTTATCTTGAATCTTAATGCATAGATAAGTATAAGATTTTAATGTTTTAAACTATTTGTATAAAGAAATGGTCATGTTTGATGAGATAAATTTAGATGTTTTTAACATAGTTTGAATATGCATAATTTTTTAACAATATTATTTTTAGTGGGGATGTTTAGGGTTCAATTTTGAGAAGAATGAGTCAATAAAACTATACTTCTTTTACATTTCATAATTATTGATGTATTATGAAGTTTGAATGTTAGAATATATGCCTTCATGATAACGAACAAACTACAGAAAAATATCATTCAAAACTTTATTATGTTTAGTATAATATTTTTTTTCTTCATATACATGTCATCTATTTTTTGTTTGTTGACATAAGTTTCCAAGTCTATTATGAAGTTTTTGAAGACGTTTATTTTTGTCTTGGTATGTTATGTTATAACCTTGGTGTTGAGATTTGAAGAAAAATATCTTTTCTCTACCTCTTTAAAATTTATTATTATATCATAATCATTGTCAAAACTTACAAGATTCCATTAGATTTTGAAAATGTATCTTTCAATTTAAATAAGTGTTATTCAATCCTATGATTTTATTTTGAAGTTGTATAATAATTTTAAATTATTATTTCATCTTGGTAAGCCTATATAAATAATGATTTGTGACGATTAATTTTTTTTTTCTTATTATGACTTGTCTCATATTTTTCTATATTTTTTTGAATCATCTCCATTTTAGTATAATTTTTTTTTGAATGTACATGTAGATAGTTAAATCATATGTGTACATAAAATTTAAATTTATAAATAGAGATTCTAATGATTATATATTTTGGTATGATTTTTAGTTTTAAGCTTTAATTGATTTGGTAATGGCAATAAATAAATATAATTTATCTTTTATGAATAATTACCAAAAAAATGGATTGTGTATATAGAGGCACATTATTTTCTATCTAGCGAATTTTTAGTTTGGTTTGATCTATTATAAATCATATGTGTTTTGAAGTAGTTCTAACAAGTATATTGAGGATAGTGATGTATTTTGAATTTATTAGTACACTATTGGTTGTAGTATGATATTTTTTTATTTTTAGAGGTAAATGAATTCATTGTTTTGTTTTGATATATTTTGTTCAATGTCTTCAATCCTATTTTTATTTTCAATATTGTTAAATAAAAAAATTATATTGGAAAAGAGGTTCACACAATTTAGGGAGAAATAATGTTTAGGGTATAAATAATTAGAAATATTAATATGCACCACTTACACCTAGTGCACACTAAGATATACCCATTAGGTATCTAAGGGACCTTGGTACATTTATGTGAGGATTTGGCACCATGGTACCCAAGTATTCCTTGATTTTGATGCTCATAATCCATTTGTATGTGATGTTTCGAATTACACATCCCATGGTTATTTCACACACACAAACCTACCATCCCAAAAATATTCTATATAATAATCTCTCAAAGAAACAATTGGTGACCTTACCCTTTTACGCATGATTTATCATTTTTTTTTTTGCCAATTTCCTCATTTTTTTAATGAGATTTCTTCACCTACTAGGTAATTCCCTCAAACTGATATAATAACCTAATTAGAATCCCTTGATACCATTTTTCAACATCAAAAGTTTTTTTTTTGTAGTCATAAACATCCCAAAATGCCTTCAATGCCACCCATAGTAACACATTTTATGAAGAAGATCGAGTTAGAGATCAATGATGAATTTGGTGGATTGGTTAGGATTGCGATACCTATCACCTCAATTGAGTACATTGAGTATAATATTGGAAAGGTTATTCCCTTAATTTATTTGATATATTTAGATGAAGAAGAGGATAATTAATTATTTGTTTATGGGACTTTTAATTGAATTTTGATAAAGTTTTATATAGGCTATTGAATCTGATATTTTGCCTTTTCATTTTGATATAATGGTTTCTTTTTCATTGTTTCTAAAGTGATAAAATGATGATTTATGCATTTGTGAAGAAAAAAAAAATCATGAATTTATAAGTTTGTGTTGAATAGAACTTTGGAAAGTAGAGATGGTATTCAGTGAATTTATGCTTTTACAACCAATTAAAAAGATGATATTTTACAAAAATATGGATATTTAATTTTTTTAAAGTAAAATTTGCATGCAAAATATTTATTTATCTATTTATTTTAATCTTATACATTAATTGATTCATGGGAATATTTTGTGTTATTGGTCTAATTACGAATAAAGTAATACTTAAGTCTTTTATATAATTCAATTTTTAAAAGTGACTTTCTATTTTCAAATCCTAACTAATACCTAATATAAATTTAAAATTCAATTAAGTTACAATAGAATTAAAAATAAATTTTTTTAAGTTAATCATTAGCGAATAATTTTAGTCATAACTTAACTTAAACCAACTCTTGTTGGAGGATTTTAAAGACTTTGAACATGAAATTATTCAAGAAGAATTCATACAAGTTCAAGAGTTCAAAATAGATTTCATATTTTGTTTCCAATATATGAAAATTATCTAATATCAAGCATATGATTGCAGGAATACTAAATAACATTTTTTATGGTAAAATAATTCACTCGATACAATCAGGTATGTCAAACTTTTATCAATTATTAATGAACTAATTATTTATAATTTATCCAAGTTTTAATACATTTAACAACTATAGAGATATTTTAGTCATATGTCTAGACTATTTATTTACTTTTATGTAAACCAATAAACACTTTATGCATGTACATTTCATGATATATTATTTGCAATTATTTACATGTGTTTTTAATTTTTTTTTGTCACAATACATTTATATGAAATTATGAATACAATAATTTAAATTATCAATATGTTATTTAGTTATTATTTTTTGGAATGACTCGAGTATTAAATTCTCTTATACTTTAATATTTTTGTTTCTATGTAATTTATCTTTATTTTATTTATTTTCTATTTCTACAATTTAGTAAATATTCAAAGTTTATATTTCTTTCTATATTCTTATTTTAAATGTTAATATTGTAATAATTTTAAGGTAAGGGTAAGTAATTTTTAAACTAGAGTTATGAATGAGATAAAAGGGTTTTGATATGAGGGCCCTCAACCTCTACAGAGGAAAAGAAAAGCATAGAAATAATTCTCACATGAAACACCTCATCTAATAGTGAACTTGGAACCTGTAGCTAAAAGTCAACAACCCACTGACCCTTGAAATAAATGCTACTAATATATTAAAAAACTCTTTTTAATTCTATGATAAGAATCTAACAAAAATGTTTTCAAAGGGTCCCAAAACTTGATACAACTCGACACCCTAATATATTTTAGAAACCGATCTGCTCAACAGTAAACAATGTTGAAGTAAGCCATTCTCCACAATAATCAAACAATATCATGAAATAAGGCAAAAGCCTACAACATTAAAACCATCATTAAATAAGATTTCCATGGTTAATATTTTTGTATTTATTTACATTTTCTTTCATATTTATTTAGTATGTTTATCTATTTTGAATGAATATTTCTTTTTTTAATGTTATAGTACTAGTTTGTTAGGTTTTTCTTATAATGCACTTTTGTTACTTTCTTTTATTAGTTAAGGATTTGTAGTTCATAATATAATTTTTTAAATAGTATTAATTTTTTTAAGCATGTGATGACTTAAAAGAGAGATACATGATTATAAGTGGAAGTGAATAAAAATAGAAAAGTGAAATATGTGATCCATTTTTAAAGTGTTAATGTTAAACTCTTAAATAGGATACATATTCAATATGAACAACTCTATCATTGAATGAATATCATTTTGAACATTCAAATGTAAATTACATAGTTATAAAGTGAAATATGATATATGAAAGGATTATAAGTGAATCTAGAAGTTAATAATTTTAATTTACTAACTTTCGTTGAATCAAAAAATATAATATTATTAGTGATATTTAATAAATATTTTATTTTGAAGTGCTTTGAATGTTTTAATTGATTTATATTCCCATATATTTTTAATTTTGATACATCATGTCAAAACCTTCAATATTTAACATTTAAAGATACCTTTATGCATACATAAGAACTATTCTTCTAGTCAACAGTATGTCCCTATAGTTAAATTACTTCAAATTTGATTTAGCCTTCATGATAGAAAAAAGGGTTGATTAGTTGAATGCTAAAAATTATAGAATAAACACCCTATTTAAAAAATGGCTCTGTTGATCCTTGTAGTTTGAAAATTATAATAAATTTTTATCGTCAATAGATGTGCAAAATCTTCCCTCATATTTTTGAATAAGCACAGGTAAATTTCAAACTCTTATTTTATTTGATGTAACCCTAATCCAACCTCAACACCTAACAACACATCCAAGAAAAAGGAAAATTTCAAATTAAATAGACTTGGGTCCCATCAATGGTCACAACTACATATTAGTGATGAGAATCAGGGCCTAATGTAGTTATAGTGCATGTGAGTGACCCAATCCAAGTGAGAGAATAATTTATATCCTCTTACTAAAATAATCAACAATTATTAAAATTATTTTCACTATATCAAAAATTATTTTAGTTCAAGTATGTAGATATAATAATTAAGAAAATGATAAAGAAAAATATGATCAATGTGTAGACTCTTTTATGAGTGTGTGAAAGATATAATCAATGTCCATAATATATAAATGAAAATGGGTACATGTGTATATATAGACATGTTTAATTGAAATTGGTATAAATTCATGCATATAAAAACTTAAGAGAGGTGTTAATAATCAAGGCATAGGAGAATATGGAAAATGCCACAAAGGACCCACACATGAAAACTTCACCACTTATGGGTTGGCTTCAAAAGTGATTAAGATTTTTTGGGGATGAGTCTAAAAATGGGAACTCATAAAAATACTATGAAATAGAGATTAAGATGTACTTTAAGACAACTGGAAGAATCCCAAGATAGACAATTGTCATATTTTAAGGTGTTCATGAGGAAATGTGCATAAAATGAGACTATGAAGGGTTCAATGTGAAGGAAAAGTGTATCAAATTATCCCAATGTAAAAAAATGAACTAAATTTACCATGAAATTTAAAAAAAATGCTAAAATTACGTGATTTTTACCAAAATTAGGTGTCTACCACACCATGTACATTTTATTTAGAATGGATTTATGGACTTGCACTTATTCTTTCTTGCTTTTAATAATATCCTTGATTTATAACTTCTCAATTCTATTTTTAAGATATATTATTATTATTTTTCATTTCAAAACTTTTCATCACTTTGAATTTTACCTAATTTTATAACATCCAAATTTCATACATAAATACATAATTGAAGGAATTAATTTCATTTGATGTATCAAAGGGCTTCCAAATAACATGTTGTATGATCCATTAGTAAGTACTATGAGGAATAATATTTGAATTTTATTTGGACTCATTTGAATAAGTAATATTATGCAATCTAAGGCCCATTTTACTATACCTTCATAAATTTTGATAGTTATTTTTATGTATGCTTAAAAATATTATTCACAAAGGCCAAGGTTAAAAATAAATTAATTGGTACACAAGTTTAAACTTAAGCCATTAACTATCGCGAGTTCATTATTTTATTCAATATATATATAATTAATTATGAATAAGGGACTATTGTATGAACTACATTGGAATTTAACTCTAATCAAATACAATGTAGTTTGAATATTTTGTCTCTTATTTAATTCAATTGTACTAATTAAGCTATCAATTTGATGATATTCATAGTCAAATGTAATTTTAATATAAATTTTAATTTTATTGTCAAATAGATGAATGTTTTTGTTTATATAATTCCCATTTTTATAGTTTGGAAGAGGGTCTATCAATATATTTAAATGTTATGTTAGATAAGAAACTGACTAGTTCAAGCTATTATATACTCTTTCTTTTTGAATTTGATTATTTTTAATTAAATCTTATGCTTCAATGTCATAAACCCATTTATTAAATGTCATTAAATTTTAAGATAGTAAAATAATACATTTTGATCATAATTTATATGTGAAGGTATTAAAGGATCTAATTCTATTACTTAAGACAAAGTAATCATATTTCACTTGAGTATTTTCTTTAATTTTTTTTGAGGAAAGGGTCATATATAGTGTAGAATATGTTGAGACATGGACCAACTAGGACTTGAACCTAGGACCTTCCATATGCTACTGGAGTGTTCTACCATTGAGCTACTAGTCCCTCTTGGACCAGTCCATCTTTGGTTTGAGTGTGGCTTAACACCAACACCCCCCCTTAAGCCACATCTCTCATGTGCTTGGGGCTCCTAGCCTAGGCCTGGCTCTGATACCATGTTGAGACATGGACCAGCTAGGACTCAAACCTAGGACCTTCCATATGTTATTGAAGTGCTCTACCACTGAGCTACTAGTCCCTCTTAGACTATTCCATCTTTATTCTAAATGTGGCTTAACACCAACACCCCCCCTTAAGCCACACCTCTCGTGTGCTTGGGGCTCCTAGCTAGAACTTGGCTCTGATACCATGTTGAAACATGGACTAGCTAAGACTCAAATCTAAGACCATCCATACGCTACTAGAGTGCTCTACCACTAAGCTACTAGTCCCTCTTGGACTATTCCATCTTTGGTCTGAGTGTGGCTTAACACCAACACCCCCCCTTGATTGGGGCTCTTAGCCTGGGCCTGGCTCTGATACCATGTTGAGACATGGACCAGCTAGGACTCAAACCTAGGACCATCCATACACTGTTAGAGTGCTCTACTCCCTCTTATACTAGTCCATCTTTGGTCTGAGTGTGGCTTAACACCAACACCCCCCTTAAGCCACATCTCTCATGTGCTTGGGGCTCCTAACCTGGGCCTAGTTGTGATACCATGTTGAGACATGGACCAACTAGAACTTGAACCTAGGACCATCCATATGCTGCTAAAGTGCTCTACGACTGAGCTACTAGTCCCTCTTGGACTAGTCCATCTTTGGTGTAAGTGTGGCTTAACACCAACACCCCCCCCTTAAGCCACATCTCTCATGTGCTTGGGGCTCCTAGCCTGGGCCTGGCTCTAATACAATGTTAAGACATGGACTAGCTAGGACTAAAACCTAGGACCTTCCATATGCTACTAAAGTGCTCTACCACTAAGCTACTAGTCCCTCTTAGACCAATCCATCTTCAATTCAAGTGTGGCTTAACACCAACACCCCCCTTAAGCCACACCTCTCATGTGCTTGGGGCTCCTAGCTAGAACCTAGCTCTAATACCATGTTGAGACATGGACTAGCTAGGAGTCAAACCTAGGACCATCCATACACTGCTAGAGTGCTCTACCACTGAGCTACTGGTCCCTCTTAGACTAGTCCATCTTCAGTCTAAGTGTGGCTTAACACCAATAGAATAAACTCTATAGAAAAGGAAATGATCAATTTCATATGACCTGATAGTAGCAAGACCAAAAATGGAGTGTGTCAAAAGTGTTCAACCTATTCAAAAAATGTTTGTGTGGATCCTCGCAAGCCTAATTTTTTTTAAACCCTTCATCAACAAAAAATGCTTAGAAACCTCTCTCCGATAATCAAAATAATTCATGTAGATGTCAAAATCTTCTCTAATTTTCTAGGGCTTCAATCCACACTTATAGGATATATAAATTTGATGTTTTGGTCAAGGTGACTACCTTAGGTAGTTCATGTCTTGCCCTTTTTAATTGATTTATATTTTGACACTTAATGCTCATGCATGTCACCAAGAAAACACGTGTATCTCATTCTCACCCTTGATCTTATGAGATGTGTATTTTTGATTCAATAATATACTTAAACTAATATGAAGTTGACCTAGGTTATGTTAAATATATTAGGTTTTATTTTTGCACATATCGTAAGCTTAATAAATAATAAGTGGCATCATTAATCCCTTTCCACCACATCCCATATGTGTTCGTTATGTGTCTATCACTTAAAACATATGTCAGTTACTTTGTCAAAAGGAGAGTTGGTTCACAATTCTTGATTTTAATTAGTAAAAATAAAATATGGAACCAAACTCTTGGTTTTTATATATGTTAACCACTTCTCTTGTAGATTTTAATATATTTGGAAGTAAATAATATTAATCTTTATTTATCAATTCTTAAGTTTTATATGATTGGTGTGAGTCCACATTGAGGAGTTTCATGGGCATCCCCCACTCTTACATAGTACCAAATCCTTTATCCATAAATTAGACATTTTGGGTTTTTGAATAGTTTCAACTTTTTCTACACTCCCACATACATACATACATATATATTTCTACACTCCCATATATATATATATATATATATATATATATATATATATATATATATATATATATATATATATATATATGTCATCTTACATATTTTTTTGCATAACCAACATTCTGGTCTTAAAAAAAAAGTTAGGTTTTTCTCTTTTAATAAAAAAAATTACATTTTTTAACATTTGTTTTAAAAAAATAATTTTAAGGGCTTTACAATATTTTTATTCCATTTTATATGAAAAAATGACTTTTAAAAAATGGGAATTTTTTACTTTATCAATTTTTCTATTATTATTTTTTTGATAAAATATATCTATATATTAATTTAACAAAAATATACAAATAATTTCTATTAATTTTTAAACTTTCAATTTCTCATTAAAAATTATAAAGAATAAGTTTTATAACACAAATTTATAAAAATGTTTTTTTAAAATCATCAAAACTTACATTTACAAATTTTAATCTTTGAAATAAATATGGAAAGTCCTTGTTTTAAAAAATATGATATCATGGGCTCTCGTAGCACCCAACAAACGTTCGTAGGTCTATTATGAATTATTGACACAATGATGATAAGATATTTAGTAGGGCATTTCCATTCAAGAGGTTAAAGTTTTGAATTATATTTTGATATTTTATTTTAATACATCACTAAAATTATTTTATGAAACTAATATTTATAATATTTTGACTTGAGAGCTTAGGTGGCTTGATTTCATTTGTGAATGGTTGGGGGTTTGATTTCCTCAAACCATTTTTGTAATTAGAATAATTTTAGCACCTAATCATATGATTCTATCAACACATGACTTGGTGCTAGAATTTTTATTCTAGCTATGCAAAAAATTCAACCTTACATGCACCGATGAGCAACATATTTTGATTGAAAGTTTTCTACTGGTTGTAATGCTTGATCTAGAAGGTCTAAGAGGAATCTTTTTAAAATAGTGTATTTGTTTTTAGCTCTACACATTTTAATTGTATTTTTAAATTTTGGTGGCATGATTTTCCAAGAATCCTAGGTTTTCCTTAATCTTACTACCTTTTCTTAATTTATATAACTTCAAACTACTTTATCTTTTGATTAATGCATCGGATCAAAGTACCATTTTTTTTGAAAGTGCCTTTTTTCATGTACTTTGCAATGGTAGCTTTAGTTTAGTAAATTTTTGTATTAGAACAAGTGTTCAATAATTTTTACTCATTTTCACTTGTAAACATATTATTTTATAAATTTCCACTCACTTTTAGTTGAAAAGAAAAATTGTGTGCATTATAATAGTTTTTAGGTTGGGCTAATTTAAATTTTGGCATTCTTTCTAACTTTTATATTGGTATATTTTTTTTTAAAATTACATCATTATAATTAGTTTGGAATGGGTTTATTGAGTGTGTTTATTTTTTGAGGTCACATTGACATGGCATTTTTTTTTACAAATATATGAATTCTTTTTTTAGAGTTACTCTAGTGTGCACAATGTTTTTCTTATCTTCATTTGGTCTTTTTGAGATATATTATATTCACACTGGATTATAAAATATCATGATGGGGAGGGGTGGGGAGGGGATTTTTTTTCACAACCTAATTTATCTTGATGAGTGTGTGCCTTTTTTGTGCATCCTTTTTTCTATTTTAGTTTCTATTCCCTCCCATTACCACTAAAGACATCCTTCTTTGAGAGATAATTTTTGTATTACTTGACACTTTGACAGTCATATCATCTCCTAATAGTGAGTATTTTTTGGCATACCAATCTTTTGTCATTGTTCAATGTTTCATTATTGCATTTAATTTCATCTACTTCACCCATTTAACATTATAGGTGAGGGTTGTGTGTAGTCATACTACTTCTTCAAGTTTTATGTCCCTTGCTTACCCTTGGCACATTAAAACATATAATTTAATATTTTTGACAAAATTATTGATGTAATATTTTGTATTTTAACACTTCCCTTGGTAATATTACCATTTGACATCCACAACATCCATCCTCGGTGATCAAGTAGTGGATTCAGACCACTTATGCATATTTGAGTTCTTCACTAATATTTTCACTTGAAATTATTACATTTTATTCAATGATGCATTTCATACCATCCATTGCATATTTAGTGATGTATTTCTTCCCATCCAGTGTAGTCTTCATAGTATTGTAACACGTAAATTTGGTTCAAGCCCATCATTAATGTCATTTATTATAATTTTGCACATATAGACCATAAATGATGAATAAGGTATCTATTGACACATTTTACTAGGGTATTCTATATTTTATTCATACATTCATCTATCTTAGTATTCATGTTTCTAATTTGTCTCAAGGATCCCAAATTTTGGACTTTTATCTTCTGGACAAGTCCACTATTTTTGGATAGGGTTGGGCCCATGGGCTTGTTTGTAAGGATAAGACTTATCCAAGTGTAATTTATGGAGTTTTTTTAGGTCATAAATTTTTTGAATCATACTTTTTACCTTTGGGTCTTATTTTGGGTCAGCTTTTACACATCAATAGGTCCCTTAATTTGAAAATAAAAACCTTATAAATATAACGATACTCTAAGGCATTAAGGATGGCACTCACTACTCCCAAAATATATTTAAATATTTTCATGTTCTATTTATAGGTTTGATAAAGCTATATTTAAATTGATCAAAGGCTAAATTCATATTTTCATGTTTATGCTAAAGGTAAAATAGGAGAAAGAGCATCTAGACATGCATTCAAAATTTCACACTACACATAAGTGTGAAAACTACATTTGATTTTGATCCCTCTTCATAATATTAGAAATGTAGTGTAACATTTGGCCATTCAATAGGGATTGACCAATGTGAGTCCAACTCTAAACAATTTGTCTAAAACCCCATATTTGATATTAGTTTGGTTTATGTGTAAAGAATTGGGGATTTGAATTTTATAGATCTTTACATGGTATTTAAGATTTAAAATTGCATCAAAAACCTCAAAAATGTAGGTGTAAGTGGATAAATAATCATATTTTCATCAAATTAAACACAAATGAGTATGTATTTAATGGACTTGAGTAGGTTGTGTTATTGTCTACCTAGAGCAGTCATGTATAGGAATATTCTTATATTTTGATTTTGATTTGTCACTATAAAAATTATTTGTGTGTGTGTGTGTGTGTGTGTGTGTGTGTGTGTGTGTGTGTGTGTGTGTGTGTGTGTGTGTGTGTGTGTGTGTGTGTGTGTGTGTGTGTGTGTGTGTGTGTGTGTGTGTGTGTGTGTGTGTGTCTGTGTGTCTGTATGTGTGTGTGTTTCTCTATTAGTCATCAATCAAAATCAATTGGGATAAGTCCATGATCAACAAATACAAACATCCTATGCTATTGTCCAGATAGCATGGACCTATCTAGAAACATTTTTAGATCATGTTCCAAATCTAAGCATGGATAACCATATATTTACTAATTTATACTTTCATATATCTAAAATAGTTAACAAAAATCTTGATTTGAGCTAAGTACATTTCTTCATAGTGTTTTCCAAAAATAACATTTTTTAATATTTATCAATTTTTAAAATTAAAATGTAATTATTATATAGCTTTAACATTCTAATATCTATTATATTTTACACCTATTATCATACAACATATTTTAACCCATGATGTATGTTATTGGTGACCTCCAAAATTAAGTACTTGATATCACATTATAAACTAGATTGTGTTGTGCCAATATCAAAGATAATGTTATCTTAAGACAACCCCTTACTCAAGATATGTATGGACATCCATATCCAAAATATTTTATTGTTCCTATATTACCCTAGTTAAATTTTCATGGAGATATTTGTACTCACTTAACTCATTATACACTTTCTTTTAGAGAATGGAGAAATGATGGACATATTCTATTAAAATATTTCTATATAAGTCTCATAAGATATGTTTCATATTAGTTTTACATTTTACTGAGTGGTTCTTTACCTAACATCAAAATTTTAAAGTATGCATTCTTATCATATAATGACTAACACATGATACCTAAGTTCACATTAAAATATTTAGAAGGTTTACAACATGGCCATGATGAGCTTATCAAATATTACATTTTATGATTTAAAAATAATTTGAATTATCTAACTTATCAACTCTCAATTTCAAAAAACAAATTGATCTTTAGTATGGGTCTCTTATCTCCACTAAAATAAAGACACATTCATAAAATTTATATTTCTTTTGATAAATCATACATAGATGTGGTCAAATATGCATGTGATCTTAATTTGGCAACACAAAAGGATACTAAAAAAAATAAGACAAGACCATATTCACACAAAAGTGAAGTTATCAATAACATGGTGAATTTATATTAAACATATATATGAAAGAACCTATATAAAGTAACTTAGATAAACAAGTCATGAAAATAACTAAAATCAATGAATAACAGGCTAAGGTACTCAATAAAGGGAAAGAACTAGTTTACAAATCACTTCCTAATGTGAATAACTATACTTTTAGAAAGAGGAAACCAATTTAGTTTGATAGATTCAAAGATTGAGCACATGATATATTCTACATTAACTGATTGACAATAAATTAATCACTCTTCCTCATAATTATTATCATCGTCCTCATTGTCTTATGTATGTAAAAATCAATCCATTATAAACTTATCATGATATAAACAAATATAGATATAATGATTTTTATGAATTCTACAAAATTAAATCACAACTTATAAATAATAGATTATCACATTCACAAAAGTGGATAATAGGATAAACAATCAAATCCTACATCTTATCTTGTAAATACCAAGATATACCATAATATGTTTGGGAAAGAAACAATGATCATTCAAGATCTTGTCAATAACACAACTAAAAAAGGATTTGGTCAATAATATACATAAACATAATACATTTATAATATAATTTATTCAAAGTGTGAGATATACTAAGAAATATTTGAAACATTCACATGGACCTGATATGGGATATGTTTTTTTTTACCAATCACCTTTGGACTAAATACATGAGTACATTATTGGTCATACAACATACCATTCCACAAGGAATTGTAGTTTTGGGATAGCCTTGGTTACAAAAAATGATTAAATCAAGAATAAAGGTGCTTTGTTAACATTTTAAAGCAATAGATAAAACATGAAGGACATTATGGTCCATGATAAAAGTGCATCTAGAGTTACACAAACATGGATACCGAATAAAAATCACCAAAATTCATATCAGATATATAAACATATAATGTTAACTTCAAAGATATCAATAAAGCATCAATAATATCACCTAGAAGTTTCATAAGTATCTAATAGATGTGAAACTATCTCTAAGAAAATAGATCCATAGATATAATATCAAAAGGAAATTACAAATAACAATCAATATCATACACAATTTCTATTTCTGTCATGGTGATCAACTCATTCTATAGTTCTTAATTAAATCAAATACATGCATAAGTTGAAAATTAAAATATAAATCATTAACACACTTAACTTATGAAATCATGATAAAATATATCAATAGAGTAAGTACTAATGTCATCGCATGAACTCAATTATAAAATACAATAATTCTCAACAACACATGCAATATGAAATCTACATAATCACAATGTAAGAAATAATACGTGTGTGTGTGTGTGTGTGTGTGTGTGTGTGTGTGTGTGTGTGTGTGTGTGTGTGTGTGTGTGTGTGTGTGTGTGTGTGTGTGTTTAAACATGATAAAAATACAATATATTAAAAATCACTCAGTAATGGGCTTATCACCCTATACATTTCTAACTCCCTCTACATATCTCTCAATTAATAAGTAATATGCCAAGATGAGGCCCCACTTGTTGAAAAGAGTTGTCACTGATGTCAAGGTGCATCTAGTGAAGATGCATGGTGAGTGGTATTTGAGGTATGAGTTTAAGTTATTGATGTGATAAGAAATCCATGTGACAAGAGAGAATTTTAAGGTAACCTAATATCTTTTCTATTGGTTCATGTCAAGGTTTAGATTAGCTTGCAGTTGTCAGTATTATCACAAAGAGGTATGATGGTCAAGTGAGTATTAAAGCATGGTTATGATTCTCTAGGTTTACATGAGGTCATGGGAGAATGTTTATTATAAAATTATTATTGTGGTGGTGTGAGATTTATGTCTAAAGAGTGTTCTTGTTTGATAGCATTAAGGTAATCATATTTGGGTATTAGTTCTTGAGTACAAGGTATCTTTAGAAGCTTAGCCTAAACCCTGTGAGAAGGTGTGTATAGTGAAGTTTGGTGAAGTAAGTAAGCATAATATTGTGAGAGTTTGTTTTACATTGTGTTATTATGTAAGTAAAGTATAAATACTTTAAAAAATGTTTCAAGGTTAGCTGTCAAGTTTTAAGTGCTTAAGAAGCCTAGACATGACACTAGTCATGGCATGTAGAGACCTTGTGATAAGGTATGTGCATTGTGTCTTGATGAAATGAGTGTACATAGTCATGAGTGATTTTATGAGGTTTCTTTATCATGTATATGAGTCATTAGATCACTCATGAGAGACTTAGGTAAGCCTGCAGTGGTAGGACCTTCAGACCAAGTCTACATCTAGACAACTTTCAGACCCTACTTGGCCTAATGAGGTATCATAATCCTTTGTCAAGGCATATGAAGGATGTATGTATGTGTTTAATCATGAGAAAGGTTTCTTGAATATGTGATTTGAGGTGTAAATTTCATGTAAAGAGGCATGAAGGTCATTTTTAAGGCCTAATGTGGTTTGTAGGTCAAGGTTTAGAAGAACAAAGAGAGAGAGAGAGAGAGAGAGAGAGAGAGAGAGAGAGAGAGAGAGAGAGAGAGAGAGACCTAATAAGGGGTCATGATCAGATTTCAATGTGTTTAAGCTCATGTAAGAATTTTCATAGGTGATACATGTTTTTTCAAGTTTTTCATGCAATTTGAGGTCAAAGTTTTCAAGAAAAAGCCATGAAAAGTGTTTTTTGTCTCTCAATTGAATAGAATGAAGGTTTATCAACCTGAGAAGGATTTTATCATGCTCATTAGATCATTAAAAATTTGAATGGGAACCTAAGATATTAATGGTATATTTTGAATTGTTTTCACTCAAAATTCAAGGCTTTTTTTTTGGATTGAGGGGCTATGCTTTATGAATAATTATTAAGAATAGAAACAAGTTTAAACCCTCTTATAACTCTATTAATGATATAATGTTGAATATTTTGATCAAAAGTTCATTGAATGGATTGGTATGATTAGGTAATCTATTATCAATTTTATTAAACTCTCCCAGGTGCCTTTGAATGTGATTGAGTTCATAGGTGTGTGAGTAGACCCTACAAAAAAGTGTTAATTTCTTAGATATTTATTGTATAATTCAAATTTGACCAAGTCAAAGTATGAAAATGGATAGTATATAAAGATTTATAATCATTTTTCATGTCAATGAATGTTTTTGGATAGGTTATATCCCTTAAGTGTGTTAAATTGGTTAGGAATGTGTTATCATGATAGAGTGATGAAACCAAGTTCATGGAGATGTTTTTTGGGAATATTATGTACTATTAATTCTTGGTATAAATATTTTAATTTAGGTACAATGGTGAAAATGATGAATCCAAAATGGCTTGTCTAGCTTAGTGAGGACTTTATGTAGTGAGGTCAACAAATTAGTATGTAATATTGATAATTGATATTATGCCATATGATTTTTATATTTAAATATTATCTATATATGTCATGGTATAATTTTCATGCATTATAAGTCATTTAAAGTGGTTATACAAGTGTTATAGTTCAATGTCACCATGACTATGCTTCAAGGTAAACTAGCAGTTTTGAGTAAGTTGCAGTAATGAGTTTGAGGATCTATGCCATGAGTTGAAGTATATAACGAATATGGTGTTATTTTTTATTATTTTAAATTCCTATTCATGCTTTTTTAAATCTTTAAATTCAATTTAAGAGGTTGAAAAGTTGAATCAAAATGGCTTGTCTTGTTCATGCAAGACTATGTGAGATAAGGTCAGGAGATTAGTCTGCAAGACCAATGTTTGATATTATATATTTGTATACACCATAAATTGGTCAATAAAACACACATATTATGTATTTTTATATTCCTTTCATAGGTACTCTGATTGGAGAATACGAGCCTTTATTCACATTTAGCCATGTCCTTTTATTTGACTTGTATTAGTCTTACTGTGCTCCCTAGACATCATTTTTCTTATCCCTAGTCACCCATAGCTTTTTAGACTTAACCATTTCAAACAAGGCACTTATTTTAGACCTATGCCTATCCCCCTAGGTCCCATACCCACTAGACGGTATCACCTAAATAGGACTATAGCACTGAAACCTAGGGTGTCTAGTTTCTAGTGCCATTGTCCAAGTAAAATTTTGGTCCCAATAGTTAGTTTCTTTCATAGGATGATTCTTACCCATTTTATTTGCTTCGGTCCTAAGTTTACTAATGTTAGATAAATGCAAACAAATCTCCAAAATTTTAAATAATGAGTCAGGATTACACAAGGCATTTTATATCTAGCACTTAATATTTTGGCACATTAGACATAATAAAATCAATCAAAAATATAGCTCAAATTTTTTGCATCACACATAGATTTTCATGCATGATCAAGGAAGGGCCTAGGCAAAATTCCTTCTTGTATCAATTATGCATATTACCTAAGGGATAACTACATTGAATCTAAGACCCTTAGCTTGAGGGTTAATGTAGGTAGTAGTCAAAACAGTAGGGGTTCTTTATTATGTGATCATTCTTCCCCTAACCCAAATTTTCCCCCTTCTGCTTTGATTTTATTTTCTATTTTCATGTATGTAGACTAATATATGCATTGAAGATTGAAATAGACCTATAATAAGCTCCAATGACTTTCAGGACCTAAAATTTGGTATGCAGGGTCATACTAAGTAGACAAACAAAAATCAAAATATTTTAGACTCAAGACAATACTGTCAAGAAAAGACTATAACACTAGACACTAGGGTGTCATATTTTTGGCACTCCTATCCAATCAAAAAATAGAGACTAGATCTAGAATTTAGACACTATCCTAGTCTTGCTCCTCTAATTCCAGATTCAGAATCATTGGTCTTAGCATAAAACCAACTAAGTTAATCTTTCTTTGTTTTCTCTTTCTTATGTAAGTTAAGTTGATAAAATTAACATAAACCTATATTTTACTACATAAAACTAGAATTCTCCCCATATTCTAGATCTTTATTATTTCAGAATTAAACACCTAATTTCATAGAATAATAAAACATTTGATGAACCTAATTACTTCCAAAAAACGTAAAACCCTAGCCACACTTAGGGTTTTTCCTTCTTATCTTGTGCAAAAATTTAATTATCTAAATTCTAATTTTTGTATTAATTTTTTTACATTTGTCCTATTCAAACAAAAAAAATTTAGAATTTAAAATTATTGCATAATTTTCAAACATTCTAAAACCCTAGATTTCAAAACTAGGTCATCAAGAACAAGCCTTGCCTCCTTGCTAGTTTAAAATTAAACTATTTTAGAATTTTTTCAAATCAATTACCTTGTCAAAAAATATTTCAAAATTTAAAAATTAGTAGTATCTTGTGCAAAAATTTAAATCCCAAAATTCTATATTTTGTATAAACTTTTGTGCATTTATCCTATTTCCAATATTTTTAGAATTTAAAATTATTGCATATATTTCAAAAATTCTAAAACTTCAGTTCAAAACCCTAGATTTCCAAACTAGGTCCTCAAATCTTAAAATTCTCTCCCGTATAATATTTAGAAAAATAATTTAAATTTATTGTAGATTGTTTGGGTCATCAAAAGTAATTTTCAAAATTCAATGTTAGTAGTTCTTTGTGCATTTCAAAATTCTCTTTGGTGATAAAATGGCCACTAAGGCAATTCCTCCTTCTCATCCCATAGATCAATTTCTAAAATTTTCTTACAATTATGACAATGATTTTGATGAATTTGCAAAATTGCACATTAGATAAAACTATAGAAAATGATTTCATTTATAGTGAATAAAATGACTATTGTTATAATGAAAGATATGATGATGTACATAATGATGAGGGTGAATCATAAATAGATGAATATTTTTCTCTTAAAACCATCTCTTTTATTCCTTCTTCTAATGAAAATACTTTTGATAATGGGAAATATACTTCTCACCTCATTCTCCTAGGCACAATGTACAAAATTCACAAATTAATCATGCACTTCCAAGTGAACCTCTTATTGGTGATGATTTTCTTCCATGTGAACCTAATCTCTCTTTACATTTTTCTACTACTATATTCAAAATACAAAAATATAGATGCAATAGAATCAAATTACCAAACCACATTTCACATGATGGATTATGTGTTCCTAACTCTACTCTTTCAAAACAATGTTCAAATGATAACTCTTATACTCTCACTTCTCATGTTGAAAATGAAGAAAATGCATATACTCCATCCATGGATAGAATAGATACACATGATATTCTAAATTATAATGATAACTTATTGCATATTAGAAAGAAATTAACTCTATCTCTTACACCTCTCCCTAGCAATGATGGAAGTTATGATGAATATGATAGTGAACATGAACATGCATATGAGAATGAAATTGAATATGAAAATGATTCTTCAAATTCTTCTATTTCAAATGAAAAAAATTCAGATTATGATAATGCATGGAATAATGATGACTACTATGCATATAGTGAAGAATAAAATGCATATCATGCTTCTAACCCTTCTCTCACTCCTCTCAAACTTAATGAAATTCCAAATGATGTTTTGACTTCTATTAATGATTCTATGTCAAATGATGAACATGTTAATGATAATATCACATCTTCTATCAAATTATAATGTGCTTCACTAAAACATAAAGATACCAATGAATCTCCCAAGCCACCCCTCACTATAGTAGAACCCAGCTCTCACTCCTCACCTAAAGAGAAGGGTATCCCACATCCCTCTATTAAGGTCCAAGTTACCATTACTCCAAAGTTTCAAGTGATCACACCCCATATTTATGATCCACTTACTAAATTTAGCATTCCCATGGTTAAAATTAATAATCAAATTCAATGATTAAATGAACCACTTCAAGATACTAATGTACCATCCCAGGAGATCATCTCTTTGATGCATGCAGTTGGTGAACTACAATACCAAGTACATATCCTTACCTTGGAAAATAAAGCTTATAAATCTTGGATGGATGATAATGATCTATATGGTAACCTTGTTCCAAAGACATTCATAAAAGTTGCATTGCTTAAGCATTTCCAGACACCATCATGACCTCACTTTGATGGAATTGGAGATCCATTCACACATCTTCAAGCCTTTCAAAAGGCTTTGCCACCTCATGCAAGCCCTTTGATTCTAATCAAGTTATTTTAGTAGACATTAGTGGGGGAAGCATAGAATTAGTTCTTTCATCTACTCCCCATTGGTTCATTTCACACCTATGATGACTTAGAGGAGACATTTCTCATAAACTACATCATAAACATGGGCCCTCATGTTACATATGAGAAACTTGCCACACTACATCAAAATTCGTTAGATCTAGTCAATGAGTATATCTTACAATTCAAGGCTCATTTGTTAAGATTGATATAGAAACCAATTGATCTAGAGATTCAGCATATCTTCATCAAAGGCCTTCACCAACCTCTCCTTGATCATCTATTATATCAAACAGAGCCTTATTTCAGACATTGTGTTACACAATTCTAGCTTTAGAAAATAAATTGGGATTAATTGAGGTAGATTCAGTTGATTGGATTGCTTTAGACTTCATAATAACATCTTTAGATATAGATTCTACTACTCAACATCTACCATGTCCTAAATAATATAAGAGAGCACAACCAAAAAAATAACTAGTCAAGAACAAAGAGCAAGTTTTCAAAGCATAACCTATAGTATGCACTATAAAGAACAACAATACAACTCCACTACAATTTGATTCAGAGTGAGATAGCCCATCTATCATATTATCAACACTATTAGATAGGAGGTTAATCATGTTACCTTTTATTCATCGATGAGATCCACATCCCTTACATAGACATCCACATCAACCTTTGTGAAATTATCATCATATCCATGGGCACAAAGATAATGATTGTTTTGGACTCAGAGATTGCATTACTAGATGTGTTGATAATGGTATTATAGTATTCACATAGGGGGCATAGAGATCTCTTCCATCATGGAAATTTAGACCTGTTTCCTCCATAATTGAGTCATCCTAGGACATTCCTTTATAGGATCATCGGTCACTCATCATGAACACAATAGAGGTTTTAGGATAGAATCTCATAGGAGATATCCTATTCTAACTATTCATAAAGTTTGGAAACTATTACAACACTAGCAGCCCACATATAATAATGCAGTCCATGGTATACATATTTTAATTCCATATACATATCTAGTAGAGTCATAGGCACTGCAACAGAGTAATATTCTAGAGAGATATTCATTACATCTAAGTTTTTATGGTCCTATCTCATGTAGTAATCTACTATGATTAAGACTAATTAAACCCACATTATAGAGTAATACTTCAGAGAGATATTCATTATAGATGAGTTTTTAGGGTCCTATCTCATGTAAAAATTCATTATGATTAAGATTAAATGAGCCCTCAACATAGTTTTTAGCTCCATCTCAACATATTGTGCATTCGTATACATCATAACAGAGGCCATAAGGTATTTAGTTATAGATATATGAGCTTTCTTCACAGCATATAGTATCAGCTACAGAACACATTCCTATAAAGCATGAGTAGTATGGGCACTTGTTCATGTGGCCGACAAGGTTCAAATAGTGATATAACATAGTGTGATACAACATACATTCATTTCAGCATCAGTTCATGTCTTCACTTAGCAAGGCAATGATGGAGCCAAAGGTATAGCTAACCTTTTTATTCTTGATCCACTCTTGGGGAGGTAATATACACATAGTGCTATCTTACTTTTCCCTCTTTCTAACAACTAACATTCCAAAGTCTAGATAGCCATCCCTAGCCAAAAACTAGACTATTAAAGCATAGATATTACCAAATCAAGCTTATCCAATTATTTTACCAATCAAACCAAATAAAACATGTTCAAATCCTTCTCAAATTTATCCAATTACTTTATCAATATCAAAAACCAAATCAAATTAATATAAATAAGTTTACCAATTACCACAAACAAACAAATTTTTCCTTCTGTACACTTATAATTCAAAATCAATAAGCTTAGCATCACAACATATCAAATCATCAAATCCCATATCCCAAGTACCATTTACCAAGAATATGAAAAATCAAAGTCAATACTAAATCAAACCACTTACAATCAATATACCAACATATTCCAAAATCCATAGCACGAACACACATGACTCTGATATCAAACTAGCATATATATATATATATATATATATATATATATATATATCATGAAGTTTTAAAAACATATACATCATGCCTAGATATAAACAATTATGAATAGGGGGCATGCCTTCACTCTCAGTCAATTTCTCTCTTCTATTACTAGTCCCATAATCATGTCTAGCACTCGATGACCCTGCACCTCCTAGATCTCCTGAATGCCTCTTATACTAACTATCTCACTCCAAAAACTAACCGTGCTCCTTATACAAATTTTATATTGCCACTAAAGATCCATATAGTCATTTACAATCTTCATGCTCACTATGCCACAATCAGGTGGAGGCATCCTATGCCTATCCAACTCAACTCTAAGCTCATCCCTCTCCCTTATTACCCTAACATATGTAGCTATAGCTATATAAACCCTATCAAATAAATGAGCATAAACTCTAGGCATAACTATTTCTCACTCTAACAAAGTGGTTACACCCACACCACTACTGAATACCTCTTGAGTAAATCTATATATGTCTTTATACAAGTGGGAAAGAATATTCATACCCCATTAGAACATAGTACCATACATCTTAGTACTAAAAACTACCCTATGCATCTTATAAGCAATAGACATTCCACTACCATCCACTACAATAAATGAAGCCAATAATATAGCTAACCATTTCCATAAGTTTGAAACACTCAACTATACAATCACTGACAAGAGCACATCACTATCACTAATTCAGTGATGTAATCATGTGGGTACCCCTATAAAGTATATAGATGCATGATCAATGGTAGCTACATCCATGTCATCCTACAAAGTCACTCATCGCCCATTAAATGATAAATGTGAAATATGGTATACATGATCTAGAGTAATAGTAATCTCTCCAATAGGAATCCAAAATGTACAAGTATCAACATTCCACCACTCACATAAGTCGGTAATCATGTACCTATCCCATAACATCATACCCAAGTCACATGCATGACCCAATCCAGCGCTATCCATAACAACACACCCATCAACAAATAATGGTAATATCCTTAGTGTCTCCATAACCTAACCTATATGGAACTCTTTCATTCATAACTTTCCCTAAAAATCACCAAAAAGAAACATATATAATAGACAAGCATGCTAAGTAAATAGCCAAGCTATACAAACAACATATAACAAATCAAAATCTCAAAAACTCATCCATAGTGGACAACAGTGTTACAAAAGGACACTAGCATTGGACAATAGTGCCAAAACTTGGATAATAGTGTTACATCCTAGAAAACAATGTTGATCGTATGATAGGAGCACTGGAACTAGTCAAACCTCTTTTAGACCACCTAAAATAGCTCAAAAACACCCAAAATTAGCTTCTAAATAGGCAAAAATTAATTAACTAGATTACTTACTAGGTTAATCTCCTCATCAGCCTCAATCTGGGCTAGTAATTGCTCAAAATAGGTCATGGAAGGTGATCATATCCTAGGCATCTTGAACTCCAGAGCTTCAATGTCTCAAACTAGTAATTACACAAATGAACCCAAATTCCATCCAAGTTCTTATATCAAAATCCAAACACTATTTCACTCATAACTCGACCTCCATAGCTCCATTTAATAAAATATTTTGTTCATTATAATCATGATGAAGACACTTTCAAAATAAAGTATGCTTTTCTCTCTTATTATGTCATTTGCCTACCATGACACACACATCTATATACCTCTATTATACCTAGACATACAACTTGGTCCTCACCAATCAATATTTTTTCAAAACATCTAAGCAACCCAACCTATTCAAAAAATCAATCAAAGACACCTATCATTCTTAGTAATTCAATTTCTCTAATTCAATAGTAGAATATCAATAAATTGAATATATACCAACCTAGTTCCTATACATTCTATCACTAGTCATCAATTTTGGCTCAACTTCTTCTATCACAAATTTTATCCCTCTCCCCAGAAGGAGGCATCATTATTATTATTCCTATTTATACACTTATCCAACACACCTATCCACTCTCATATGTGGATACACCATGGTTATCACACCTCTAGTAGTCAAATTATCAGATTTAGCTTAGATCGATCAAAACATATAGTGATTCAGACTACATGGGTCACTCAACATGGTTTTCACAACTCTAGTATTCAAATTATTAGCATCAATCAACTCATATTGGTCAAGATTATATAGTGTTTTAGATTACATGTGTCACTTACCAATACTTAGCTTAGATTGGTCAATATTATATAGTGGTTTAGATTACATGGGTCACTTAGCAATACTCATATCAGATTGGTCAAGATTATACAGTGGTTTAGATTACATTGGGTCACTCAGCACTACTCAAAACATTTAAAGGGATACACCTTAGATTTTTATATATAGACTATCTAGACACCAAATTTAGGGGCATGTATATTAATACACTCCTTACATATACAGCTTCATACAACATGACACAGTTATAGACTAACTAGCAAATTATAGGCATAGTGTAGAGCACATTGTTTTGATCTCCAATTTTTCACATGGGACATGAAATGATATATCATATCACATGTGGTTATATAGATTTCCAAATTATCTAGATGCATCACTCACATACTAGATTTGGGGGCCTAGCATAGATGTTCAAGTCCTTCATCTTCTAGGATTATACAAATTAGGATGGTAGGACATACTATCTTCTCTCACACATTTACCAACATTTTTATTTTATACCCAGGAATTCCTCAAGTGTCACTAGGTTGGAAAATATGATCATCTATAGCGATTGGTCGATAGTATTACTCAGACTTAGACCCGAGAGTTTGTGTAAGATAGAGAATAGGGATTAGTTTTGGACCTCTGAGCACTTCTCAAATCTAGTTCAGATTATTCAAATTCAGTATAGGGGGCATATATTACAAGTGTTCCTTCTTTCCCCATGCATTATTTAGATTCAATACAGGGGGCATCTATTACATGGGTTCCTTCTTTCTCTAGGCACTATTCAAATTTAGTATAGGGGAATCTATTATAGGGATTCCTTCTTTCTCTTAGAACTATTTTAATTAAGTAAAAGGGGAATCTATTACAAGGATTCCTTCTTTCTCTGAGCACTATTTTAGTTCTTCATCCACTTCCCTGGAAGGAAGTTGGATCCTTTTCTTCAGCACACTTATCTTCACATAGGTAAGTTCAAGTACGCATCTTCTTTCTTTTTTTTTTTTTACTCTAGTACTTCATTTTATTGCATCACTAAATTAAAAGGGCTAAAATATATACACCCTAAATTGGTCAAGAAAACACACATATTATGTCTTTTCATATTCCTTTCATAGGAAACTCCAAATGGAGAATATGAGATTTTATTCACATTTAGCCATGTCTTTTTATCTGACTTGTATTGGTCTTAATATACTCCCTAAACATCATTTTTTGTATCCTTGGTCACCTATAGCTTTTTAGACTTAACCCTTTCAGGCCTAAGCACCTTTTTTAGACCTAGACCCATCCCTCCCAGTCCCATACCCCCTAGACAACAACACCTAAATAGGACTATAGCACTAAAACCTAAGGTGTCTAGTTTCTGGTGCTATTTTCCAAGTATAATTTTGGTCCCAATGGTCATTTTTTTTATAGGATGATTTTTACCCCTTTTCTTTGCTTTGGTACTAAGTTTCCCAATGTCAACCAAATGAAAATAAAGCTCCCAAATTCAAAATAACAAGTATCCTATATAAAGGACTACATAAGGCATTTTATATCTAGCACTTATTATTTTGGCACATTAGACACAATAAAATAAATCAATAGTATAGCTCAATTTTCTACATCACACATATATTTTCATGCTTGATCAAGGGCCTAGGAAAAATTCATTCTTACATCAATCATGTGTATTGATTATGCACAATCTCTTAGGGAGGACTACATCTGAGACCCTTATCTTGAGGGTTAATTTAGGTAGTAGTCATAATAGTAGGGGTTCTTTATTATGCTATCATTCTTTCCCTAACCCAATTTTCTCCCCTTGTGCTTTGATTTTCTTTGTTGTTTTTGTGTATGGAGACTAATATAGGTATTGAAGATTGAAATAGACCTATAACAAGCTCTAGTGACTTTTAGGTCCTAAAATTTGGTATGTAGGGTTATACTGAGTAGATGAACAAAACCCAAAAATATTTTAGCCTTGGGATAATATTTATGGGAAAGTAATATAGTGTCAGAAACTAGGGTGTCATATTTCTAGTACTCCTATCTAATAAAAAAATAGAGACCAAATCTAGAATTCAAACATTGTCGCAGTCCTGCTCCTCCAATTCTAGATTCAAAATCATCAGTTTCAACATAAAACCAGAAATGTTAATCTTTCTTTATTTTATCTTTCTTTTGCAAGCTAAGTTGACCAAATTAGCATACACCTATATTTTACTACATAAAACCAGAATTCTCCCCATATTCCATACCTTTATTACTTCAAAATTAAACACCTAATTTCCTAGAATAATAAAACAATATTATTATTTATTTATTTTTGGGTTGTTATTAATAATTTTTATAATCTTTTTAATTTATTTATAATCATTTAAAGTGTCCTTTTAGATGTTGTAATTCAAGTAGTTTCATGACTAGCTTTTGATAGTCATGAGTGAGCATACTAAAGAGATGAGTTTAAGCCTTCTTTCCTTGAGTTTAAGTGTTTAAATTATATCATGATGACATATAGGTCATATATAATCTATATATACACTTGGTTGATCATGGTTGAGTGGAAAAGTGAGTTTGAACTTCAATATTGAAAGGCAGATTTTTAGTATATACAGGGCTAATGGGATTGAGTACTAATGAGGGGTTTCAAGTAACGATTTGTTGTAAAATATATTTTTTATCCTAGGAGACATCATTTTGGGTATATTTAAGTGGAATATGATATGTAAATTCCATGTGTGGATTTTGAATGTGTTTCAAGAAAGGCAAGGAGTAATGTGTCCAAAAGTAAACCTAATGAAATTAAGTCTCCATGAGACCTAAAAGTTAAATGAGGTCTAATAGAGTTATGATATACCAAAAGGGAATAAATATTAATTTGAATAATTTTATGATAGTTATTAATAACTATCCCATGGCTGACCTAAGAGGTTAAGGGTGAGTATCTAACTAAGTCGAATATAAACAAGGAATGGTATATATTCAAGGCAATTTTAAGCCTATTTGGGTGTGTAGAGTGTATTCAAATGACATAGCACATTGTTGAGTAGAAGGATATATTATATAACATCATAAGATTTTATAGGACCTATAATTAATATTTTATAGTTTGTCTACATATGAAAATCAAGGTCATATGATCTAAGCAGACTTGAAGAGACCTAGTTGAGTGAAGAAGCCTAGAAGGTAGCTTGATAAGTATAAGAGTGTGAAGATCTAAAAAAGTGGTCATCATCTATTGGTTGATAAATAATGTTTTATTAATTTTATAAAATAAATTATGTGGTTGAGTTGGTGCTAAGTCATCGAAGGGGTTAGTTCCTCCTTGCAAGTGAGTGCTTGTTAAAGCCTAATCAAGTGGGTGCTTGGCTAGTTGGGGTTGTTGCTCCATTTAGAGTTGGTGCTTAACTAAATTTAGTGTTTTTATTATATTAATATATTCCATTTGTAAATATTAGTGTTTTTTCTTCTTCTTGAGGTTTTCCCATATATGTTATGTGTTCTTGTGTTTCATGCTTATGTGGATAGGTGTTTATGCTTGCTAGATCTATATGATTGTTTGAATAGTTCATGGTTGCTTAATTATAATTGATAAGAAATATTTTGAATACTGATTCACCCCCCTCTCAATATTTATTTTTCCAAAAAAAATTATCAAATCAGGTCCTTTGAATTAGGCCTAACAACCTAAAGGAGATCCTAGAAGCAAGGATGGTTAGTCAACAAACTCAAGGTGGTTTATCTAACAGTAAGGCTTCATTATTCAATGGAACTAATTATAATTTTTGTAGCATCAGAATGTGGACATATCTAATTTTAATGGGTCATGACATATGGTATTAAATTGTGGATGGATAAACTCCATCTCCTACACCATCAATGATGTAGTATGAAAGAAGGAAAGTGAGATCAATTCTAAGGCAATGAATGTCATTCTATGTGGCCTATCAAAGGTATATTTTGTGAAGATGATGCACTATGATTCATCCAAGGTGACATGGGACAAGTTTAATACCATTTAAGAAGGAGACACCAAGGTGAAGATGGAATAAATTTTAGAATCATATAAGGTAGTTTGAATGTCTGAGTATGAAGTAAGATGATAACATTACATCCTACATGTTAAGGTTTGATGAAGTGATCAATTTCATTAGAGCATTAAGAGAAGAAGTAAAAGAGTCTATAGTTTTTAAAAAGGTATTAAGATCACTAACTCCTAATTTTGATTTTAAGGTGTATGTACTAGAAAAAATGCAATATTTGGACAAGCTAGAGATGGATGGGCTTCATGGCATCTTGACTTCCTATGAGATGAGAAAAAATGAAGGAAGACCTCGCAAGAAAGAAGAAGAATTCAAATATAAGAAGTCAAAAGCCAAGAAGGTAAATGATTAGGTATGTTCAGATGTTGATGATGATGAGCTAATAGCCATGTTTTCTAGAAAATTGAGGTTTGGATATGGTAAGTACAAGGGTAAGTTGCCTTTCAAATGTTTCAATTGTGGCAAGATTGGTCACTTTACATCTAAGTGTCATAACAAGGATAATAATTATCATGATGAACATCATGGAGATGATAAGAAGGTTTATAAGCCTAAAAATAATAATAAATATTTCAATTAGTATGAAGGTAGGAAAGGTTCATTCAAGAACAAGAGAAGTTTATATACTAAAGAGGATAATAAATCATTTGATATAAGTGACACAAGTACATATGATAGTAATGAACATGAACATGAAAATAATCAAACCTTATTTATGGCTATATAAATAGACAATGAAGGTTGTTCAAAATGAAAAGGCCTTATAGATGATGAAGAATTAGATGAAGAAGAGGCTGAAGTAAACCTTAAGGTATAATTGGGGAGTGCTCTAGAGGAGTCAAAGTTTCAAAGAAATAAGAATCATAAATTGAAGTCATTAGTTAAGGACTATGAAAAACAAATTGGTTTTTTTTAGGAGAAACTAAGCAACACATCCAAGGAGTATGATGAGATCATCAATCAAATTGAAGCACAAATGGAGATAGTCACTGTTAAATTAAAAGCTAAAGAGGAAGAATGCACTAGGTATGGAATTAAAATGGAATCCTTAAAAAATTAGTTGGATCAAGCATCTAAAAATTTGAATATCTTTATGAAGTTTTAAAAGAGTATTGATGTTCTGGATAAATTCTTGAGTAGTCAAGAGTCTGAAAGTGATAAGATAGGTCTTAGATTTCAAAAAGACCAAAAGGAGGCATCTCAAGTCAAGGAGAAGGATAATGAAGACAATAAGATCAACATGAAAAGACCAATAATATATCCTAATGTTATGAGGTATTCTAATTCATTAAATGGTTACTATTTTCCATGCAATCAGTTTGGTCATAGAGCAAGAGAGTTTAGAAGACGCTCTAAAAATGAATATGCATGGGATTATGAAAGGAATCATTAGTCAAGAGCTATGAATGAATTTTTTTTACTATGGTTTTCATAATGTGGGGCACATTTTAATATTATATCCTAATAGAGTTAATACACCATCAAGTTAAAACAAGAGGTTTGAAGCCCCTAGAGTGCAAGAGAGAAGGCAAATGAATGTGTGGAAACCAAAGATAATAAAGGTGAGTCATGGTCAGTCTACAAGCCCAAGTGGACTATTTAATATTTTAGATAACACTTTAGATGTGAAATCAAGTAAGGAATGTTTAATATTAGCTCATATTTTTTCTCAAATAGTTGATGAAAAGGTCAAGCCTAAGGTGCCAATTAAGCCTAACACTATCCTGAAAAGTATTTAGTCTTGTGAGAGCATAGAGATCTGAGAATCTTCTAAGTTTGTGATGTTTTAGTGCCCTATGAAATGGGTGACTCCATTAGGCTTCATGAAGACTCTCTTCAGTTAACAAAATCATGGTGGATGCTTGGTTTAAGGGGGAGTTATTCTAGTTATTCATAAGCTCCAAGTGTAGTCATTGACAAGCATATAATAGACAAAGGTGGGGTTATTATTTCTTTAGTTAATATCAAGATTTTGGTAGACTGGTAAGTAATATTTAAGTTTGGAGTTCATTTAAAGACCATGCTTAGTCTAAGGAGAGCTTGCTAGCTCTATGTTGTTTTGTAATTTTTTAGAGTAGTTGCCAAAGAGGGAGAATAAATGGTTCAAAAAATTATAGTATGTATGACCCTTTGTCATTAATGTCAAATGAGGAGAAAGTTCAAGAAGAGAGATTGACCAGATTGGAGGAGATGAGAGTGATCAGATTGAAGAATGTTTTGCAATCAATGACAAAGGGGGAGTTTGTTAATAAGTGTTATCATTGATGTCAAGGTGCATCTGGAGAAGATGCATGGTGAATGGTCTTTAAGGTATGAGCTTAAGTGCTTGATGTGATAAGTAAGCCATGTGACAAGAGATAATTTGAATTAAACCTAATGTATTTTATGTTGGTTTTTGTCAAGGTTCAGGTCAACTTGAAGTTGTAAATATTGTCACAAAGACGTATGATGGTCAAGTGAGAATTAAAGCATGGTTATGATGCTCTAGGTATGCATGAGGTTATGAGATAATGTTGATTAGAAAATATTATTATATTGGTGTGAGAGTGATGTTATAAGATTTTTATTATTTGATATCATTAAGGTAAGCATGTTTGAGTACTAGTTATTGAGTACAAGGTATAGTAAAAAGCTTAGTCTAGAGCCTGTGAGAAGGTATGCATAATGAAGTTTGGTGAATTAATTAATCACAATATTTTGATAGGTTGTTTTATAATTATATAATAATTTAAGTAAATTATAGATTCTTTTAGAAGTGTTTCAAGGTCACTTCTCAAGTTTTAAGTGCTTAAGAAGCCTAGACATGGCACTCATCATGGCATGTAGAGACTTTGTGAGAAGGTATGAGCATAGTGTCTTGGTGAAAGGAGTGAACATAGGCATGAGTGATTATATTAGGATGATTGAGCATGTATATGAGGTATTGGAACACTCATGAGAGTCTTAGGGTGAGCCTACAGTGGTAGGACCTTTAGACCAAGTCTGCATCTAGACCACTTCCAGACACTACTTAGCTTAATGAGGTATCTTAATCCATTATAAATTAATATAAAATATGTATGGTTTTGTTTTAAAATGAGAGTTTTTTTAGTATGTGAGTGATGTTTAAAGTGCACAGAAAGAGGCATGAAGTTCAGTTTCAGGCCTAATGTGGTTTACAAGTTAAGGTCTAAAACAACAAAGAGAGAGAGTGTGGCCTAATAAGGGATCATGATCATATTTCAAGGTGTTTAAGATCATGTAAGCATTTTTATAGGTGAGACATTCTATTTAAATTTTTTTCATGTAGTTTGAGGTTAAGGTTTGCAATAAAAAGGCATGAAAAGTGGTTTTTATGTCTCTCAAGTGCATAAAATGAAGGGTTATCAACCCGAGAAGGATTTTATTTTACTCATTAGCTTGTTAAAAATTTGAATGAGAACCTAATATATTCATGGTATATGGGTAAGTTCCCTAGATAAAAATTCTATGCATTTTTTTTGGATTGAGGGGCTATGCTTTATGAATGATTGTTAAGAATAGAAATAGGTTTAAACCCTCTTACAACCCTAATAAGGATTTGATGTCAAAAAATTTGATCAAAAGTGCCCAAAATGGATTGGTATGATTAGGTCAGATAATTTAGGTTGTATTAAACTCTCTTAGGCACCTCCAAATGTGATTGAGTTGTTAGGTGTGTGAGTAGACACTACAAGAAAGTGGTAATTTCTTAAAGATATGTTGTAGCAGTTAGAGTTGACCAAGTCAAAGTATGAAAATAGATGGAGGATGAATTTTGAGACTCATGATCCATGTCAATTAAGGTTTATATATATTTTTTATACATAAATTGTGTTAAACTGGTCATCCAAGTTAGCTATTTTTTAACAGGCCTTATGGTGGAACTAGTGAAAAACCTAGGAAGTAGTGAGAAGATGATTAGGAATGTGTTATCATGATAGAGTGATGAAACCAAGTGCATTGAGATGTTTTTTGAGACTGGTATTTCCTATTAATTACTTTTATAAATATTTTAATTCAAGTACAGTGATGAAAATTATGAAGCCAAAATGACTTGTCTAGCTTAGTGAGGACTGTGGGTAGTGAGGTCAATAAATTGGTCTATAAGACCAATAATTTCCACTATAGCATATGAATTTTGTATTTAAATATGGTTTTTAAATGTCATAGGATCATATTTATGTATTTTAATTATTTTAAAGTGGTCATACATGTGTTAAAAATTAATGTTATGATGACTCTACTTCAAGGTAAACTAGTAGTTTTGAGTAAGTAAGTTGCAGTAATGAGTTTGAGGCTTTATGCCCTGAGTTTAAGTATATAATTAATATGGTGTTATTTTTTTTTAATTTAAATTTATATTAATTATTTTTATATTATAATTTAGTGTAATAGGTTGAAAATTTGAAGTCAAAATGGCTTGTCTAGTTCATGTAAGACTATGTGAGATAAGGTTAGCAGATTGGTCTACAAGACCAATGTTTGATATTATATCTTATGATTTTTGATGGAGGTTGTTATAAATATTTTATATAATATTTTTAAATTATTTTTAATCACTTAAAGTTTCCTTTTATATGTTTTATTTCAATTATAATCATCACTAGCTTTTGACAGTCCTGGCATTTCTGAGTGAGCATACTAAAGAGATAAGTTTAAGCCTTTTTGCCCTGAGTTGAAGTGTTTCAATCATATGGTGATGAAATTGAGGTCATATATAATCTGTATATGCACTTTTTTATCATTATTTATTATTTTAATTTAGTTTTAGCTTTAGTATTAAAAGGTATATTTGTGGTGTACATAGGCCTAATAGGACTGAGTACTAATGAGGGGTTTCAAGTAATTATTTGTTGTAAAATAACTTATTGAGCCTAGAAAACATCAGTGAGAGTCTATTTTTTTGGTATATGATATGTTCCTTATATGTGTATATTTTTAATGTGTTCCAAGAAAGACAAGGAGTTACGTGTCCTAAAGTACACCTAATGGAATTAGGTCTCCATGAGACCTAAAAGTGAAATGAGGTCTAATAGAGTTATGATAGACCAGAAGGGACTAAATATCCATTTTAATAATGTTTATGAGATGTATTAATACCTATTCCATTGCATACCTAGGATTTTAAGGGTGAGTATCTTACTAAGTAGCATATGAACAAGGAATGGAACATATTCAAAGTAGTTTTAGTCCTATTTGGGTGTGTAGAGTGTATGTGAACAATATAACACATTATTGAGTATACTTAGGTATTTTAGATAGTTATAATAGTTTAAATGACATTTAGTTAATATATTATAGTGTGTCTACATATTAATATCAAGGTAATATGACCTAATCAGTCTTGAGGAGACCTAGTTGAGTGAAGAGGCCTAGAAGGTAGTTTGAGAAATATAAGAGTGTGAAGAGATAAAGAAGTGGTAATCATCTATTAGTTGATAAATAAGGTGTTATAAAGGTGATAAAATTAATGAGGTGGTTGATTAGGTGATGATTCATCTGGGGGGGTTGATGTCTCCTTATAAGTGGGTTCTTGGCTAGTTGGGGTTAGTGTTCCATGTGGAGTTGGTGCTTCACTAAATTTTGTTTTTGTCTTATAGGAATGTAGTACATTTGTAGATATCAATGGTTTTTATTCCATTTAATTTTATCCCACATATGTGATGTGTTCTTCTATTTCATGCTTATGTGGATAGGTGCTTATACTTGTTAGATTTATATGCTTGTTTGAATGGTTCATGATTGCTTAAGTGTAATTGATAGGAAAGGTTTTGAATACTAATTCACCCCACTCTTAGTCATTTTTATTCAAAAAATACTATAAACCAATCATTATTGTGAGCTTGAAATACTCATATATAGCTACCCATGCCTATAAAACACTTCACTTAGGCTCTACATACTTGGCCAAAACATTCTAGCCTAGAACTATCACTAGATTAGGAGGGGGAATATGATATCTCATAAGCTCCACCCTAAGTTAGTCATGCTCGATGATCACCACATATTACTCAAATCTCAAGTCATCATAATATTCTACAATTTTAAGGTAGGATGTAGTAATTATCATTGATCAATTAAAAAGGGGGAATAATCACCCAAAATATCTATCACACACTATAATAATCCCCCAAAAATTTCCTCAACAAGCATATGTTGTGTCAGTATTTAGAGGGATACATCTATAGTGGTAGTCTATTATTCATAATCTTTGATAAAAATAACAATGTGTGATAGTGATATAAAATATATCAATGTAACTAATAAATATGTAAAAACTCCCAATATACATATACATCCATGCAAGAGGAGCCTGTGGACCAATATCTTCCCCTCCACCTATATCTCCTCCATAATGTGCCTCAAGGCACCATCTAATACAAAAATAAATAAAATGGGCCACCTCTAATCCACCTACCATAATGTGTATGTTGGTGTATATCCAACATCATTTTCATTAGAGTTTGGATTATAGGATATAATGTTTTCAATAGAATGGGTGAAAATTTAGCTGCAATAGGTCATCATTTATCCCCCTTATGTATCGAAGCTATCATAAATCACATTTGTACTAAATGTACCAAAGGTACATCCTATACAATTATTTTTTTTGTGTCATATGATCAAACTTAAATCATTCACATATATCTAACCACTTGTCATGAATCCAACAACTCACCCAAATCCTCTTGATCTACCCTCCATCCTCAGGCCATCCTCCAAAACCCCTATAAGGTCTCCAAATAATAGCATATACAAATAGTTGATCCAATATTAGTGTAACTCCATTATCCCCCTCCTCAAAACATGGGATATACTAACCCACCTCTCAACATACATTTGTGTGTGTACCCATACACCATGAGGCAACCCTACAAGATGTATCATAGTAATATGATTTAAGGCAAAATAATGAAATAAATTAGCTAAACCCAATCCTCCACCAAATCCCTCTTAATTGAATCTATCTAAATCTATATATAAGTGGGAAAAAAAATTAAAAACCCAATATTACATAATTTCATGATCCCATATGGACCAAAAAATTATACAATGTAATATTTTTGCAAATATCAAATGATGATATAATGATCTCCAAAAATATGCTCAAGCCCAATTCTCTCAGAAAATGTGTTCCCTAATCTCTCTTTAGTCCACTTCTAACCCCTTTCATACCTTAAAATTTACATTTTTGAGTTATTCTATACTTATCCTCTTACTTTCCCCATTTAGGATGCAATTACCAAATTTGGTGACAAAACTACCAAATTTAGTGACAAAACTACCCTCCATTATTATAAATCCACCCCTTTAAGATGCATTCTTTGTAATGGTTTCATAAAATAAAATGAAAATAATGTCATTTAATTAGTGTTTATTTAATATTATAGGGTTTTATCATCATTTGTAAGGGTGTTTTTTAACTTTAAGTGGTGATTCTATCTTTGTCATATGTAAACACTAGAGGTCACACCACAATTTGCCCATCTTCTAATTTTAGCATCTAAAATTGAGTTCTTCATGTTTTAAATGAGTTTATTCATTTTTATCTCTTGATTTTATTCATTTTCACCTTCATGATATCTCAAATCACTCCCTCTCTTCTTTTGATCACTTCTTCTTCCTCCCAAGTTTAATTCTAAGTTAAGCTCAATTAAACTCACCCTTGCACCCTCTTTGTTTTTTCTACAAGTATCTTAGTTTTAGATGAATTTTACATTAAATATTTTTTTCTTCAAACTCTATAGAACCATAACCGACCTATTTTAAGTTTTGGAAAACAAATTGCTTCACCTTTGATAATTTTCAAGGTTATTCTACATAGTTTTTGGAGAGAACAATTCATATGAATCATCGACTAGTTCTTTTCTATCTGTGAATCAACCTCTATTTAGCTACTCTTTTTATAAATTTTCTTCTTCTTTATTTATTTTAATTTCATCATTTTATTTTATAGTTCCAAGGTTTGTGATTTTCAATCAAAGAGCTAAAATACCTTAGGGTACCTTATTTCCTACAAAACATCTTTGCCTTCATGTGGTCATCACTATTGATCATGTTTCGAAATTTTATATTTTAGTTTTGATATATTAGATTAAATTATTTTAATTTATTATTTGATTATTATATTATAGTTTACATTCATAAAATGTAAAAAGAATTAAAAATATATCTTGTCCTCTCTTTCTTTTTCACAAAAAACATAGTTTAAATTTTTTTTACTTTTCACATTCTTATAGTATATTATTTCAAATCACGTAGTTTTCATGAAAGCCTATGGTAAATCATAAGATCAAAAAATCACTTTCAATTTTCAAAATAATTCATTTTTAACTTAAGAATGAGTCATATCACAAATAATCACACACACACACACACACACACACACCTAAAAACATAGGTAAAATAAATCTTACATATTATATATGGTTTTATTCATTTGTATAAGGAAAGAATGTTGTCCCAAATTAAGAAATCAAAAAATCAGAAATTTTATATTACTTTCATTCCACTCTATATTGTTTAATTTAATAAACATCATTTAAAAAAACTAAATACTAGTTTTTGCATATCTTGCATGTTCAAAAATTAGTCTCTAAATAATTGGAAGTTATACTTTATAGGGTTTTAATTATGGTTTCAATTTCATATTAGGAATATTTTCTTTCATCTTGTATATAGGTAAGATCTTGCATCTAGAAAAAGGTAAAAATAAGTACTAGCACTCTTAGTCTAGATTTAAATTTTAGTGTTACATGCATCAAAATATCATTAAAAATACCAAAAATAATAGAATTTAATTGTCTTTCCTTCAATTATTTTAATGTACATTCATTTCAACAAGTAATTTAATTTCATCTTATTTTCAAAAACTTTGTCAAAACATGCACAAGTACAAAAATAATTTCCCATAAATATTTATCAATGGGCACAAGAAAAAAACTTTCTCACACATTTCCAAATAATAAGTACTATTCTTACAACACATTAAAAAAAACTATATGCTTAAGCATTTTTCAACCAACCTTGCTTTGCCATTGGATGACACTTACTGAGCATCCATATCCCCATAGAGAAATTCCATTTCTTATAGTGCCAGCACCCATTTCAATAATTTCACTTCATATAGATATCAATTATGAATTCAAACTTCAATTATTTTACTACAACCATATCTCAGATCTTTTCCTTAATCAGATCGAATCCCTTTATGAACAATCTAAGCCCATATTCTTGTTAGTGGGAGCCTTTTGTATTCTTCCATGCCAAGTATCGAACCTTCAAATATGATTATTTCATATTATGTTTCCTTAAATCTAGCCTCATCTTATTTTATTTAGGCTACCCATCATCTTCCAATATGTCATTTATCTTAGCTAGACCTCAAGAAGTTAAGTTCAAAGGTTAGTGTGTTACTTTTTGCATTACATAAATTGGTGAACCCAATGTGAAAGGCTTATCCTTTTTCATTTCATTTTTGCCTCTTATTTGTTTTTTCTTCTCCATATCTCTCTTTCTTTTGATTTATTTTGAGGTTTTTTTTATACCCCCTAGATATGACTGGATAGGATTTAGGAGGATATCTTGGGCTAAAAGGCTATAGAAGAAGTCAAAAAATCTATGGTAATGTTTCTTTAATCAATTGGAATAACAATGTTTCCAATCAAAATATATAATACCAATTTCATGAATATCCAAACCCTAACTCACATATCCCAACCCTAACTCACATACCATGAATGGGAAATAGTTTTTTGAAGTATGTGACATATAAAAAACCACTCATAACCATCTTGATTCTAGAAACATGACTTTTACTGGTGTGGATAAAACCACTCCTCACTTGAAAAAAATTCCCTTAGTTTTCAAAATCTATATGCATAAATCTCTACTAGATGTGATCAATTTATTGGAAAAGATATCTAGAGGATGAAGTAAATAGAATGAAAAAAATTCACACCCCTCTAAAAATAACTATAACACCTCCAACATGCTATAAAATCATTTAAAAATTCATCCTAAAGCTTCTACCATAGATAAATCCACTCATAACTGCCAACTTTTCCTACCATACCTACCACAAAGGAGGTGCTTAGACACAATACTTTTTCTACTATAATTGAACTCATATATACCTTGGTGGGTTTCATTCATTATTTGAAGAGCAACCAAATATATCCAAGTCAAAGAGTGAACTCTAACCCACCTAACTAGGTTCATTTCTCCTCCATACTAATCAAACTAATGGCTTACCAACCACTGAAAAAATAACCCTCTACACTTCCAACACAAAAATAAACTTACACGCTTCCCCCCAATTATATTTCTAACCAACATCCATGGGATATTATTACTCATGAATTCCCTAACATGAATTATTCTAAATCCCTCTACCTTATCAATTTCAAAATCAAGTCCCAATCCCTCCACCCTATCAATTTCAAAATCAAGTCCTAAATATGTTTCTAGCCAACATCTATGGGATATTATTACTCATGAATTCCCTAACATGAATTAATCCAAATCCCTCCACCCTATCAATTTCAAAATCAAGTCCCAATTGGAAGTGTGTTCATGTACAATCCTCCCAATAACATGGTGGTCATTCTTCTACCACCCTACATTCCTCTAAGTTACGTACCACCCACATATACTCCCCCTTTGAAAACCAATATTTTTCCACTTTACATTCCTTTAATTTACGTGCCACCACATAAACTCCTCAAAAAATGCCTAATCCTCATTTTTATAACACTTTTCCTTTGTAATATAACATGTTATACATTTTACCAAGGGAAGAACCAACATATTCATGTTTCTCATTTCTCTTCAAGCTCAATTACATATAAACTTATTGTTTGACAACCTATAACACTCTTCAAGGCTATGCTTATCTGAAATCCATTCCATAAGAAGTGTATATCATGATTACAAGAGAGGTTAGTTAATTGTTAGTGACTTAAACTAAAAAAAATTAACAAACATGACATATCAATCATAATCCCTCAATCTGGCAAGTTCTATGAGGATATAAACAAATAGAAAGACATAAACAAAATGTATACCTTCTCAATGGATTCATTCTTCAAGTTAATTTAATGGTTTATTAATCTTGAGATTGTAACCATGGAGTTTTAGTCAATATCACACCATTTTAGGTAGTATCTCCCATAGGTTACACATGATTTGGTCTACCTGATAAGAATAAAATGGAATAATGATGAATAATTCCTTTAGATTTATATAGAGTTTGTTTATACTAAAAAGCTTATTTATTATGTCAAACAACCCTTGCATTTATAGAATTCTTAGATTTATTCTAGTTGTTGGATCAAGATCAATATGTGTGGCTAGAATTCAATGTAATTTGGGTAATAAATGTCATTAATATTTGGGTTTTGGGTTTGTATTTATTATGCATGGCTTTCAAATCCTAATGTTTTCTTGTATTTATTACTAATTCTTGACAAGTTTTTGTGTGACGTCATGATAATGTCATGATTCACATATTTTTTAAATTTTTAAATATTGCATAAATATAAATTATCCAATTTCTATAGATTTTTAACTTATTTATTTTATTTTATTTGATGGGATAATTAATCTTGATTATATTTTGGATGATTTATGCAATATCAAATTTTGAATATCTATTATAGATAATTGTCCCAAAACACTACTTGTAGAACAACAATTTGACTCAAGGTGAATTAGATGAAGCTAATGATTGTGTATGGTGTATTTCCTTAATCATGGATGCACAAATATATTTCATAATATGCACACCAAGTATGTGGATTAATTTTGATGTCTCAATGATTTATTTGTTATACTGGAAATCATTCTAATTGTAGTTTCAACATAAAAGTGATGAGAATTGAATGACAACACTAAACAAACTAAAAAAATTTCAAAGAATTAAAAAAATTGTTAAAATGATTTAATAAATATATAATAATGATTGGTTCATGCTTTGTTGATTATTTTTAATTTACTAAAAATTAATTCACACCAATATTTCAAATAATATTTGGGATGCTTATGATGGCCCCTCAATGGAGTGGCTGAAAAATAAGATTGATGAATGGGCCCTCAAAAAGAAGAAAATGGTCAAAAGATCCATAGATAGGCCTATAAATAATAATGATTTATGATTAACCCAAGGGTGTTATAATGCTTTTAAGTTTTTATTTTTAATGATCGATAGAGTAGAAAAATGAGTTACCCCAAAGCGGGTGGGTTAATTTGTCAATTGATAAATGGAGTTGCCATAGTAGGGAATATTTGATCATGGAGGAATTGATTGATTGGTTGATATGATTAATTATAAATCATAACTCAAATATTTAACTTGTTGATATGATAGGCAATGTGTATGACTCTCTTTTACATGTTGAGCAAGATATGCACATCGTACTTAGTGTATATGTATCCATAATGCTCAAGTGTTTGAATTGGAACATGATAAATGTGGTGAGAGTTTAATAAAAGGAGATATGATGTTATGATGCATAGTAGATAAGACTCTATTGATTGATTTTTAATATAACACACAATGTTATGCACCATGATATTAAACACCATCATGACCTGACCATAATGTGTATAAGGACTGGCCATCAACCCAATAGACAAATGACATAAATGTACCATGTTATGGAAATATCAAGTTTGAATTGTGATCAGATGTTGATGGATGGACTCAAATACATGCATAATGAATCACCCAATGAATGCATATAGACTGATTTAAGTCACAACAATAAAATAAAACAAACAAGTAGACAATAAAACACATGCACATAAACTAAAAAAGTAATAAACAATAAAATAATCATCAGATTGTGTGTGATAATAAAATATTACACTTTGTGTGTTGACCCTAAGTCTAGGGAGTGACAAATAGGATAATGTGACCATTTAGAATATGACGTGGAATAAAATAATAAGGAAAGAGTGGCTGAGCTAACTTTAAATGCCCCATGCAACTGAATACTACCTACATATTCTTGTGGACCTTCAATATAAATGTAGTTCTCCTAGGAATGGGAAATAAGAAAAATGATGACAATGATTGGAATGAAACTTATTAAAGATGAAAATAGGATTGGATCGTACAATAACAAGAGCATAAATGGGTTCATAAAATGGTGAGAGTGTGGAAGATAAATAAGGGGAAATAAAAATAGGAATGATAGTGTTTGAGCTATCCTAAGCTACCCCATATAGCCAAGAATTGTATACATAATACATATGGACCTTAGGTTGATGTAGTTCTCCCTGAAATGGGAGTTTAATGAATAAATGACATGACAAAAGGATTCCACCCATGAAGACATTCAAATGCAAAGGGAGGTTTATCCACATCATACATAAATAGTGCCACCTAGAGCATGACCACAGGTCAAATCCACTAGTGAATGGAATAAAAAACTATAAAAGGATTTTGTGGCTTTATATCTCTTTTGGAGAGATGAGACCTTTTCTAAATATTTTGATTTTTAGGTTTTTTTAATTTGACAATGTTTTGGGATTTTTTGCACAAGATATTTATGAATGATTTGTAAAAAAATACACAAAGATAATATGAACAAATGTACAAAGAACCATTTAACAAAGGAAAAAAAACCTTGGGTAGGGGATCAAAAATAGATAAACTAACTACAATGATACTCTAGGATGTAAAGGGAATACATTTTTACAAAAAAAGCAACTATGTAAAAGAAGTGACATAGATTGAGGGATAAGATTGGAAGGAGTGAAAATTTAGCTCTTGAAGAACTAAAAAATAAGGAAACTATGTTGAAGTACTCTACTATTCTTCCTATATTTATTGACCAATGATGACCAAATCTAAACATCCTACTAAAATGTATTATCAATCCTTTTGTCATACCTATAGGCTAAAATCAAGATTAGGAATGGAAAAAGATAGGTGTTTAATCCTAAAATGATATATATTGGGGTTATCTAGGTGTTAAATGGGTATATATAAATGAAATGACACAAGGGTGATAATCAAATCTATAGCAAGCCAATTAAATGCTAAACTCAAATATAAGCATACATTAAATTTATTATGTTGAGATAGTATAAATATGGAAAGTACAATTGTGTTAAATATAAAAATGACATATAAGTGATGTAATTAGCTTATTATGATGCTAATATAGTTTTACTTCTAGAACAAGAAGAAATTAGGTGAGAATGAGATTTTGGAACATTCATTAGATTCTATATTTCATGCTTCTAACTCTCTAAATAGTAACATCAACCTAGGATAGTTGCATCAATGTTACTATCTAGGTTTGATACTAGTGTCTTGAATGGAATATCTACTAAAAATGATGTAACCATTTGGATGCTTCTAGGTTTTTATTTTCCTTTGCTTTAGTGAATTTAGATATAGGTCATCGATAGTCACTCCTTATGAAATGTCATATCATAGCTTTCCATCTTCATAGTGACCTTGTGAAAAATGGGTTAGTGGGCACACAGTGTTGAGCTAACCCAAAGACCTATCTGTTAGTGGGTGATACCTACATAGCCAATACTCTGAAGAAGGCCATAGACTCATGTATTTTTCCCATACATGTTGGCTTGTGTGTGAATCATACAATATGTGTAATGTAAGTGAAATAGTGACCTAGCTTGTAACTTGGAAAATTGGCCTCTTGGGCTATTCCTTTAATACTTAAAACCTGTATATGTGTAGCTTCTATGAGTATTATGGAAATAAGAATAAATAGGGAAGATTTTTATTAATTGAATTTTCTTTGGTATTTTTTCTAGGTGGTAAATGAATAGGGATTGATCTTGTATGTATATCAATTCATTTAGAGTAATAAATTGCATTAAATCACTTAGGTTGACCATTAATATATGTTTCATTTATAAATTATATCACTTTAGGGCACTAAACACATGCATTGGGATATGATAATAACATCAATACTACTTGCTATCCTAGACGTTAGTGTCTAGGGAGTAAGAAAGAATGTATAGGTTTAGAACTTGTAGAGATAGAAGATAAGTACATTTTAATCATTATGGGTAAGATAAAAGACCTCAGTCATCAACATAAGACTATTCCGACTAAGATATATAGGCCAAGGGACATAAATATATAATATATGTGGGACATAATTTCTTATTTTTCCAAGTGTATAATACTGAGGTGTTATATAATCATAAAATATCATCTACATGTAATATGTCTTTTAATATAGTAATGAAATTGCTAGTTTAAAGGAAAGGAATGCATACCTGGATGTGTGTTCACACCTTGTCCTTATGTGTACCCAACTTGAGTGTTTTTCTTGTGACTGACTTACAACCAATATCATGTTACAATATAAAATCAATGTATATAATTTGGGTTGAAAGTACTTGAAATAGATCAAAATTGAAATAGCAAGGTTTAAGAGTACAATTGTGTGTCAATGTAACTTCCTTGTCTATTAGCAATTTATTTTTAAAAATATGTATCATTATAAGTCTCTAAAAAATATTTTAGGAAAAATATATATATAAATTTAAAGTGCATATATCCAAGGAGAGAGAGTAAGAGAGATATTGGAAAATGCATGCCTCCAAATTTAGAGAAAAAATGAGTTATCACCTGGTAGTTGAGATTAGATCAACCATGTGACCTAATGATAATTATAACCTCATGACATTGGATGATTAATTACAAACTAAAAACTTGGAAATATTCTATGATTTGATCACCTCAACCCTACTAAAATTGAACCAACTATTGTAATAGATTAGCTCAATAACATTATATAAAAGTTTATGGGGTATCAGTATGAAAAATTTATTGATATGGTAATATTCCATAAATGAGTTTTGAAATCTAAAAATGATTTTTATTTTTTAATATTAGGCACATGTTTCATAGCATATACACCTTAGATATGTCTCATGCTAAAATTATGTATAAAATAGTACCACTGTATAGAATTCTACCACAACTGTGAATTTAATCATATAACTATGTGATTTGTCTAATTCAAATAAATGTGTAAGTGTGGAGTACATGATTCCAAATCATAACCCCACATTATATGGATAAATATGAAAATTTATATAAGTACCAATTTGGATGACATGTTTTTAAAATATGTCCCCACTATAAACCCGAGATGTTGAATATTGAATAGATGTGAAGAACATGCTTCCAAATCATGCTCCTACTAATTCTAGGGATTGATATAAGTACAATTTACTAGATTAATAGGGATAAAATTATTCTAAATCATTCCCCTAATAAATATGATAACTACGTATGTGTGGAATCCATGCCCATATGACATGCCCCCATTGAATCTAAAAACTAATATAAATACCATATATTGAATGAATGTGGATAACATGCTTCCAAAGCATACCCCCACTAAATTTGGAAACTTTTCCAAGTGTGAATAACATGTGTCTATGACAATACCCCACTAATATTACCCCCTTTGAGTTGATGGAAATATAAGAACTATTAATTACCTCACCTCAAAAGGATAAGACAAGTGTATAATCTATGAACGTAACCATATAACATATATGAGTAAACATTTCTAGGTAAATATATCATTAAACTACATAGAACCAATGTGATCACATATAAGCCTAAGGTGCATGATAAATATCATGGCAACATCTACATAGTAATAGTACAAGCTCAACAGGCAAATAAACACACATACAAGAGAAATCAAAACTAAGGTTAAAAGGTAATGGTCCAAAGAGACCACAAATAAGGGGCATGTTCAAAAGCTGCATAATCAAAGGGACATAACTTAGTCAAATTTTCATAAAATCAAGAATGCCATATTAAATTTTTCATACAACAAAAAATGACATATGAAAATGTCAATAAAGCATGCATAGACACAATGGCTACAAATAAAGGAGCATATTCAAATTCTCAAATAAATAATACAATAGCAAGGTAAGACACTCAAGGAAGTGCTTAAAATAAATCATAAGAAACCAACATAAACATGTCATAGTAGCCCATATATCCAATGTGTTATGAAAAAAATTTCAAGTTTATATAATATCAAGTACCCTATGTAATATATAATCATAGATATTAGGCATGTGTAATTACATATGTAAGCTCAAACATGATGATTTAGAGAAATCATCTAATCATATAACTTGTGTGTATCAAGATTAAGGAAGTAGATGCCTCTAATTTCCATATGAATAAGTATAGAGAAATCCTAACATCTGAAATAGGAATGTATCATGTATCTATGTATGCATGTATCACACTCAAGTAGAAGTGTGACACATGTGTATATAGGAGTAACTGAGTATGTCATGCATCAACATGGAAGTAACACATAGATGCCAAAGAGACAATAGAACATGTAGGTTCTGAAAGTGTTTTGTATTTTTGAATGTTTTTTATTTTTTTAGTATTTTTTAGAATATTTGAAGAGGAAATATCATCTTATGATGACATCCAATGCATGGTCATAGATATCTCCCCATTGTGAATCTTATAACCTTAATTTGGATCTTTTACTTTGTTTTCATCATGATTATATAGGTTTAAAAGGTACATAACATGTTCCTCTTCATGTTTTTCATGTGTAGTAGAATAATTAATACTATCATTTGAAACATGTATTAATTTATCTTCATGGGAAAAGGAAATTCCTTTCTGATTTGGATCAATTTTTGCTTCCATTGGGGATAGCCAAAGAGTTCCTAATGTAAATTCATATGGAGATGTGGTAGGCATAACCCAAACTCATTTTTTAATTACTTTTGGACCACAACCAATGGGTATTATTACATTTCTTAAGGGCTCTTTCCAACCTTCTTTGTTTTATAAGTTTGTTGGATTGAAGCCCATTTATTGTAAGCATCTTATATTGCAAGTAGTTTTTGTTTTTTTACAATAAATATGGTCATGCCAAAAATAAGCACCACCCATGTATAAGTTAATTATTAAATCTTATTGGCATGGATTAGTTTTATGTTGTTAATTTTGATGTTCTTGCATAAGATGTGGATCTTAGATTGGCCCCATGTTGAGAAACTTTTGTGAACTAGTCATATAGAGATTAGCGATGCCAATTTTTTTATCATAATGATATTTATGTAAGTTATCTCCATCTTTTGTGTGATGGATAAAACTTTTGTATTTGGAGGGAGATATGTTAATTTATTTTTAATGAATAATTATGAAGGAACCATAGTCAAGGAATGCCACATAAAATGTTTGAAGATGTTATTCAGGATCACCCTTACCATCATAAAATGTGAAATTAGGTGCAACAAATACATTTGGAAAAGGGTTCAAGGGTATTTCAAATGTAATAGGGTAATGCAATACATCTTGTGATTCTATAGCATGAGGGGATTTTCAAGCTTTTTGTTTAATTTTTGTAAACTTGTCTTCCAAGGTTTTTATTAATTAATGGAATGATTGAATTGTAGGCTTGGTAGGAATTAGATTAGCAATTTGATTAGTTAGTAAATGGGATGAAAACATGTTTTGAGTAGTAATATGAATTTAAATTGGTATTTGTGTTGAAACAATTGGTAATTCCATAATAGATGCATTAATAGGATTTTTAGGGAATAAAGGTTTAAACCCATAACCCGTGCCCCCACTAGATGTATTTAGTTGTAATGTGTTCAATGGGAGGGATGTTTCCACTATATTTTTGGAAGTTTTTGTTTTGAGTATAGTTTTTAATATCTCATAAATATCTTGAAGGTTTTTGCAAATGCACTCATAAAATAATGCAATTACATGAACTTGGTCATGGTCTATTGGCTCATTTTCATTTGTTTTATGGTTTTTATTATCAGAATCTTCTTTTATGATATCCCTATCATTATTTTTTCATTATCAACATGGGTATCATCATGATCTAAGGTGTGAGTCATTGTCAACATGGGTATCATCATGATCAAAATTATCATATCCCCCATTAGTTTGAGACATATTAGATGGTTGGAGGGGAAGCTCAATAAATTCAATAAGCACAACTCCAAAGTACAATAATATGAAACCCTAAATGGTTTAAAACCTTAGTAATTATAAAAAATTACATTCACACAGATTAGGATCACCAAATTTTTAACCCTAAATGATCTATATTGGGGTTATGTAGATGTTAAATGGGTATATATAAATGAAATGGCACAAAGGTGATAATTAGATTTAGAGTAGTCTAATTAAATGCTAAACTCAGATATAAGTATACACTAAATTTATTAGACTCAAATAATCTAATATGGTAATTATAACTATGCTAGATATAAAAATGGCAAAGAAGTGATTTGATTATCTTGTTCTGATGCTAATGTAGTTCTAAATCTAGAATAGGTATAAATCAATAAGGAGATTCTAGAATAGTCATCATCTAATGCTTTTGGATTTTTGGATATTAATGTCATCTTGAGATGGCTATGTTGAAATTTTTTTTAGGGTTTGATGCTAGTATCCTATATAAAATATCTACTAAAATAAGATGTGACCACTTGGATGCTTCTAGGTTTTTCTTTTCCTTCGCTCTAGTGCATTCAAATCTAGGTCATGGATAATCATTCCTTGTGAAATGGAAAAACCCTAGATTTCCATCTTCATAGTGACCTTGAGTAAAAATGGGTTAGTGGGAACATGATTTCGAGATACCCAAAATACCCCTCTATCAATGGGTGTTGCCTACATATCCAATACTTTGAATAGGGCCTAAAAATAATGTAGTTCTCCTTTACATGTTGGATTGTGTGTGAATCATACAATATGTGCAAAATAAGTACAATAGTGAACTATCATATATCTTATCAAATTGGGCTCTTGGATTATTCCTTTAGTACTCCATACCTATAGATGTACATTCCCTATTACTAGTATGGAAATAGGAATAAATAGGGAAGATTTTGATCAATTTAGTGTTCTTTGAATGCTCTTTGGTATTTTTTCTAGGTGGCAAATGAATGAAGTTTTATCATGTACTTATATCAATCCATTTTGAGTAATAAATCACATTAAATCACTTATGCCAGCCATTAAGATATATTTCATTTAAAAATTAGATGACTTTAGGGCATTAGACACTTGTGTTGGGATATGACACTAATGTCAATGCTACTATTTATCCTAAACATTGGTGTCCAGGGAGCAAGAAAGAAAAAATAGGTTTAAAACTTGTAGATATGGAATATAAATACATTTTAACCATTTTAGGCAAGATAGAATTCATGGGTCATCAACATAAGACTAGTCTAACTAAGAGATATAGGCCAAGGGGCACACAGATATATCATATGTGAAACTTAAAGAATCAAGAAAGGTAAGGAACTGAGAGGAACAACTAAGGTCTAATTTTTCCAAATGTACACACTGAGTTGTTATATAATCATAAAATATCATCTACAATAGGTAAATCATAGGAATGGACTTGAGTATGTAAAATGTAATGAATGGGAGAGTGAGAGGATATGCCCCCCAAGTTGGGGCACTCATAGAGAATGTTCAAACAAAGAAAGCATTAAAATTTATTGAATTAAACCACCATGTTGTTGGAAATCAATTAAAAACACATGAAAATGATTTTAATATAAACCAATAACACCCTATTTTAATTACTGGTATTAGCAAGGAGCATTCTTCTTGTATGGGATCCATAAATCCTGTTTGTAGGCCTTTAAGTGTTAAATGAGTTTCACCCAAATGTAAACATAAAATTAGTGTCCCATCATAGCCTCTAAAAAAGAGCATATTGTTGATTAAAGTGTAATTAAATATGGTAGGGATAAAGGATTACTATTGATCAAGAGATCATGAAATAATAAGGGTATGGTATTTGGAGGTAATTGTATTTATCTGGGTATCAAGTGGAATGAGGACTAGTAATATCATATACCATCTCTAATTTGGAATGATTATAAACTGGTAAAATAAAGTGTAATATAATCAATTATAAAATATGTGCATCCATCTGTAGACACCACAAATATGCATACCATGATTTTGAATGTCAAAATTCCCTAGAACCCCCATGGGACTAATTTGACCTTTTGACTATAAACCAAGCCTACATTAGTTAGTTTGACCAACTGACTTAACCTACCCTTTTATCCATTCTTTTCCTTGACCCTCGATCATTGACAATCAGGTTGACCATCAATGATTAGGGTCCACCATCCTAAAATCCAACATGTAATCCATCCATGTTTCTTTTCTAAAAATAGCTCATCTAAATCCATGTACAAGCCATTTCATGTATGAGTTAAAATTAGAAGACCCAATTAATGTCTTGTTTCACCCCTCCTTCCTTGCCTATAAAAATAAAGAAGTAGGGAGGTGAAATCCATCTACAATTGTTATCAAGATCTTGTGCATCTAAAGTTTCTTTTTTGCAAGTCAATCATCATTAGCGATCTAAAAATCTAGCCATCATATCAGAGATATAACTTACTACCACCACTCCACTAAAGTGTTAAGTATCATGAATCTATTAGAATCATGTAAAAATCCACCAATATGCCAACCACCATAATCAATCACTAGATCAACCTCTGGTAAGATAAGTATTTGTTTTCTAATATTCATTTACTTTATTTATATTTCACAATCAGCCCAACACCAACCCATCTTTCTAAATATAACTTTGTGAACTCATCAATCATATATTTACCAATCCATACCTACACACAATAATCATCAATTGTTGTCTCAACTACTGATGATCTATCCAATCACTGATAGTCACCTTGACCACTGATAGTCACCTCAACTACCAATGATCACCTCAATCACCAATGGTTACTATGGTAGAAAATTCTAGCAAGTTATTTCCACCTACTTATCCTCAATAAAATCTAATTCTCTATGTCCCTACCAATTCATAGACTCCTACATAATTTTCTGAAATAGACCCAAGCCATTTAGCACTAGTATTGACTTGCTTAGTGCTATATTAGTCATTTCTAGTATATTTATTTAGCAAGAATATCATGTATTCAATTTCATTACCTTTTGATTATTGATTCAACTAATTTATCATTCTATTTATAAACTTAATTATTTAAAATGTGTGGATTGACAACCCTAGAGGAAGCTCTTGTTTCTAGGATCTAGCTAGTGCTAGGCAAACCATTTGCTTTAGTGTTATCTTATTCGTAGGTCATCCTCCCAAGACAAATAAGAGTTATTCACAATCATCTAATTCAATGTATACATAACCAAATAGGTTTTTAAACCATACTCTTATTTAGTTTCTTCTTCTTTCCTTGAGGAAATATAAGCTGAAATTCACTGAAACATTCTGGCATGCCTGGTGGGACCTTGAGTCTTTACTCAATTTTTCTCTAGTTTTCATCTCTATGCTTTTCTCTCTATTTTGTGCTTATAAATGACATGAAATTTTATTTTGGACTTAAAATTAAGTGCATACATTGATTTATTACAAGTTTAGCTCACTTACTAAAGTAAGGCAAAGTAATCCGATCATAGCATCACCTTTGTTTCACACACGAAACCAAACCAAATTCATAAATTAAACATCAAACAAACTTGAGACAAGACCCAATTAGGATTTCATCACCTAGTGGTCACCTTACCCTTTCTTGGCAATCCTACTTGGAGGTAATTACCAAGGGGAGAACAAACTCAACTCTCTAGTTGAGTATAAACTCTAAAAATCAATATATATTGGCTAAGCACCTGACACCCTTATCATTTTGATGTGTGAAGTGAGGGGTTAGGCCCCAATACCAAGCCACATATTGATTTCCAATATAGATTCCTTTTGAGTCCTTAAACAACCTAAAACCATCTATATATTTCCTCTATAATACCTATTCTACAAGCCAAACTTTTGTCACACAAATTCATAAAAGCTTAAGGCATAAGCCAAAAGAGACACTAAAAGTAACTTTAGGACTTAATGTACTTTCTAGAGTGTGATTTATTTTATTTGATCATTTCTTGTCTACTCTCTATTTGATTGTTGATATTTTTTGTACATTCTCTCTCCCCTACCTTGGGTGGTTCTAACCTACTAGCAACTAAGGGATCTACTAGAGCAAAACCCATCACCAAGCCAGTTGACCTCTTCTACCTCCTCATCCATGGACTATGTCTCTGAACTAGTAAACTCTCCTCACCCTTTAAGAAGCCCTCATTTCCCTTGGGAAGTTCCCCAAGGAGATACAGACTTTACCACCTTCTTAGATAATAACCCTATGGCCCTTCAGCATTACCTTAACACCATGACTCACCGTACCCCTACTTCAATTATACCTATGGACCCACCTTATGGCATGCCTTCCCACCTCATGGGAAATACTTCTATTTCAATAGTCACCACTTAACAATTGACTACCCAAGCTTCATCATCCACCAATAATCCCTTTGATACTACTATATAAAACCAACCTGCCCAACCTACAAACACCCTTATACCTTCCACTCCCACCAATAACTCCTCTACCTTAGGAGAAACCCAATCACTAGCCACCTATACTCCCATCACCATGGGAGTACCTACCACTAACATTTCCAACCTTCCATCGGCTACCTCTAATTGACTAATCACTATCCCACTTCAAAATATTATGGTTCCTATACCTTCTACCTTACCCCCAATTAGCATAAAGGTCACTACCCTTATTTTGATCACCAACCTAACCACCGATCCTACCTAACAAGTTCCCATTACACCAAACCTAAGTTACATTCCTAACCCAAAAGGGCATGTACCTCTACCTACTACCCAACCACCTGTATCCTCCTACCCTTACATATCTTCCACCTAACCATCGATAATATGTGGCATCTCCTCAACTTCCTACTAGTTATTAGTATGTCACCCAACCATTGCAATAATATGCACCTTATAACTTTTTGGTTGCACAAATCGAATCATACCTAATGAATATTCTCATGGATAATATGACTACCTTAGAGTCATCAATTTCTAGAGCCCACAATGTCTTATTATATGATCAGATCTATAATGAACCCATTCACCCATCTATCCCTATTAGATTGTATCTTCTCTAGTGGAAACTTCCCAAGTTCTCCAAATTTTAGAGTAAGGGGGATCCCCAACATCATCTTAGGGAAGTTAGGCATGCATATTATCTTATTTCCTATGATGATGCCCACCTTCTTTGTACCTTCCCTATGTCCCTGTCTGGCCTAACCTTAGACTGGCATAGTGCCATAACCAAACACTCTTTCTCTTTTAACTAGTAGGCCCAAACTTTCTTGGATCACTTTTTGATAAATATCTCTAATAAAGTTTCCATCACTGACCTCTACTCTATCTAAAAATTTGATGATGAATCTATTACTAATTTTTTAGCTCATTCAAGGATCCTAATCAATTATATTTCCTTTTCTTTACCTCAACCTAAACTGATAAAAAATTTGCTCAGGCATGTGCCAAGCACATCTCTTCTACACTACATGTCTAGAGTTTTAGGAATTTTGATGAAGCTTTTATCATGTTGCATAAGATCTAAAATAGAGCCATCAATGAAGGAAAGCTAAAGCTAAAAAATAATAACACTGCCTATAAAACCAATGAGGATTTTTCCTTTAAACTGAGTAGCTAAACCAACACTGAGACCCAAATTAAGGGAACTATAAATGTGGTTGTCCTTAAATCCTCTTTTCCACCATATATCAACCAACCAAGTTCCTCTATCTCCTCAAACCAAAACATGAGAAACTAAAATCAAAAAAACTAGAAGCAATTTACTTCACTTGGAGAATCTTATGCTTCAATCCTGGAGAAGCTACTAAAATCCAACATCATACAACTTCCTCTTATCAAACCACCTCAAAAATTTGATTATTCTCATCTCGTACCTAGTTGGTATAATGAAAATGACTTATGTGCCTTCCTGTAAGTAGTAGGGCATGATGTTAGTAGGTGTAACACCTTTAAGAGTATTTTCCAATCTCTCATTGACAAGAGGGATCTTGTGTTGGATAACCCCAGTGCATCTCAAAATCAATCCTTTGACATTTTTAGGCAACCTTTCCCCAATCATGCACCTACCAAAAATGAGAGCAACATGGTTGAGTGTTCTCATGATGCCCATATTGTTAACATGGTTATTGGCATGATCATTGCTAAAAAAACCTACTACCCAATCTATCTATTCTTTATCCCCTCCACTTATTGAGGTAGTGGGGTTACTTTATCCTCTTTTGGAGACCCAAACTAATGAAGTAGCCCTTTCTCCTCCACTTATTTTTATAGAAGATCTATTAATCCCTCCTTCTACTAACATACTAGAATAAGCACACATTTTACCTTCTCCCTCAATCGCTAAGCAGTTTACTACCCCTTTAGATATCATTTAAACCCCTCCTTCTATTGACATACTAGAAGAATCACCCATTTTACCTTCTCCCTCAACCACTATGCAATTTACTACCCCTTTAGAGATCAATCCTGAAGAGGATGCCCCCATGTCTACACCTCCCACAGAGGAGTCACCCATTAAAACCTTGCATCCTTTGATTAAAGAAAAGGATGAGGTTACCATCCCTCTGTTTCAACCTATGGGCTTATCTTTCAAATCCACTATCCAAGGGACAAAACCAGTATATAAACCATTCTCTAGGTTAGTGAAAAAAGTGGAATTTCTCTCCAATATTGACATGGATCAAGACACCTTTTGAATATAATTAGGACTACCTTATATCACCAAGTAGGAACCTCTAACCACACCTTTAACAAACCAACCTACCACTCTTATTATCCAAACCCTTGTCTTACCACCCAAATTGATAAAGACCTCTACCAAACCAACAATTCCTCAACCATATAAGGCACTTAAACCCCAAACAACCAAATAACCTTCTCCAACGAAAAACCTTGGCACCTTCCCTACACAAAGCCTTAATCACCCATTTGTGAAAGTAGAGTTTACCTCACCAAACCCAACAACCAACCACAAAACCAAATCAACCAAGGAAATGAAGCCACCAAAGGGTCAGAGGACCAAAATCCTACCTCCCTCAGCCTTTCCCTCTATCTTAGGACCTCATCCCTCCACTCTGAGTAGGAAGACAGTTATCCCAACCACCACTACTAGTTACACCAACACACTTTCTTTCTAACACATCTATTTTCAGTAAACCATCAATGACCAAGCCTCATACCTTGAAACCTCCTACCTCCACTCTATCATCCTCCACCCTACCAAAACCAAAACCACCAATCAAATGCACCACCTTACCCAAACCTTCTATCACCAAACCTACTCCCAAAAAGACTTTTATCTCACCAACCAAGACCAAAACCTCTAAACACTCTCCACCTTTATTTAAATCCTACTCTACCACTTTCCAAAGGTAATTTCATGATTCTTTATTAACCTTACCCCCTATCAAGCTATTTAACCCTCTTGATTCAAAACATGTATGGTATAATTACTACCAAGTGTACTCCTATCATTGGACACTAGGCCATGACATAGAGAACTATAGATCTCTCCAAACTATTACCCATCAAATCTATGATGAGGATGATATATTATTGGAAGAACCTCCCATGGGCCCATTACTAATCCAATAGCCAACAACCACTAGCTAAAATCTACCTATTCTTCCAATCTCACCTTAGAGTGATGAGGAACCAAAAAACTTTCCTACCATAATTCCTCCCTCTATATATACCATCTACATGGTCTTGAGATCACAACAGAAGGATAATGAGAAGGCCAAAGTGTCCATTATATGGACATACCCATCTTCCACCTCCCAACCAAACCAAAATCAAATACCTTCACCTTTAACTAAACCTATGGTATCTATCTTGGGTACTTCCCATCCAACCCCTCTAAATCGATCAGGTGAGTGGTGCTCAAATAACTTCACTAGACCCCCAAAAAGATGAAATTATATGATTTGTTTACTACTTCACTTCATCAACACAAAATAATGATCAAGGCATTATAGTCAGTAGAGGTCTAACTTGAAGACCCTCAACCTCTAGTAGCCTTTATTAGTGATCTCTAAATTTCCAACCTTGTCACCTTCAAGGATTTAGAAATACCCTCCATTCATCCTGATGATATGGATCCCCCTCTCTTTATTACTACTTACATCAACTAAACCTACATCAAATAGGTCATGATTGATGGGGAAGCTAGTATTAATATCATCTCTTCCCATGCCTATAACCAACTCAACCTATCGAACAATGTCATGTCTAAAACCTTGGTCATCCCCCAATCCTTCAATGACATCATAACCACTACTTTGGGAACTATTGTCCTTCATATCTATTTGGGACCTTGCACACTCCCAAAACTCTTTTACATAGTATAAGGATAATTCTAATATAATGTTTTGCTAGGGTGACTTTGGATTCACTCCATGGGTTGAATACCCTCTACCCTTCATCATTACATTAAATTTGAGCATGAAGACTATGTCATCACCATTTAAGCTAACCCAAGTCCCTTCTCAACATGTAACATGACCTAATGACCCAATGATGTCCTCCTACCCCCATCTAACACACCCTCTTTAACTAAAGACAAGACCCCTACCATGAAAGATCAAGTCTTGCCTCATTCTACTGATAAAGCATTGACTAGATCATCCATCCCCTTCAATTAGATTCCTACATTAAACCACTTGTAATCCATATTCTAATGTCTTTCATTGGGGTAATATCACCCCCTTTCCCTTGATGCTTTCCCTACTCCACAAGAGGATGGGAAAATTGACCACCAACCTAGATATGACCCCAATGTTAGAACAATTATTCCCTTTGGACCTCCACACTATCAAACCCATTTCATCTATGTAGGACTTGAAAAACCACTTAACACTTCTATTTCCTCTTCTTTGCCTTAATCATTCACCTCTAGTTTATTCTATCTAGATAAGTTGAGTTTTGCCAAAACATACCTCCATAGGTGTGCTTGTAAAGGATTTGGTCTTGGGTGATATGAGCATAGCCCAAATGAGTTGATTTCCATTGAGACTAAAAAAACTCATGAGCAACATGGCCTTGGTTTCATTCTACCCACCAATAATCACACCAAACAACCTACCACTGTCATTATTGAGGAAGACACCCCTTCCTCACTAACCTCTCCTCCACTTACATGTGAGGATGATGACATCATCCCACCTAACTTTTTTTCATCAACATGATCAACCTCAGACCCCTAACTTATCAAAAGGAAGGGGCAACTGCAATCATCCCTTTGACCCATCTTGAGATGATATGAGAGGACTCTCCTACCATTAACATTGTTAAGTGCTAAGATGATGATTCCATTCTCACCTACCTATATACCCTATATTCTTCCATACACAAATCCCTTCCTCCTAAGATTTCAACCATGTTGAATGAATCCACTATGGATATCAACTTGGGCACTCTAAATAACCCTCATGCTATCAAAATTTGCCAATCACTGAATGTTAAGGAAATTTGAGATTTCCCCTCCTTCCTCCAGAACCATAACATAGCATTTGCTTGGTTTTATAGTGGCATGCCTAGGATTGACCATGCCATTACTACCCATAACATAGTCACTAATCATGATGCCAAGACCATCAAGTATAAACTCTGATTCATACACCCTCACATAGCCCTTCTCATCAAAGAAGAGTTTCAACATCTTTTATCTGTCAATTTTATTCAACCCATTGACTATCACCAATGGGTCTTAAATGTCATGCCTATCATCAAAGCCATAGGGGGACTAGACATTTGTGGCTTCAACATCTTCTATCTATCAATTTCATTCAACCCATTGACTTTCCCCAATAGGGCTTGAATGTCATGCCTATCACCAAAGTCGTAGGGGGACTACACATTTGTGTGAACTTTTGTGGCCTCAACCTCACTTACCGCAAAGATGAATTTTCTCTATCAAGCATCAACCAACTAGTTAATCTTAGAGCCAACCATGATATGTTATCTTTCATGGATGGATTCTCAAGTTATAATCAAATCATAATTTCCCTCAAATATTAACACAAGACTACCTTTACCACCCCATATAGAACCTTCTACTATAGAGTCATGCCTTTCGGATTAAAGAATGCTAGTGAAACCTATCAATGTTCCATGACTTACATCTTCCATAGCCTTATCCACAAGATTTTAGAGGACTATATGGATGATCTTCTCAAAAAATCAAACTCTAAAAGGATCATTTAGCCATTCTCAAGGCCATATTTAAGTGACTTATCCATTACCATGTCTGCCTTAACCCCAAGAAGTGCATTTTTGGGGTCTTATCAAGAAAACTCCTTAGTTTTATTATATTTTTCTATGAATCAAAGTTGATCCTATCAAGATCAAAGCAATCCTCGACATGCTTCCTCCAATCAACCTCAAGCAACTCCATAGTTTATAGGGGAAACTCTAATCCATTTATTGCTTTATCTCTTAGATTTTGGACCAATGCCAACCCTTCCACCACCTTCTAAAGAAGGATGTCTCTTTTAAGTGGAAAAGAAACTACCAAAAGACCTTTGATTCACTTAAAAAGTACCTCTTGTCTCCACCTATCCTCACCCCTCCTAAGGACAACCAACCATTCTACCTTTATATCTCTACCACTGACCACTCCCTAGGGGTAATACTTACTCATCGAGATGAACAACATAACGAGAAATCCATCTACTACATCAATCATATGATTGTAGAGTATGAGACTCAATATACCCATATTAAGAAACCTTGATTAGCTTTAGTATTCATAGCCACCAAACTTCACCACTACCTCCTTAACCATAAGATCTATGTCATAACCAATACTGACCCACTCAAGTATATACACTCTGAGCCATACCAAAACCAATGTATGGCCAAGTGGCTCATGATCTTAGTAGAGTTTAACCTTGAGTTAATTTAATAAAAGTTAATTAAAGGGCAAGTTATTGGTAATCAATTGGTTGAAGCACCATTAGTAGATAATTAACCTCCTCCTCTTGAGTTCCTCAATGAGTCCATCATGATCCTCTCTCAGGTGGACTTCACTTGTCAAGTCACCATGTTCTTTGACAGATCAAAATGTCAATGTGGTAGGGGAGCTAGTATTATCCTTATTCCCTTTGATGGTGAACCTCTTCCTTTATCCTTCAAGCTTAATTTTGAATGTACCAATAATATGGCTGAGTATGAAACCCTTGTGATAGGTACTCAAACTACATTATCCCTATGATTCTAAACAATAAATATATTTAGTGACTCCCAACTTGTGGTCAATCAAATCAATATCTCTTACCGATATAATAATGATGTTTTGTAATAGTACAAATAACTAGTTAATGAACTCTTAGCATCATTTGAACACTATCACATCCAATCAACCTCATGGTCTACCAATAAGTTCACCAATACCATGGCTTCCCTTGCTCTTTAAATCCCATCTACACCCATGGAATCTAATCTATCTGTCATTATCAATATACTTACCCATCTTTCCTATGTCAAACTAGACTTTCGTACCATTTTCAATGTGGAAGAGACCCAACCTGACCTTTGGTATCAGTAGACATTTGACTACCTCAATTTTGCCATCATTCCCTCTAGCCTTTTTGGGAATGCTCAAAGAGAATTTATCTAGAGTACCTCAAGGTATACCATTATGGGGGGAATTATTTACAAGCATGGCTTTGATGGTCTCCTTTTCTACTACTTACATAGTCATGAAGCCTCTCATGCTATCAAGGAAATTTAAAATGGTATCTGTGGGGGACACTTTAGTGGCCTTGCTATAGCTAAATGCATCCTTCACCTCAGCTATTATTGGCCTATACTTAACCAAAACTATTGTGCTTATGTGAAAAAGTGTGTTAAGCACCAACAACATGCCAATATACATCATACACCTAGCCGTAGCCTTCATGTTTCCATCAATTTTTGGCCCTTCTCATAATGGGGTCTAGACCTTATTGATGAAATTAACCCCCATTATTTTTAGTGACACCATTCTATCATCACTATGACCAAATATTTTACTAAATGGGTAAAAGCTATTCCTTTAGTCTCAACCACAGTAGAGAATATTGTCAACTTTATCAACCATCACATCATTTACTGCTTTGGTATTCCTCATAAGATTATCATCAACAATGGTAAATATTTTAAGAACAAGCAAGTCCAAGGTCTATCTGACACATTTCACATTAAGTTAAGATTCTCCTTACCCTATCTCCCTCAAGTGAATAGATAGATCGAGGCCTCTAACAAAACTCTTAACATAATGCTAACTAAAATGGTTAATGCATCTGGTCAAGATTAGCATTCGCATATCTCCTTCACCTTATGGACATAATTTACTATCATTAGAACCCTTACAAGTGCTACCCCTTTCTCTCTTGCATTTGGATTAGAGGTTGTCTTGCCTCTCAAAGTTAAAATATCCTCTCTTTGCACATCTTTACAATATCTCATTTTTGAGGATGATTATCATCAACACCAATTATCCCAACTTGAGATACTTGATGAGCATCACTTAGTAACCCTTACCCATCTTCATGTTTATCAAGATCACATCAATAATGCTTATAAAAGACACCTTAGATTGTAATAATGCAACATCAAAGACCTCATCCTAAAGGAAAATCAACATGTCACCAATATGGAGAAAAGCAAGCGGGGAAAGTTTATTTTCAATTGGCTTGGACCCTATATCATAACCCAAAATTATGGTTTAGGAGCTTACCAGATATCCTCTCTTGAAGGAAACCTAGAACCTGAGCCCCTTAATGCTTTGTATCCACATCCATTCTTTTTTTAAGAAGGATCAAGTTCACCTTTTATTTTAAACTTAATTTCATCCCTTGATTTCAACCATATTCTATCTCCTTATTTTAGGGCAAAACTGATTAAAAATTGAATCATGTGATTATCCATCACAATCATAGCCTCATCTTGAACAATAGGTACCATGGCTCTACCCATGGCATGATTCTCATGGTAATTTTTTCCCCTCTCCCAAGATGGATTCCCATGATCATTGTTATCTCAACCTCTTTACACCAAGTCAAAATTCTTGTGCTTTTAGTTTTGCCTTTATAAAGGTAAACCCTTAAGCCTATATAAACAAGTATATGTCAAGCAAAACTCAAACAAGAAAAAAGAAAAATCCAAACCAATAACAATCATGGGTTATTCCTAAGCATTCATAGACTACTCCCTTTAAGGATAGTTGTTGAAAACATATTTGAAATTGTTCAACATAAGGTGGACTGCTCCTTCGAAGGACAACTATAAAAAGCATTAAGCAAATCACACAAACTTAGACCACTCCCTTAAATCATGTTTGAGTAAAGCATTTATCAAAATGAAAAATTTCTCAAAATCTTCCCACATTGATCAGCTTCCCCAACCCTCCTAAGTAAATAAGAGAAAGACTCATTATCAATCAAAAATAAAATACACAATAACTTTGTAAGCCAAAATCAACTCTCATAAGCAAACTAACTTTGAAAGATGTAATCAACTTTCATTAGTAAAATTTCTACATCGATCAATCTACACTTTGTATGACATAGACTTGTTTATACTAACTCTTTGGACACCTATAAAAAAGGCATGCTAGTATGATAAGAAGGTTCCATTTTCATCCATCCCCCCTCTATACATTATATGCAAGGGATTTTGAGATTACTTAACATTATGTGATCTAGACACCTTTCTTACCAAGGAATGCTAATGAAAAACATTCGAAGGGATAATGTTCATTAAGCCAATCCAACTTTGGTTTTGTTTTAGTCTTTTTCAAAGAAGAAGCATCCTACTCTCTTCTTATCCTCTCATGACTAGTTGATATTTTCATTACAACGCTTGTCTCTTGATTATATTCTTTGTTCTCCCATCTAGTGTTGTTAATTAACTTACCTCATGTGTTTTATCTTAAAAATTAAATAACAAGCATGTTCACATGTGTCATAAGTAAACACATAACCATAGTTATAACCATAATAAGCATAAAACATCATAGCATCCATTAGTAATAAAATAATCAACCATTTTCATCACATGTCTAAATTCAAATATTAAAGCATATACTCATTAAAATTTATCATGTCATAAGTAAATAGGAAGCATACCCATAACTAAAATCAATCTCATGCCTATCTAGGTGAGTCTCCATCAGTGTCTAGCACCCATAACATAAGCATAAATCCATAATAAATATAAACATCACATCATAAGCATTCATATCAAAATAAGTCATAAACCATGAGTATGAGCAATAAATAAAGAACATTTATATAACTCATGAGTCAAATAACCTCATAATATATACAACATATATCCATCTCTCTCTCTCTATAAAAATGTGCATCTCACTACTTCATCTCATAGGCTGAAATCAAAATGATATACAACATAATATAATGTGTCATAAACTATATATTGTTTATATTGTAGGGGCACCACTATCTCTTAAAAAACCATTATATCCTAGTACCTAACCCCTTATATTACCTAAATATCCCCCATATGTACTTGTTTATCCACCTATAGATGCTACCCACTGACCTAGAGTAGCCACACTAGTACCACCTACAAAGCTAGCTCTTACTTTCCCCATCAAGGCTTCACTAGGCAGTGAATGAATACTATAGCCTCATAGTATCATAACTCTTGGATGATAGATATGTAACTCTACATATCAATGGTCTCTACTAGACTTGCTAGTGATGTTACTTCTCTTGTTGCCTATCTTAGAGTATCTTACTCTTAGATAATGTGGGCTAGTGTACCTCTAGCCTTGTCCCTCTCATCTGTCATAATAGCTAGTTAACCCTATAATGTATCAACTTGACCCTATAATGTAGCCACCTTCCCCTATAATGTTATGACCTATGCCTATGTAGAGGTTATTACTATTCCTACCTATTTATTAGGGCCAGCCCCTTATCCCTATACCCTCTGGCCCCCTCTACTAGCTAGGTCCATAGCCATCAACCTCTTACCACCATAATTATCACCAAAATCTATAGCCACATATAAATCCTAGTACCATGCCATGTAACCATCTACAAATATGGTTCCATATATCTTTATCATGGGGAGTAGCTCCTCATGATCAAGGAAAGTCAATATTAGATGTGGCTCAAGTAGTATAATCTTTGAGTCCTCATGCCTATATCTAGGGAATGCACTTGGAATACCCTAAACCAGGCCAAACTATCTTTGCACCTTATCTAAGGGGATAAAATCTACCTCCCCATCTTGCCTATCTAATATCCATCCATAACTCTATAGAGATATGGTATGCCTTCTGTAACCAGGCCATACTAGAAATTGGACATAGGGTCTCTAGATAATGTCACCGATCACTAATGCACCTAGTGCACCCCTGAACCAATCTATATCTTGTGTACCTCCCCATATGCCTAAAGTGGTGAAGTCACCTCTCCACCATATGAATCTAACTAGGAACTCAATTATGTTAAATCCCATCCATGACAATCCCATTAGCCTTAGCACTTAGATGTGCTCATAAGCCTAATAGTATAGAATAAGACTGATATCGATGTCATACCTACTATGGGCCTTGAATCCCCATAGCTCCTTGTATATCTACACCAAGAGAATGGGTACCCAGCTGAATATAGTTCACCCCAATAGTAACTCAACTAAAACCCCTAGTAGCAAGTATAGAAATCTCTTTCTACTTGAGTCAAGAAGGTCAAAGCATGAAACATCAATCATAAGCATAGTCATCAATCTCTGCTCATCTAGTACCTTCTTGTATAGCATGTTATATCTAAATCCCCTAGCATGCCATCTAACCTAATCATCATCATCACCATATAGTAGCTCAAGGTGATCTTCATGCTCCTCCCACTCTATGTGGTAGATTGGATCATCTTTTAGGGGTAACCAAGTAATTTTGTGCATGTCCTTTAACAAGATCATGATGTCATTGGTTGGTCATAAAAAGGTATTCATAGTTATATCCCATCTCTTGATGAGCATTATGATCATGAATGCATCACATGACACATGTTGGTAGTGCCTCATCACTCCCAACCTAAACTCCTCCATATGGGCCCACTTAGTTGGGGCCATCCCTTGGTGGATATTTATGAAATATGTGGCACTTGATCATGCATCTAAATATTCTCTCAGGCCTACATAGTAATCAATGACACATACCCTTACTCACCTATACTATTTTTATTATGTACTTAGCTCCTTCACCAACCCTACTTACCATTGCCCATTCTTCACCATCACCTTCCTAGTATTCTTTTCTCAAAAATATAGTCTTTTACCTTGTACTAACTATTCATCATCACCTCTCACAAACATTGCCCCAACCTACCCATTACCTAACCACTTTACCCATCTAACACTCACCTCCCTAATTTAAAAACATCCCCAAATCAACTTGACCATTGATGGTCATGATGATCATTGATGGTCATGATGACCATCGATGGTTAGGCACCCCTTCTATCAATGGTTGTCAACCATCAATTGTCAAGGTGCTTACTGAGAGTCATTGTGTATGACTAGTAGTAGAAAACCTTTGATACCCACCCTACCCTAAAAACCCACACAAACACCCTTAATCTCTAGAATCATTTCATTTTTACCCCACCCCTATCTTTCTTACCCTCCTAATTTCATTTTTACCTATCAACTTCATCATGAACCAAGCAAACCAAAACCCAAGGGCATAACCAAAAATACCCAATTTTACACCCACATAATTAAATAACCACCCCAACCCTTTATATTACAAATTCAATATAATCTACCAATTTAAAGATTCCCCATACCTTATTTTATGACAGTCATTAAAGAGTAAGCTATAGACCCACCCATCCTCATATGTGATCACCTTACATCCTAGTCGATCATTATCAATCCACCTCACCTACCTCATCACTCTTACCAATCAATCTCATTAACATGCACTCACTGTTATCAAACTTCACCACAAATGTCAAATGCTAGATCTTTGTAGTCAAAAGTGAAAATGAGAAAAATGACATTTAAATTCTCTTTTAATCTTCATACTTTTTAGGTTTTACACCCTGAGTATCGATAGTCAAGGTGACCATCAATGTTCACCCTTAAGGACCCTGACCACTGATGGTCAAGTTACTCCCACTTTCACTCTTCCCTCAAAGCAAATTAAGCCATGTAGAACCAAATCAAACCAATTCACCTCTAGAGACTGCCTTCTCCATCTAACCTAACTACCTTGTCATCTCACTATTGGTTTATTTTGGCCCAACTAGTGCACATTTTATGATGACTTTTGCTTGGTCCTTTGATCAAAGTGATAAAATTGCCATGTTGACTACCGTTTACACCTATTCCACTTAGTGCATACTAGACCCACTTATGTCTTCTCAAGATTACTTCCTACCTTAGATACTTATGACACTTGACTAGTTTATGTTTCACTAGGAGCACTTCTTGCCTCAGATACCCATTGAATCACAAGCATTCCCTAGGAGACTTGAATTTGTGACTGAACCTAGATACCATGCCAAAATGTGGTCACATAGTTCACTTGTCACTTATCCTTCTAGAACTTACCTTTATTTTTACTAACCATGGTAACCTAATCAATGTGTGATCTTGGTTATCACCCTTTTTGTCACACTTTATGTGATTTTTTGCACTTTAGTGCCCAGCCTATCACCCACCTTCATGACATTGACCTTCATCAACACCTTTATCCACCTTATCAAACCTGTACCTAATTATGTTTTACCTCATCAACTCATAGTTTGAGGTGGAATAACTCCTATACTTGAGGCAACCAAACATATGACCAACATTCCATTTTTGTTTTATATCTTGTTGATTCAAAGCTAAATAATAAAAAGGGGTAAAATATAGACATAAAAAAATCCACACACCATGATTCTAAATGTCAAAATTCCCTTGGACCACCTTAGGACCCCTTTGGGACCAATTTGACCTTTCAACTAAAAACTAAGCCTATGGTAGTTAGTTTTACCAACTTACTTAACCTACCCCTTTAGCCACTCTTTTCCTTGACCCTTAAACCTTGATGATCACCTTAACCATCGATGGTTAAGGTCCACCATCCCAAAATCCAACATACAAACCATCTACCTTGCTTTTCTAAAAATAGTTCATCTAAATCTACATGTGAGCCATTACAAGCATGATTTAAAATTAGAAGGCCCAATTAACATCTTATTGCACCCCTCCTTTTCATATAAAAAGAGAGGAGTGGGGAGGTAAAATCCATCTACAATTATTATCAAGAGCTTGTGCATCTAGAGTTTATTTTTATAGGTCAATCATCATCAGTGATCTAATAATCTAACCATCACATCAGAGACCCAACTTATCACCACCACTTAACCAAAGCATCAAGTACCATTACACTATCAAAATCATGCTAGAATCCACTAACTAGCCAACCACCTCAATCAATCACCAGATCAACCTTTGGATATTCATTTACTTTATTTATATTTTTTAATCAGCCCAACACCAACCCATCTCTCAAAATCCAATTTTATGATCCTGTCAATCAATCATTTACCAATTAAGACCTACATAAAGTAACCATTGATGGTTGCCTTAATTATTGAAGTCTTTCCAACCACCGATGGTCACCTTGACCACTGATGGTCACCTCAAATATTGATGGTCACCTTAACCATTGATGGTCACTATGGTAGGAAATTTTAGCAAGCTATTTCCACCTACCTATGCTCAACCAAATCTAATTCTTTGTATCCCTAAATATTCATAGACCCTGCCTAATTTTCTAAAATAGACCCAAGCTATTTAGCACTAATATTGACTTACTTATCACTATATTAGTAATTTATAGTCTATTTATTTAGCAATTATCTCTTTTATTCAATTCCAATACCTTTTGAATATTAATGCAAATATCTTATCATTTTGTTTATAAATTTAATTATTTAAGATATGTGGATTGGCAACCCCCAAGGAAGCTCTTGCTTTTGGGATCTAGCTAGCATTAGGCAATCCACTTAGCTATCTATCTAACCAACTATTTTATTTAGTGTTGTTTTATTTATAGGTCATCCTCCCAAGCCAAAGAGGAGCTCTTCACAATCATCTGATTCAACACATGCACAACCAAACAAGTTTTTCAACCATACCTGTATTTAGTTTCTTCTTCTTCCCTCAATGAAATATAAGATAAAATTCACTCAAATACCATGAGCCAAGGGTTTCCATAATTTTAGTTGATATATTAATGGCCTATGATATTTCCTTAAATTAGATGCTTTAAAAGTTCTAATTAAGACTGTTAAGTAAGTAGGGCATGATTTTTTTGATGTAGACCTATAACCTGATTGATAATTAAGTGAGCATCTCCATGAATGTCCAAGTGATGAATAGTATATTTTATTACTTATTTTTTATGGGAATAATGTTAGATATTTATTATAAATAGTTAATGGGTCAATGGAATCCTACTCCTAGCAATTCTCCAATCCATGCTTCACCTCTTTAGGATTATCTATAATGCCACTACCAATAGGCTCCCTTCACAAGTGGTGTATAATCATCATTTAATATAATATGAATTAATGGGAATTGGCCTTATTTATCTAATTATAGCTTAACTAATTTATCAAACTTATTGATGATACAATATTTTAAATACAACCTATGGAATAAGAAGCCAAACTAAAGATTCTTAGGGAAAAACCATGTACCAATTCTTCAAATGTTTGCTCTTTAACGGGAGTGGTACCTATATTTAAATAAAATCATGGACTCTTATGGATCTATGCTTCTTATTGAAGATAGAAACTTCCCCATCAATTAGCACCTCAAAGAGGTTTTCACCAAATGATACATCTTTGTCTCTAATTTTAACTTGGTATAAAAGTGCCTCAAATGTGTTTTCACTAGTAGACCATAATGTTTTATTATCTTATTACACCCAAAAGTAGGTCATAGGGTCCAATGTGATTCCAAGTTATTGTTAATGACCTCTCAAAGGAATATATCTCTAAGGCCCATGAATTCATAAATTGCTTCATCACTCAAAAATTCAATCAATGGTATAATATGATTTTGTTGGTCTTGATCAAGTAATTAGGGTAACAAAGGGTAATATGTGAATTGGTTGTAAAGGGTGTGATGGTATTATTAGAAGTGTTAATGAATAGGTTTATATTGGCTAGATCCTTGTAAATACTATAGTGGGACTCTATGTCACTACTAGGATCATCTTTATTAGTCATCAAAGTTGTATCACTCTCAAGATCATATGGGTCACCCCTAGATAGTGTGTAGCTAATGCCTTGATTTCCTTTATGTTTAGTTATAGAAACAAGGTCAATATTACCTTGATGATTTATCCCCAAACCTTTCCATTTTTAGTTCTGATGAATCATGATTTTTTTAGAAATGGGATACATAATTTTTTTAAGTATGAGGAAAAACCATCATTATACAACTAGGAATTCTCTGAACTACTGATTTGATCTTGATTGACAAACTATCTTTAAAAAAATTAATGGGTCCTTTGAGACAACAATCAATATTTTTATACCACTCCATATTGGGTCTATTATGGGATTTGGTAGTGTTGAGTCTACCATGGGATTGTGAGAGACTTGAGTAATTTATAAATATGGAAAGTATCATGGTTGTTATATGTGTCAATTCCCTTATCTTTAATGGTAAAATGAGATGAAATTTTAGGAATCAAGGAATGAGATGTGATGATTAAGGTATCTAGATCAATATTTGGAATTAGGAGATTTATGTACTACATTATTTTCCTTTTTAGGTATATTATTTAATCTATGATAACAATTATAGTTCCCATATTCAGCTTCTAGTTGTTTACAATATCGATATGGTTGTAAATTACCAATAATATTAACCTCCATTCCAGAATAGAGTAACTTTATGCAGTAATGAAAAATGGAAAGAATGAATTTGAATTCATGTATCCAAGGTCACCAAAGGAGTAAATTATATGATATCTCAAGATCAAGGACATGATAAAGTGTATTGTGGGTAATAGGCCCAATAATGATAGGCAAACAAATGGTACCTTCAAATTCTCACTCTTTATTGTCATATGACTTGATGAAATTTTTTTATAAACATAAATATATTTATGTATACCACATATGTTTAATTAATTTCAATGAATTATTATTCAAAACTAAACCATTGTCTATGAGCACTCACTTTATTTTATGGTGGGAAATGACTTCTTTAATATAAAGAAGGTTTATATGCAATAGACCAAGGGATGAGATATCAATTTGATTAAATTAAATTTATTGACTTGGGGATAAATTATCAATAAGTTCTTGGAATTGAGTAATATTAATTCCATTATAAACCTTAGATTGGTCTAAAATATCATACAATATATCCTTATGAACTTTAGACACAAGGGGTGTAGAATACAAATCTGCACAGGTGTTTTATTTAGTTGTTCAACAAGGTCATATTGTTTACCAATGGAAGGAGATGGTTTGGATTTTGAAGGAATGGTTTTTTAAACTAGAATATTTTTTTAAGGTGATGTATGATCTTGGAGGGTAACCCATGGATATTTATTTATGATAGTGCAGTATCGAGCTTGATTAGGGTTACTAGAATTAGAAGGATTAAATGTATGGCTAAGAATAATAACCCATGGATGATAGTCAAATCATTACAAACTCATGTTAGAAGAGGATTATTAGCACATGTATTTATTCTAATGGTGGTGACATGATTACTTGTAACATCACCTACAACTTTTTTATAGTCATGTAAAACATGATGATAATAAATCTAGTTGGGAACGAGAATCTTGACCTTGATTATTATTGTTGTGCTACAAATTTTGATTTTGATTTTGACTTTAAGCTTGATTCCTATTCTATTAATTATTTGAGTTTTGTTTTGTAAGTGGGTCTTTGTGTGTGTGTGTGTGTGTGTGTGTGTGTGTGTGTGTGTGTGTGTGTGTGTGTGTGTGTGTGTGTGTGTGTGTGTGTGTGTGTGTGTGTGTGTGTGTGTGTGTGTGTGTGTGTGTGTGTGTGTGTGTGTGTGTGTGTGTGTGTGTGTCTATGTGTGTCTATGTATGTATGTATGTATGTATGTATGTATGTATGTATGTATATATATATATATATATATATATATATATATATATATATATATATATATATATATATATATATATATATATATATATATATATGTATGTATATATATATATATGTATATATATATATATACATATGTATATATGTGTGTGTGTGTGTGTGTGTATATATGTGTATGTGTGTGTGTGTGTATGTATATATATATATATATATATATATATATATATATATATTTGTGTGTGTGTGTGTGTATAGATAGATAGATAGATAGATAGATAGATAGATAGATAGATAGATAGATAGATAGATAGATAGATAGATAGATAGATAGATAGATAGATATATAGATAGATAGATAGATAGATAGATAGACAGACAGATAAATAGATAGATAGGTTTTGATTGGAAGTGAAAGAACCACTAGCCAACTCAATTTTTCCTCACTCAAGTAAATATTGAATTAAGTGCCTGAGCTACATAGATCGATAAACACCCTACACTTTGAATAGATGGTAATCATAATATCTATTGTATTTATAAAAATAAGGTTTTTTCTAATCTTCTAGAAAACCTTTTGGAATTGGCCAAACAACCATGTTTCTCGTAACTAATTTTTGAAATGCTACCTCAATAGGTTCACCAAGGTCAGAGAAGAATATTTTTTGATATTTATTCCTTGGTGGAAGTGGTCTTTCTAATGTAAGTGATTGGGTAGGTGTAGTATTTTGGACACGTAGTGGTTACACCATGTTCACATGTCTATATTTAAAGACTCCTTCACCTAAAATATATTTATTTCTATTAAATAGTTTTAGCTTATCATATGTATTGGCTTGTGCTTATACCAACTTTATATCTAGATTCTAAGAATAAATCTTAATCACACCCTTGTTAATAATATCCTTATCAATTTGTACACCTTTTTAAATATTCTCTTCAAATTTGATAGCACATTGAAGTTGTAAATGATAATCTATCTATCCATTAATATTAATAGAAAAGATGCTTGTTAATTGCTTGTCTATAAAGGCAAATGGAAATTAGTTGGCTAAGGTTCAATATTTATCCACCCCTCTATTTAGCATTACAAAAATAAACCATGGTTAATTAATGTTCCATGTCATATGATAAATGTCATAATAAATTTTGACTAATCCTTTTGGTAAGTAAAGGAATCAAATTAAGGCTTGTCTACCCAAACTACATGGAAACAAGTGAAGCAAGTAAATACTAATATAAGCTACTTCTTATCATGTAAGAAATAATTATTTTAGATGCTCACTTAGATCACCTTTCCCTTTGTATTTATAAAATGAATGCATCTCAAAGTGAGATGGAAAGGGTACGTGAAGTAAACTCATGTTGAATGGATATGGGAATATCTCATCAAATTTGTACTTTTAACCCTAATTTCCTATTTGGAGTTCCACAATTAAAATATTCATCTCTTACAAGTCTTGAAGGGTAGGATCATTTTATTGGGCATTGAATGGTTGATTGATTGGGTTGAGTAAACAAGCATATTTAAATTGGAATGTGTCTAAATGGCTACCTTATTAGTTATTCTACCAAGAATGTACACCCTTTACTTGGGATTATATTATCGATAGGGTGATTACTATTGATTCATATTTGGATGTGGATTATGAATGCATTGTTGATTAATATGTAAGTACTATCAATATGGAACTTTTTTTAAATATAGGATCCTACTATGAATGAGAAGGAACCTGATGTGAATTAGACAATGTTATTTGAATTGTTTACCACTTATTATGGGGGTGGTTTAGCATCTTGTTGCTATGAGTGATTTGGGATTTGTTGTGAAGTAGAAAGAATTGACTGAAAACTAGAAAGGACTTCTTGATGATTAAAAAAGGTATGTTTTTTATTATATATGGCTTGTTGCAATCGATCCACTAAATATAGATCCTAAGAATTAACTAATGAGTCTATATCAATTCTATGATTGAATAAAAGATCTTGAGGTTATTTTAATGGTAGATTTTGGTCCATAGATTGGGAATTTTTAAGTGAAGTGATAACTAGAGAAGTAGTTAAATTAGCTATGAGCTAATTAGTATAGAACTAACTAGCCTATTATACCATGGAAATAATGATTTGGCCATGTTGGGATGGGTCTAAAAGTTGACCTTTTCCATTTCTAGATGATGCAAGGATCTTATTTGAAATTTTTATAAGGTCCTAATTTTGACTAGAAGTTGATGGGTCAATAAAATCCTAATTTTGAGTAGAGATCACTTATAGAGGTAATTCCTCTATTAGAACAAGGTTATGCAATTGGTCGATAGTAAATTTAGGTGGGAGTTTTACTCCAAAATTTAACAATTCTAGAAGGGCTTCATCTTTAATTTTAGGAATCATGTTCTTATACTATATTTTACTATATCCAGCACTAGGTGGCACCTACTCTTATATGATTTTTTGTTCATTCATGTCATCAACATTTTTTTACTTTTAAGATACCTAGGCAAATCATAATAACACTCATCATCTAAAGAGGGACTACAAGACACCACACTACAAGTATATTTAGACATGTTTGAGTAAATGGTCTTTGCTTTGGATTCAAGATAATATTTTTGAATTGACTTGATGAGAATGTGTGTAAATATCTTTAGATTCAAAAAGTGTTTGACATGAATCATTTAGCATAAGTGGACTTGTTTTGAAACTAGATTTTGTTTGGATTTAAAATATTGACTTTAGATAATGTTTAAATGATTTGGATTATTTTTGTATTTGGATCTAAAATTAAAATTATGGTCAAAATTGGAATAGACTTGGAATTGGAACTGAAATGGAATCAAAGTTAATTTATATCTGTATTTAAATGGAAATGGGAACCAAATGACCTAATATGAATAACCAATTTCAAACTAGAATTGGATCCAAAAGGACCTAATTTGAATGATTTTCAATTAGATAACATAACAATATAATATAAAATAAAGTGACCCAAAAATTGGGTAGTGTAACACCTAATAGTGCAAGATTAGAATGATAAATGTTTAGATTTTATATATCATTAATTCATTTGAGGTATAAAGTATGTAACACATAACATATGGGTATAATAAAAAATAACCAATAAAATATGACCAAGATAACCTTATTTTTAATGGTAAGATGTGTGTAAAGTGATCATAGTCCATGTAACCACCATACTCAAAGTGGTAATAGATTAGTTTCACATAATTCTCACTATCAAGAGGTACGCCATAAAATATTGGGGGAGATTAGTTTCTCTCGCATTAAAAACTCATTTGGAGATCATGATCTTAAGCTAAAGTTTTACAAGGCTATAATATATCTTACAATATGTGATGATCAAATTTCATCATAGATAAAATATTAAAGGGTAGTGTGTGAGGGCCAAGTCCCTTCAACCACACTTCATCCATAAAGGTCTCAATGAATTGGTACTAGAAAATTAGTTCTTGAGGGGTACATTTTGAGGTTTGTGTCTGAACATGAAAGCCTTTCCACTTCACAAATGCACTAAAAAATGCAATGGCTCAACTAATAGTGACTAAATACAACCTCTATTTATATACCCCATTGAATGTATGGGGTTGGTATGTACATATGGGATTGAAGTCCCAATCATCTTTCCCTTTAGACTCACAAGAAGAGATAAAATCCACCCTCCATAGTCAAAAGTAAAGTGAAAAAATATTATTTTTTATTCTCAAGACCCCACTAATGGGAAAGAGAAGAGCATAGTCTAATGTTCTTTCAACAAAAATAATAAGCAAACAAGCAAAGGAAAAATAAATATGTAATGAATGAAAAATAATAAATCAAGTGTTTTAAGATCACTAAAATACAAGTGTGAGTTCTTTGATTAAACACTAATATAAATATGGGTTAGTTCATTTAAACACCAAATGAAATGTGAATAATATGAGTTTTATTTGTTAATAAATCCACTTATTTTAACAAGACGTATGAAAAAAAATTAGGTTTTGACATAAGGTCTTTGGAAAGTGTGGGAAGTTTAAAAGTTAATTGTTAAGCATGTAGGAAAAATAGATAGTGTGATCTTATAATTTAGCAAGGTGAACCCACCATTTAGTAGTTCAATCCCACCCTTATGTAGAGAGATAAAATAATAAATTGAGAACTAGTGATTTCACTAATTATTAGGGTGATGTCAATGATTTACAAGATGATATCATTATTTTATATAGCATTCCCATCAATATTAAAAAAGATAGAAAGTAGAAAATAGAAAATGTAACCTTATCAAACCCATTATTTCATAGGATTATCTCATCATTTAGCAAGTTGTTCTCATCATTAGAATTTTTTGTCTCATCATTTGATAATAAGAATAGAGCATAACATTCCCACTATCTTGTAGTGAAATATCATCGATACATAGTGCATTCTTATTGATGCATAGAGATTTCTCACCATTTTATTTAAAACATAGGGATAAGAAATAGAACATGAGTGATATCACTGTTACATAGGTTGATATTATCAATTATGGGAAGTAAACTTGATAAAATATAGGGTATGCCCACTGATTTTTAGAAAATGAAAAAGATAAAAAAAATATAGTATAAAAGAATCATAAAAAATATCAAAATTGACATTTTTTGAATTTATAAGTTGCTTGAAAGTTCTCATGAAGATTTTGGGGTGCATCAATTCCACTAAGCGTGCCAAAATTTAAATCATTATTACAATAAATGTTAGTTCATTGTTAGTGATTCAAAACCAAAAAAAATTAACAAACATGACATATCAATTGTAATCCCTTAGTTTGGGCAAGGTCTAGGAGAATATAAACAAATAAAAAGACAAAAAAAAGGTATACCTTCCAATGGATTTGCTCTCCAAGCTAGATTAATGGTTATTAAGCCCAAGATTGTAGCCATGGAGTCTTCATCAATATCACACCATTGTAGGTAGCATCTTCCCTAGTTTACACATGATTTTCTCTAATTGATGAGAATAAAATGGAATCATGATGAATCTTTCCTTTTTATTTCTATAGAGTTTGTTTTCACTAAAAAGCTTGTTTGTTATGTCAATCAAGCCTTGTATTTATAGACTTATCATATTGATTCCAACCATTGGATCAAGATCAAAATGTGTGGCAAGAATTAAATCCAATTTAGGTATTAAATATCATTAATATATGGGGTTTGGGTCTACATTTATTAGGCATGGCTTCCAAATATTGATATTTTCTAGTATTTATTTCTAATGTTTGATAACTTTTTATGTGGTGTCATAATTCATATATTTGTTAAATATTTGAATATTGCATAATTATGAATTAGCTAATTTTAATGGATTTTATGCTTATCCATTTTATTTTATTTGATGGGATAAAATAATCCTAATTAGCTTCTAGGTGATTTATGTAATATCAAAATTTGAATATCTATTCCAATTAATTATCCCAAAACGTTGCTTGCAAAATAAAAATTTGACTCAGGGTAAATTAGATGAATTTGAATATTTCATATGATGTATGTACCAAATAATGGATACACCAATACATTTTTGAATATGCATGTTGAGTTCATGAATTAATTTGGGTATTTTAGTGATTTGTGTATTATTGCTAGAAATCATCTTAATTACAACTTTGACATGAAAGTGATTAGAATTGAGTGTCTACAAGAACCATTTAAATTCCTGTTAGGTTAGGCCCCACAACTTTGTTGATATAATTATACATAATTGACAAATATACCAATTAAAACATGATCTTGGGTAGGCCTTGGGTTCATACAATGAAGGCGATACCTTCTAACCTCTTCCAACAAATTATGTTCCTCCATCTAGGGAATATCTTTGTGTCTTAGGGGTTTGATGGCATTAAAGAAACCATGCATAAAAAATTGGGGTTACATATTGATTATAACATGCCCACCAATGTATTGGGTCCAACATGCCCTATACTCAGATAACTTCATATGGGTACCCTCTTGGTTTAGCATAGGTATTTTATTTTCATGTTCTTGTATAATGTTAAGATTTCATTTAGGAATGCCATTTAAATGATAGAGATTTGGTTCTTTTTATAGTCTCTAACTTATGAGCCTAACTTGTTTATCACATTTTGGTCTATTTGTACATCATCAAGCTATATTCTTCATATAATTTCAAATGACAAGTAAAATTTGGATTCATTTATGATAGAATTATTCCTCATTTTTTCCTAGATAGAAGCATTTGCCTTGTGAAACTCTATTGAGATTTTTGGCTATATTATAGTCACATTTCATGCATATTTAGTTCAAATTTTAATATGGATGATCATGATATTAATTTAAAATTATAAGTTAGTTTTTAAGACATTTTATTTCATTTATAATAATGTTTGGCTGCTCTAAGTATCCATTAAAAATTAGGGATTATTTATGTTTTGGGTTTTACTAGTAATAGATTTCATTTTTAGTTGAAATTGGTTTTGTGCTTCTCATGTTAAATCTATAAGCTCAGACATTATTCTTTCTTTGATATATTTTAATTTTGACTAACCTATTGATTATTTCTTGAGTATACCTTTGTTCATATAAATTGAAATGTTTCACAATTGAATTTTTTCAAATGGTTAAGTCCTTTTATGATTTCAATAACCTAGCCTAGTGGAAACTCAATGGGATATGTAAAACCCTATGCCTCCAGATTGTGCCAAGTATCATAGTCCTAGAATATTGATGACCTAAAAGTATGCCAATAGTGATAAATATCATGGCCCTAGGATTTCATCCATATGTCAACATCTTGCTAACTTAGAGGTGATGTCGGTATAATTTCTTGTACAATCAATATCAAGTAAGCAAAATAATGAGATCCATCCATGTATCACCATCCCAATAACCCAAAGGTGACATTAGAAAAGTTTTTTGTATGGTTAATTATGGGCAAGTGGAGCTATAAAAACCATCCATGTGTCAGCATATAGTTAGTTGTTATGTGACATCATTGTATTTTCTTGTACAGTCAATGCTAAGAAAGCAGAGTAGCGAGAGACATCCACATGTCTAAATTTCACTAACCTAGGAGCTTAGATCCCTTGAACAATGAAAGAATTTAAATTGAGACCACGTAGCCCCAATAAAACCATGAGGATAGTGAAGGAGAATATATATGACCTATAAGAATGTCTATATGATCAAACAAAGAGAAAAATTTTGAGGATTGTGGAAAAGACAAAGTGACAGGCCAATGATGGCTTATTTTGGATAGCCAATAAAATATAAAAAATAGAAGAGAATGGGTGACTACAATTTGTAGATCTAAACATGGTGAACCAAGATTCTATCATAAATAGCCTACACCTAAGATCTAGTCAGATGGTTATGAGAAGAAAATGAATATGGAGGTAGCAATGGAAAATAGGTATTCATAGTAGGGATAAACTAAAATATCATTCCATTAAGCAAAGTCAGAGTGGAAGAAAATAGAATAAAGAGAAATGTTTTTTACTTTAAACTAAATTCATTTATTTATAGAGGTGGAACAATCTATTGTTCCAATATTTATTGGGAATCAATATTTAATAGGAAATGGCACCTATAGAAGGGGCTTTATTTTCTTAGGAAATATGCAATAATATGTGGAATGGATAAAGTTAGAATAAAGATAAAATGGATTTATCATTGGGATTGGTTCATGATGAGCTATCTCTACCTATTTGGATCAATGATTAGTTAGTGGGAGAGATTGAATACCAAAGAGTTCCTATTTTTCCTTGGAGATTAGAGTGCATGGGAGATTGAATCCACTTCCATCCTGGAAGTTGTATTTGAAATTATGCCATGACAATATCAATCTTATCTTCTTCCTTATTGATGTGTTATCATATTATACTAATTTATAATCAGTTATTACCTTCAATTTTGGTATCAATAACATTTAATTTATGGTTGTGACCATGGCTATGATGGACTAGCATTGTCTATATAAGTAACATTATTTTCCATTATAAATGGGGGGTCAGATTTGATCCCAAAATGTTGTTAGAATAACATTAGGATTACACCTACCTTTTTTTTCATGCTTTTGTATTTTTGAGTGTTTTCCAAGGTCAACACATTTGAGTATAAAAACTCTATTGAGATTGAGCTAGTATTTCACATGCCCTTCCTACTAGTTTTGTCTTAATGGTTTACCAAATATATTGAATTGAGAAGTAATCTATGTAGATTAGTTTTTGATATTTTTGGTGTGTAAGTGGTTATACAATTAGATTATGTAGTAACTAGTTTAATTGGATTTGATATCTCATTTTAGATATCTTGAATCTTACATTGTTCATGGTATGGAAATAACTATAGGCTAGTGTAATTTATTTCTTTAAATAAAGTTCTAGATTTCATGTTCACATATTATTCCTTAGAGTCTTTCTCATTATGGTGTTTTTAATTTGTACAGTAGCTATATTTGATGCCCAATGATTAGTTAGCTATAGACCCTATTAATCTAGTTTTTTTTCATATTATAAGACCTATCTCTATCAAGGGTTTATATATTTTCTTCCCTACTCTTATCTCTCATGTGTGTGTGTGTGTGTGTGTGTGTGTGTGTGTGTGTGTGTGTGTGTGTGTGCTCGCGCGCACGTGTGTGTGTGTGTGTGTTTAATGAGAAACATAATACCCCTTACATTTTAAGTACCCCATTTGTAATAGAACCATCAGTAAGATCTCTAATATCAAGAGGAAAACATTGAACCTTTGGTGGAAACTATTATAACCTACCCATGCTATAATATTATGGAAATTTCTTGGCCCTTGGAACACCAATAGATACACAAAAATAAAAGGTCTTTTGTCCCATGAGTTGTTGACTATTTTTGTTCATTTAGATCATTTAGATCCTATATATGTTTCAATGAGTTATAATTCTAGCCTAATAGAAATTGGTGCTAGAAAGAGAGCCCACCAATATTTCATATCCTTTTTTATGATATTTAATGTCATAAGATCTAAGATTATTCATTTATTAATAATATTAATACATCGTTATGCTTGCAGATATTGTGTGTTTAAAATCACACTAACAAATGATTGAGATTTATCACTTTGGAGTCTTTTCCAAAAGTCACATAGTCTAGAATTAGGTTGGGACAAAGAAGACTAATTTGTTATCCTCTTCAAGCATATATATGTCATAGGTCTAATTGTGGTAGACCTATTAAATTAGTGTACCCAACCAAATCATCCCCTCAATATATCACCAATAGACCAATCCTAATGGTTATAGCATGGCTACTTGTATCATCCATAAATATTCCTAGTGATGTGCATGATTTATCTATAAACCTTGATCATTATATTCAAAAGTTCATTATAAACACTAGAAGGATTGTAAAATAGAAAATTATATCATATAAAACATTTCTCAACTTACTCAATGTTGAACATGATGATGTAGCTTGTAGATTATTTAATTTCACATTATTTGATCATACTTATGACTGGTGGGATGGAATCAATTGAGTACTACATTTTTGGCCCAATTTGGTGAAGCAGTAGATTCAAGTATATTGTACTAGTAATTTTCTTGTATGATAAGGGAATTTAATGAGCCTATATATAATTTCAATGCACATTTTCAAAAAATGTATAGTAGGATAACATATTTATATAAGTCAATGTTCAATTATACTTATAAATGTTAAAAAATTCCTTAAATACATGGCTTTCAGAAGGAGAGATCTAGCTATCATTGATTTGCCTCTTACATATATTGAAGTAATAAAAGTAGACATGAAACTAAATCCATAGGGACACATGTTGGCTCCCATACCCAATGTTATCCCAAATAGGCCAACACTAAACGTAATCCTGCCTATAAATTAGAATGTGCCATTTCAACAACCTCTTCCAATTATGAATTAGTTTCCATTAGCTCATGCTACCCCTGCTCAAAATTTAGGATTCCTAAGTCTAGATGGTAGTGAGGTAACACCTCAATCCTATAATTGATCTTTAGTTATATTAGTGAACAATAATGCACATATCCTCGTATGGATATATCCAAACCTAAGATAGATACAATTAAAAAAATGGTTCAAAGATTAAGCAATGGTTTTTTAAAATTTCAAAAATAAGTAGGTAGGTCAAAAACTAGAAATTCAACTTTGAATTTTACTTATCAACATAATTATAGACCCTTCAATAGATCTATTTAATAGCCTAATTCCACATCCAAAAATCTACCTAATATTAACATCATGGAGATTACTTTTCCTAATTTTTTTTGGGCATACAATAAAACCCAACATGGATAACTTGATTATGTTGAGTTTTATCTAGATTTTGACATCATGCAAAAATAAATTGATGAATATGAAGTTGTCCTAAATGATCAAAATGATTCAAATAATTCTAATGTTTATAATTCATCAATGTCTTCTAATATATCCATGGTGTTATAAACTATGGATTTACATAACACAAAATACAATGAGCTTGAATAAAACACCAATGATATCCAATCTTTCTAGCAATACAAGAGAGGAAACTATATGCTTAGGAGTAGAGGACATCAACCCTTGACTACCTCAACCCCACCAAATAATCCTACTACACCACCTAACCCTAAAGCCAAAAATGATCCACCTTCACCAAAATCAAGTGACAATCAACCCTCCAATAGAAAAACTATTTATAACATCATGGAAGACATGAAAAAGATTAAAGAAATATAACTTGCCATGAATTTGCATAGATCACTAAACAATAGGATCTAATTATTGAATCTCTCACTGACAAGAGTAATCAAACTAAACAAAATAACCTAGATAATCAATGTTGTAATACATAATACTAGAGTTTAGGTTCCACTATTCCTAATTATAGTTAGAATTTTTAGTAAGAATCTTCATAATTATCTTGTATATTCTAGTGCATCAGTTAATGTTATACTTGTAGGTGTTTACAAGAAGTTAGAATTGGTTCCCATTAAATCAATCAAGGTGGTAATTTAGCTCCATAACTTTGAATTCAAGGTCATGGGTGAACTATTGAATGTACATATGTAATTACAAGTTGAGCCAAGAGTGCAATAGTTTATAGACATACACATGGTTGAGATCTTAAAAGCATATGGCATGCTATTAATTAGAGATTGATTAAGATCACTCAATAGTTATATAGAAACTAAATTTTTTGAATGTGGCTTCCATGAAAAGGAATATAAATTGATGATAATATAATACAATGTAATCAATGAGAAATTTAATTTCACTTCTATAGAGTCAGGTGTCTACACTTTATCAAGCAAACCAATAAATAACAAAATATCTAATCATGACTAGGATTTAGGTTTGTGGTAATTGTATTTATATGGTGTATAATCTAATAAAGGAGTTAGGGTTGTTATTTTACTCATTGATCCCAAGGGTAATAAACATGTTCTAACTTTTGTAAAACTTCATTAGCTTTTACCAAAATATATTAATTTTTAAAAAAAATTACACATATTCATCATATAAATTTCACTATGAAAATTCTAATTAGTGATATTTAACTAATTGAATTCATTTAGTTAGCCATTAGGTTTATAATTAATCCACTTAGCTAAAAATCACCATGAATAGATATAATAATCATGAACAAAGTTGATAAATCAATGAATACTGCATCTAATCATAAATAAAATAGTACAAATTTAGCCATGGATGATACAATATTATAGCCACTACTATAAAAGTATAATGTATAAATATGATAGTTTTCAATAAAATATGATAATATATTAAATATTTAAACATGATACAAATTTCCATAGAGAAGAGTCTCCATGACTCAAGGGTTTCCATGACTCAAGTATTAATATGTAATCTCAAGTGTAGTCTCTAGTGTATTACTCTAGCTAGAGGGAGAGCATAATTTGATCACTTTTCCAAACCAACCATAGACCATAGATCCCTCACATTATCTCCCAAACAAGGGGATGGTCCTCCCTTCATGTATGGGTAGATAATGATGGTATAGTAATCCAAAGTGACAAACTAAAACCCATGTGTTAATATCTAATACATAATGTGTATCATAAATAAATCCATTTTAACATGATATCACACAAATATGACAACTATCTCAACATATGAAATGATAATTTTTAATTAAAACATTACTTTGGCCAAAGTTCTCAATAATTTATGATCTCTAGGATCAGTCAATTTCATACACCACTCAATTGGATTACTCCTCATCTTGCATTGATGGAACTAATTAAGCTAGTGGAATTCATCCATTATTTATTTAGAGTCAAGAATATGAGATTCAGTAAAAATATAATAATAAAAAAACCAATAGATTCTAATAGAATATTCCTTATTAGCAAATAAAATATGCTAAGTAAAAAAATATCATTTTTATTCACTTAGTCCATAAAATGAAATTCAATGAATCTAAGATCCTCCAATTTATTACAAAATAAGAATCAAAATATAGTCGTCAATAGATTCTTTCCATCTGAGTAAGAATCATATCTAGGATACCAGTTACTTAATATCACTTTTTCACTGTAAAAGTTATTTCCTTAACTGTTATTATTTAAACCTAGCTTATTTATTTGTTCATATTTCCCAAATATAACAAAAAGTCAATCTTTTATTAATTATAAATGATCTATAATTTATCAATTAAATTATTTAAACTTATAATTTTAATTAAACTCAACACATAACATATACCCATAATTCCTTATTATGTTAAATATTGGTCATTATTATTGGATGAATGTTAGTAAATGATGTTAGTGGATATGATTCCCCCTCAAGGGGATATGTGATGTAAAATTAGATAGATGGCCACTCAAAAGAGGAAATGAGGGGTGGAATGTGATGGATAAATAGATAGGGGATGGGATGACAACTGTGAGATAGAGGATGAAGATGATGGGTTATACTTGAGTAATGAGTTATAGATTGATGATGCCCCTGGTAAAGACACATGCATAGGGATTAGAGATGACTTTGTCATAATTTTTGACACATCCTAAGGGGAATCATCTGTAACATGATGATGATAGGATTAACATGCCATAATCTTTTTACATATCCCAAGCAAGGACACATACAAGGGAGAGTTGTAGGCTAGGATAGACAATGATGTGATAAAATTAATTATGAGTGTATCTCAAATCTAAAGTCAATTGATATGATGAAATTGATGAGAGATAATAAATGATATGATTGAGTGACCAAAAGATAAGGGAGATGAATTAGACTACATGACATCAAATCAATGAGTCATAATGTGATGATGTTGCTAGCAAGGACACAGGAAAAGGAGATTGATGAATGATTGATATTATATCTCAATGATTAGATTGATGCTAGACTTGAGGATGATGAGAGATATGTAATGAAGGAATAAGTGAGATTGGTCGATCTATCCTTGGGTACTACAAAAGTGGCCAATTTATGCCTACATAGTCTAAAAAGACATCACATTGATGTAGTTCTAACTTAGGGATAAACAACAATTGATGAAGTAAAAGATGATGATGTCGATGGAGAGGAGAAATGTTAGTGTTTAGATAGAGGATATGACTTAGATGAAGATAAATTATTTTATATATGAGATGTTAGATGTTAAATACTAAAGAGATGATAGATAAAGGTTGGTTTGGATATTAGATGAATAGGCTAGGATGATGGAATTAAGGATGAGATAAAGATTATTTAATGATCAAGCCATCATAGTTGTCATAAAGTTCATCATATTCTAATCAATGTGATACATATAACACTTAGTATTATGCCCCATAATATAAGTATGACCAAGAGGACATTGTGCCAAAGTACATGGGTAAATAGTCAACTCCACATCCTCAAGGGTACTTATAAGAAGTGTTGTGGATTTAGTGACCTCATAGCATCCTCATTAATTACCCAATAGACAAAAAGAGACATGAAAAAACATAAGACAAAAAATATATATAAATGATTCAAACAAGTCAAACAACAGAGCATACAAGTAGCACACATAAGTATATATATGCAGTGTCATGGTGTCTTTTTTAATGATATGATGAGTGATTGTGTGATGTGATAGATTAAGATGCTCATGATGTGATTATGGTCTTAGGATATACTTGGATTAGGAATATATGAATGATGATGATTAGGATTAGGGTTTAGGTATGGATAAGGATGTGGATATGGGTTAGGATGAGGATAAAGGCCAGGATAAGGATTTGGATATCGGGGCCTAGATAAGGATTAGTACTAGATTTTTCCCTTTGTTTAAAATAGGAAGATGGATAACATGATGGGGATGGGATAAGGTCATTAAATATAATTTGTTCTAGAAATCAAACCTAAAAGTGGTGAAAAAGGGGGATGTGGTGATCTTAGATTGAAAGGGATATGAAGATTAAGATGACCAAGAATTACCAAAGGATAAAACCCTACTAAAGTCCTGATCTAGAAAGAAGATCAAGATATGATGGGATTGAATACCTTCCATACTAGCAAAAGAGTGAATGGATGGGTGCTAGGTATGAAAATGAAATGATATAGAAGTGATGGGTGCTAGATATTCTTGGTTAAGGTTATGTGTGTCAATAATATCTAGTTAGAAGGATGATGAATATATGGAAAGAGGGGGAAATATGAGACAGATAGCAAATGTTGTGAAAGATAAATTATATGAAGAATGGATGGGACTATGGGATTAGGCATAATACAAGACACGATGGATTATTTTTGGACTTTTTAAGTTTTATAATTTTTATGAGTTTTTGGAATATTATATATACACTATACAAATGGGGTTACTATTAAAGGGAATACCAGGTCTAGAAACCATAACAAATATGGATGGAATCATGGATAAGTGACAAGAGGAAGAGAGTGAGGGAAAAAAGGGGATGATGACCAAGGAAGAAGGTACTGGGGATTTTCAATGACCACATCATGAAGGACCCAGATGTTTAGTTTCCTGAGTGTTCATTATAGGATATGCTAAGGTGACTCTAGAACATTTCTCAAGACACCTTCCACTTCCTTACAAAGGCCAAGCTAGGAAGGGATGTAACATAATATTAAATACATGATAGTGGGTGATGGATAGGAGAAATAGACTAAGAGATAGGATGGATGACAAAGGATGGACTGTGCCCCCAAGTGTTGAGTTACAATGTGGATAATAGATTATTTTACCATGACATTGAAAAATCATTTTTCATTATGGTACTTACCCAAGGTGACAAAAGATTGGTTTTCACCATTGGATGAATGAATTTTTTTATTTCACTTTTTGACTTTTTTGAATTTTTTTCAACTTTTGGATTTTTGGATTTTTGAATGGCATCTCGATGTATTGGAGAAAGACAAGAAGTAGGATTGCCAATATTGTTTGGATCTTTAATTAACACTTATTATATAAATGTGTGAGGCTAGTATCATGTTAATACTACTAGATGTATTAATGTCTTAGTGGCCTTTATTGACTCTTGATTTAACATCCCTCAAACATTTCAACTAGGTGTCTTTAGAACCCCTACGAGGGACAATGTTACTCAAGGATATGAGATGTGATGTCGATGAGAGTTTATCATGATTATGATGATGGGATATAAGATATGAATGAGGGTGTGATTAATATGGTCAATATGATTAGATGGGGGTCATAAATTGGTTTTGATAGTTACATACATCAATGGATATGATGGAGGGGATTATTTATATTGGTGTCATGAGATTAAGGGATCGAAGACCTTTTAATTTGTTGATTCTTTGATCCAAACATTAAGAGGATGGTCAGCCATACAAATATTAATTTTGAAATTTGATGATTGGGTTTGATTTTTAGTACCCTCAGGTGCCTAATTATGGGCTTCACTAGAGGAAATTGATTTTTTATATGATAGATGATTATTTTGACATTCTCCTAGTGCCTAATTTTGGGATTCATTAGGAAAAGACATTTTTTTATTAAATTGATGATTTAATTTTTTGTGAATTTGACTTATGGGATCAAATATGATTTGATCATGATGTATGAATATTGGAATATGGTCTTGGATCTTTGTATTTATGTCACATGACGTTGAAGGCAGAGGGCAATCCAATGATGCATGATCATGTTCATTCCCTTAATGGAGTGAGATATAGGGAGTATGGAGGGGAGATAGATGACTAATGGTGTGTGATGGATTAAGGGAATAATTAGTATTAGAGTCCTCATAAAGGTCACTCAGATCCCTAGCTTCAATGCCAAATAAAGTGTCCTCAAGAATCTCAAAAGGATCACTAAGACTAGTTATAATGTACACATCTAAGGTAAGATCAGATCCTTTTTTATTATCTTTGACATATAGAGAATGTAAAAAATCCAATATGATTTCATCATCTTGATTGGGATCCAAAGATATTCTTGGTGATGGATTAGAGGTACTTGGATTAAAGGTATCCTCAAAAAGACATACATTATCAGCATCTACTACAATATTAATGAGGAATAATGTTTCTAATGAAGATTCAGATTGAGATATTGGTGCTAAACATGATCCTGATGCAAATAAGACTTGGGTTGGATCTAATGTATAAGATATTATGTTGATAGTATAATATTGATTTTCCACAAGTGACCTCTCAATGTGGGGTTTATGATATGATGGAGGGATAATAAATTGAGTAAAGATAGGCCTATGGAAGGAATTATGCAAGAAGGGAGGATTTTGTGTATGAGAAATAGACTTGAATTTTATGGATGATTTGTCAAATTTAGGAGGACCATGGAAGATGGATGTGTTATCTTGACATTATCTTGGAAGGAGAAGGGCTTGATCATGATTGGGAATAAAATCTTGACATTCCTCTTCTTATTCACCTAGGGATTTATATTTATCTAGTTCATCCTCAATTACTATATTACCATGGTCAATGATGTCTTGGACATAATCTTGGAAATTATGGCATCAATTAATGGTATGCCCCCAAGTTTGGTGATATGCATAATGTTGAATATATTTATACTCAGATGGCTTGGGCTTACTAGGATTAAGATGTCGTATAGGTGGATAAACCATCATGTTAGTGGTGACAAGTTATTGGAAAATGGATTCTAAGGATATAAGAAGGGGAGTATAAGGACCCACTTCATTTTGTGACTTATATGTAGAAGTATTGGATATTAGATCAGATGGTTGTTGATGTGACTGGTAGTAGACAAGGTGGCCAAGATTGGATTCCCTTTGCTAGTGTAATAAGAGGTAGATGATTGGCTATGACTAGTGGATAGAGGAGTTGACTATGGATGGCTACAGATGGGGGGTAAGGTAAGTTGAATAATATCAAAGCCTTTGGTAAATTGACACACAACTCATGGAGTCGTAAGAAGACTAGTTATGGGTTGTCATCAAGATATTTATTAAACAAGGAAACTTGTGAATTGGAAAGACCATGACTAGGATGAGAACTGGTGAATGGTGAAATGGAATGTGATGGAGATGAGGGTTGATAAGGGGATTACCTATAAGTTGACTTTAGGCTTATAGGTTCAACATCATTGGGAATGCAAGCACCCATATTCAATAGTCACAAGAGGAATTCATCTTTATTCTCCAAGATGTATTTATTGAGTAGGGCAGCCATGTTATTGAATGATGAGGTTGACCCCGATGAGATATGGGGTTGTGTATGGGGAAGGATGTGGGATGTTGGTTTAGGTTGAATGGAAGAAAGGTTAGAAGGTAGGTGAGCACCTATTTATAGAGCTCATAAAATGACTTCATCCTTATTAGCCAAGATGTATTGTTATACAAGAACCAAGTCCAAACTCATGGGGATAGATGATAAAAGATGGATGGATGGTTTCCTAAACAAATCACATCCAAATGACTGAGCTAGTATCATAGGTGATGATGAGGATGATATGCATGAAACATGATTGAGATAATGTAGGACTAGGATCAGATTTTAGACTGATATTATAATAAGTGTTAGTGCTCTATTAATAATGTCTAGTTTTAAAGTTAGTAAAAGGGATTGGGGATTTGATGGGTGCCTAGATTCAAACTATCAAGATGATGATTGGATGGGTGCTAGTTATGAGTAGGCAAGATGACTGGACTAGGATTGATTAGATTGATGATTAAAACCAACAAAGTGATGAGATGCTAATATGATATTGACTAAGTATGAGATCTAACTAAGTGATAGTGGATTAGAGTGATGGGATGATATGAATAGGTAACAAGAGGACTGGCTCAAATCCTTAGAATAATTTTCTCCATATGGGATGGGATATTATTATGTGATGAATGTGATAAGGATGATGGGAAAAAGATAAGTATAATGATAGGTGATGATGAGATGATAAGGGGTAGGATGAATGAGATGGGGATGGTTTGGACATGGGTGTGATATAAAGGGCCAACTATGATAAGATAGGATGAGGTAATTAGGTGAGGGCCAAGTCAAGAAAAATGATGGATTATGAATAAAGTGGACTAAGGATGAGATGTGGATGACAAGATGTGATTGGAATATGTAGGCAATGGGGGTATGACTAGGATGAGATGAAGATAAGATGAGAAATATTATAAGATATGTAAAAGGATGTAAAAAAGATAATATGTATAATGAGATGATGTCAAGGATGTACAAAATGATAGTGAGGTAAGGATATATAAGGTTATATGTGAAAAATACCTAGATAGGCATGTATAGGTTTGGTTAAAAGGCTGACTTGGCTCACAAATAACACTAGTTTAGCACACCACACACCCATGCAAGCAAACCATAAACTTATAATTAATAAACTCAAGGCTGGTTAACCTGGAATCCGCATTGTCTAACAACTTCATGGGTGAGGCTGTAGGTCAATGCCCCATTACATATTCAAATGAACCATCTCAACCACATTTGCACTTAATAGCTACTTAGGATTTGATCCTACCTCCTATGATGATATTGTTATTTTGGCTAAAATATCCTATGCTAGGTTTACATAAGGTTTCTAGGTACATCCCTAATATACATGAAGGTATAGTAGGTCCCAAGTCTATATAAGATTTTGTCTAATTACCCTTCATATTGGATCTTAATCACTCCTCACTTCACATAACCCTTTATGGGGAATTTTGCTTAGGCACTGAATAACAACTCTCCTAATATTTAGACTCCACTAGAACACAAAGTTTTGGTCTAGTACATGGTGGTGAAATCTACATCACCAACCCATAGAAAATAAAAATGGGGAGGGGGTTTATTGGTTGTTTTTTATCATCCATTAATCACCATAAGGATGCAAGGAGGAAAGCATACACCACCATAGCCCTCAGGTAACAAATAGGCAAAACCAAAAAGGAGATTAATTAATCGATCAAGATTAAGTGTGAGATATTTACAAGATGCAATAATATATAAGACAAAATGATAAAAGAGATATATATACAAGATGATTAAAGTGATTCAAAAATGATTTTAAAGTACCAAAAGGAGTATTTGACAAGTATTATATAAGCACAAAGTTAGTAATTTGAATTTGGCACTCAAAAGAGATAACCTACAATACAAGGATTAGTAGTTTTTATTATCAATATTGAGGAGAAACCTAAAAAATAAGATGTTAGACCAAAATATGACCTAAAAAATAAGATGTTAGCAAGTTAAAATTTAACCCCTATAAGAAAAAAAAATGTTAGTCTAATAGGTCTTAATAAAACACCCTAAAAAAAATCATGATTTGGCTCTATAATTTCTTTGGGGTGAGTAGGCCATGACACGGGGGTTTGGGGGTGGTATCCCCTAGTAGGGTCAAGGGGTAGTGCCTCAAGTGTGCTCCATGTTATGGTATAGGGTGGGAAAAAGGGGTAGATCCCCCAATGTAAAAGGAAATTTGGGCCTTACAAGAGACCCAAAGTGACTCAAAAATCACAACTTCAGACTATAATATGGAAACTACTAGTACAATATTATAATTCATGAGTTATGATTTTGTAATAGGTAGTTAACCATGATGGTTAACCTACAAAACCATGACTTTTAAGCAAAACCAAAACTAGATAAGGCAAAATTGCTACTATTGAAAAATCAATATTAGCAGTTTTGTGATAAAGTATAAAACTTCAAAAAAATTATTTTGGATTAAAATAGATGCCTATATAGGTTACACAAATGCCTACAGATGTATATTTACAAGTGATCATGGTAGATTAAAATTGATTATGATTTATCAAAATTTTAAGATAAACACTCACATTTTTACACAATCTTGTATTAATACTCATGCCAAAAGGAAATACAATGAAGATGCCACAATCTTCCACACCTCTCAGATGTACAGATCTCTTTCCCTCAAGAGTTCACTCTCCTACCAAAAATGGTCCCAACACACAACTCAAACACAGAGTTGGTGTTCACCTCCAACCAGTCAGTAATAACACTGCCAGTACCAAGCACTCAAAAGTACTTCAAGCAGATCTCCCATGAACTTGCAACAACCTGCAACTCAAATGATCTTACTTACCATGTAGAACTTCTCCTTGATCTTGCAACAACCTGTAGATCACATGTTATTACAATTGGAAGGATCTACCTTGCCTTCCTCTTTTTGATCTTAATTACAATACATGCCAATGGGTCTATAAATAGATCCCATACTAAACAATAACTTAGAATTCTAATTTAAAATAATTAGACACATAGCTCAAGACTCGAAATAGCCTTTACATGCAAACAATTGGTTTAACAAACTAACTATTCGTGCAACGAATAGTTCTAGAACCACACAGGCGACCGACGTCAGTCCCTATCTACCTAGAGATGACCGACGTCAGCTGACTCCTGTTGATGTCAGTTTCCCTTCTATCCACCACTGACCAATGTCAGTCGACCTAACTGACGCCGGTGACCATGACACTCAGCAACTCCTCCATGTCTGCATACAGTGAATCTTTTAGCTCCACAACCTAATAGGTAGATTAAAATTGATTATGATTTATCAAAATTTCAAGATAAACACTCAAATTTTTACCAAAATGTCCCAAAATTCTGATTGATCTAAATCATGCATTAGATATTTATCCTAAATCTACCTTATATAATTCCAAGAATAATCTGTAGTCAAAAATGGTAAATTTTTTATACAAAAACAAAATCACTAATCTCTATGAAAAATCGCTAATGCACATGATAAAGCCATTATTCCCAAAATTTTGTGATCTATAGGTTTGTAAATGATGGAAAAGTCTAAAGGGGATATGTTCATTTTGACCTTATCCTATTTCGTTTTTCCCTTTCCCATCGATCCTACCAATCACACCACAAAAAATGATAGAGACCAAATCTAGTTATAGGATGTGGTTAGCCAAAAATCTCCCCTTAACACCCAAATGATGTAAATAAAATGTAAAAGAGGGGATGATTTTTTGATCCCTACAAAACATAAAATACTAAGATAAAAACTATAGGTCAAAGAGCAAAGGCCAATTGTCAGTGATTTTTATCAAAAATTATAAAACCATGACTTTGACTCAATATCATAATTTACAAGTCAAAATCTCAACTCTAAGATTAGTGATTTTATGGCTTAAGTTTCACCTGCCAGACTCCAAACCAATTGCATTTTCCTTCTTATATCTTATGTATAGAAATAAGAAAAATGGGTTTTGTAACAAAGTATTCAATGCAGGGTCAGTGAAATGATAATCAATAGAAAAAATAGGTGATTTTATACTCGTATTCAAAACCTATTAAATCATAAGTTAACATGACAAAACTATAGTTTACAAGGCAAAACCATGACTTTTGAAATTGTGTTATTATAATGAACCTACAAAATAGATTATTAGCAATTAGACAAAGTCATGACTTTATAAGCAAAATCATAACTATCCATATAAAGTCATAATTCATGAGTTACGGTATTATCAAAGGGTAAAGAACATGTCACGATCAAAGATATGGTTAGTGATCAAGTCAATTGGTTAAGAAAAAATCACAAGTCCTAGGGAAAAGATCGCAACTACATAGTCATGAATACTAGTGCAAAACCAAGACTTCCACCTATGCATGCAAAAATTTTAAGAATCTAAGATTTTTCTTGATTGATTAGACTTGTAAACTAACAAAACACCACTAACAAGAAAAAATGATTAATTAGGAAGGATGTCCCACTATGGTCACCAAAATGTAGTGGAAATTTAAGAAATTTGATTAAATTACACATAAACATGTAATTTGAACTCAAAACATCAAACTACCTATTAGGATCTAGAGCCATTAAAGCTAAATGCAAATTGACGAAATGAATAATTAAACATAACATTCTAATCCTATGCTAATTGCTCTAAACCATGATTAAATAGATGAAAAAAAAGAAGATTTGGATTGAATATAGACTAACTTAGACTCAAAATTTTGAAATTATGATGGCATGATCATGGATTGTTGATGATGGATTCAAAGATTTAGCATGAAGACTCAAAATGATTGCTAATTCCTAATTAGACATGGATTTAGTTTGATATCTTTTAGATTTCCCTTCCATGGAGGAGTGGAGTTGTTTACATAGAGGAAGGAGGGAGAAATCAAGCATTGAAATTCAAAGTTAGATTATGGAGATCAAGGGTGAAGAATTAAAAAGAATTTAAAATTCCTTGGAAGCCTCTAGATTTAAAGGCTTGTAAAGAGGGAGGGTAATAATAGAGAGGATTCTAGAATTAGAGAATTATATAATGATTTTAGGGGTTATTTAGGATTAGGTATGGGATTAGGGACTAGGGGTGTAGGATATCTTAAGAATAGGCTAGTAGGTGGGCCATGGGAATTTAAAATTCCCAAACAATAGATAAGTGGGATTAGGATAGGACTAAAATATGATTAGGTGAATTAATTGACTTGATGGGGATGAATAAGGTTATTAAACAAAGATATATGAAGGGGGATAAATAACTATAAAGGGGTAATTTTAGGATGGATTTAGAGGGGATAAATTAGATAAGTGGAATTAGTATAAACTAATAGTAATATTAGTGACATTAAATTAAGTTAATGGATTTAGGTGCATATATTTTTCCCCTCTTTGAAAGGGCATTACGAATGGATGAACTGGAAGGAGTAATGGTCTTTTAAAGAAAAACTACTTCATAGATGAATGTAATGATGTTAGTGGATATGATTAAATTACACCAAAATGTAGTGAAAAATTGAGAAATTTGATTAAATTACACATAAACATGTAATTTGAACTTAAAACATCAAACTACCTATTAGTGTCTAGAGCCATTAGAACTAAATTGAAATTGATGAAATAAACAATTCGAAATAGCATTCTAATCCTAAGTTAGTTACTCTAAACCATGATTAAATAGATGAAAAACAAGAAGATTTGGATTGAATAAAGATTACTTTAGACTCAAAATTTTGACATTATGATGGCATGATCATGGATTATTGATGATGGATTCAAGGATTTGGAATGGAGACTCAAGACGATTTCTAATTTTTAATTGGACATGGATTTAGTTAGATAGCTTGTAGATTTCCCTTCTATGGAGGAGTAGAGTTGTTTAAATAGAGGAAGGAGGGAGAAATCAAGGGTTTAAATTCAAAGTTAGATTATGGAGATCAAGGATGGAGAATTAAAAGGAATTTAAAATTTCTTGGAAGCCTCTAGATTTAAAGGCTTGTATAAAGAGAGGGTAAGAATAGAGAGGATTCTAGAATTATAAAATTATAGAGTCATTTTAGGGTTTAATTAAGATTAGGTAGGGGATTAGATAGGGAATAGGTAGGGGATTAGGGACTAGGGGTGTAGGAGAGCCTAGGAATAGGCTCATAGGTGGGCCATGGGAATTTAAAATTTATAAACAATAGATAAGTGGAATTAGGATAGGATTAAAAGATGATTAGGTGAATTAATTTATTGATGAGGATGAATAAGGTTAGTAAATGAAAAAATATGAAGGGGGATAAATTATTAGAAAGGGGTGATTTTAGGACAGAATTAGAGGAGATAAATTAGATAAGTGGAATTAGTGTCAACTAATAGTAATATTAATGACGTTAAATGAAATGAGTAGATTTAGGTGCGTATAATTAGTACATCATATATAAACATCTCTATATGGAGTGGTATTTTATATTTACTGTAAGATTTTCCAAATCACCTAACATAACACATATAATATGCATTGTTTCAACTAAACTTTAATAACCAACCAATTCATATTTTAGTAGTTTTGTTAAAACATATGCAAAAAAATATCATTTATATAAAATTAAAAACTGAATACAACCAACAAAACCTTATTCATTATTTTTAAATCAAAATATAAGGCGCACACACACACACACACACACACACACACACACACACACACACACACACACACACATACTTAATTCATGCTCAGTATACAAACTTGATCGAGACTCAAGGTTTATATGTTTAACTTAAATGTTAACTTTGTTTACATATCCAAATTCATATAAACAAATCTCAATCAAAAAAACATTAAATACAAATGAATATGCATAAACATAACCCAAAAAATTAGACATTTGACACAATCGAATGCATATAAATATATCCTAACCAATCACACATTAGACACAATTGAATACTTTATTTAATATAATCAATTAATAGTTCAATATGTTGAATAAAATCTAGTCGACCTTACCTAGTCAACAAATTGACATAATTGATTATATTATAATATATCAAATACAATTAACAGTTTGACATAGTCAATTATTACATAATATATCAAACCCAGTTATCAATTTGACATAGTTAGTTATATTTCATCATAACCAAACTTTGATTCCTTATCTTATTCTTTCTAAAAATAATTTGTATCCATAAAACCCTATGAATATAGTCATTATATATATATATATATATATATATACACACATTATGAACTCATACATTCATTTATTCAATTGACTGCATACGATATTCCCTCATAATAACTAGTCATTTCTCATACCAAAAATATCCTTAATCAACTCATAGTTATTATAGACACTAATGTTAGTCATATATATTCTATTACACGCGTGAGCGTGTACATAATAATTAGTATTATTATTATATACATTGATGAGTATATAGACCCAAGGTTGTCAAGATCTTGTAGGGTGTTTATACACACCCTTGCTTATATTAATATATATGTATATATAATATTTAAGAAAATAAAGGAAATAACCCCATTTCCATTTTACACAATCAAACTAATTTAATATACAATATACCTTTATAATAAAATTGACTATATATACCTTATTCAAATGCCATAAAAAACTTAACAAAAAAGTCAATAAATCCTTCAATATTTTTGAATTGATAGAGGGTTAAAGATATATATTTCGCAGTGGTGAATTCAAACAAAGTAAACACCTACGCCTTGTAGGGTTTTGTGGAGGTCGAGCCTTCCACAAGGCCTTATATACAACCCCCCCTTTTTTCAATTCATTTATAAAAAATGAAAAACCCATTATTAAATCAATTATTTTCATGAATCCATTCAACATTAACACACAAAAATTCAAGTACAAAACCAACTTGTATATTCTACTAATAAATTCAAATCCTTCTTAGCTCTAAATCCTTTTTATCTTTCTCTTTTTATTTGTAACTTCTCATATGCATGTTCCATCCCCCAAAACACTTGTTTCCATCCATCACCTTAATTTCCTCCAATTTCTCCTCCATTCCTAGGAGACAAAATTGACTGATAAAATTCATGAAAAAATAGCTCAATAGAACTCTATAGTCTACCACCATATAGCCTAGCCAAACTCTATGTTTTTCTCCAAATGATGGTTAACTCAAAGTCAACGAGTGATATAAACCCTAATCATCTCAAGGTTTACAAAATAATCATTTTATAATCTATATAATATTGCATGAATTGACTTAAAACAATTCTATCATCAACTTCCCAAAATTGATCAACTAAACCATAAGTCACATAACCCCAATATTTATTCCATGCAATGACTATCAACCTAGTTGATCACTATTTTATTTCCATACAAAGTTGACTATTGACTAAATATAATAATGAATATATAACATGGTAATACAATTAGTTATTACAAGACTATTATTTAATGTTAAAATGTTATCCACAAACACACTTTGAAAATACAATGACTTCCTTAAATCATTTAATAATTAAAATCAATATATTCATTATCTAACATATATTATGGATATCAAACATTTGGTCAAACATTTAATTGAATATAAAGATATTAAATAAACATTTAATTAAATATAAAAATGTTTTAAAACAATGGTATTTATATCTTTTCACATTTGGATTAAACACATATATTATAATATTAATATTTTATTATTATTACCTAAATCTTATATATCAATAACAATAATGGAATCTCTCATAACATCATATCGTTATACTATATAGTCATACCTAATAAGGTAGTAATGTAAGTAAAACATAAACAAATTTAATCATTCAATCGAACAATTATATTATATAAGATAAGCTATGTACGATCAAAAAATTAGTGAAATAACTAAAACAAATCAACATAATCATCAACAGAAACCAAGATCATAATAGAAATCATTTTAACAATCGCTTGAATAAAAAGTACACAAAACATGCTACGCTATCTATCTCAAACAAATAATTACAAAACATGATATGTTATGTGGTGTGTACAAGGGTTTATGGATTCATTCTATGTTGTCCCCAAACATATCCACCTAAACTACCTTATTTGATGATGCTCTCCCTCTATCATACTCTAAGGGATGAATCTGTCCTACATCCACCTCAAAAAAATAAAGGCAATTATTTTGAAACATCATTATATCCATAAAATAATGTGGGATAATTAACAAACATGATCATAATATGTAGAATATAAAACTATTACTAACTCATAGAAAACTAATCATGTAAATTAAGTATCACATAATTCCCCATAGTCAGCTTATGACATAAATCTTAATCAAATATTAGTTAAAAAATAAATCAACCATAATAATCCATGCATCAAATAGGTTCTTTAGCTTAGTGATAAATCAAGATGTAATAACTTTTAAATTACAATTTTCATATACTAACAACATGATAGAGTATGAATCTTTGGTCTTGGGTCTATATTTTGAAATCAAGTATGATGTCCATCAATTAAGAGTCTTTAATTATTCTAAATTGGTTTTCAACCAAGTGCATAATAAGTTTTAATGCAAAATTTCTTATTTAAAAAAAAATAAACATCGTGTTTGGGATCTAATTAAATATTTTGATGTTTTTAACATTTTAGTCATCCCTAAAGCTGAAAATACAATGGATGACTCATTAGTCATCTCAACTCATAACCTAAAACCATTAGACAAGATTGACTTGTAAAAAAATTCAATAGAATTTATCTCTTGTCCTTTTTTTACCTAATAATGTTAAACATTTCCAAGTTTTTTATGTTGATAATAAAATTCTTGATTTAATGTATTAATCTAATGCTTTTAATGCAAGGTAATTGATGATGAAGAAAAACTTGATTTTTAAGACCAATAATTTAATGTTTATGGAGTAATTCAGTTGAAAGGAAATCATATTTTGAAAGGGATGTTGTCACTAGAAAGATTGTATGACCTGGATAACATAACATCTATATCAGGAAAGGAGTTTAGCCTAAGTCAAAGGTCACAAATTATCAACATGAGAACAACAAACAAGCCTAAAAACATGGTTTTTAGACCTGAATATAGTAATGAAGGGATGAAAACATTGAGGAAGATGTTATTATTATATCAAGATATCATAACATAGAGATACAAGGATGTGAATGTGTTCAACCCTCAAGTTATGATACGTAACATTCCCCTAAAACTTGATTAGAGACATTTTAGGCAATATCAAAGTCCAATTAATCTGGTCTTAGAACTACCCATTCTAAAAGAAGTCTAGAAGATGTTATTAGTTGACATTATCTTCTTAGTGTGCCATTCAACTTGGGTGGAAAACCTAGTACCTATGAGGAAAGAAATGGAGAAATACACCTTTGTTTAGATTTTATAAATCTTAAATGTACATCAGATAAATATAACTACCCCTTGATTTTACTCTATGAATTTATTCAATAGGTTAGTGGTTCATAGATGATGTCCTTTTAAGACAAATTCTCAAGTTAGAACCAGATCTTAGTGGACAAAGTAGATAAAGCCAAAACAACATTCAGCACTAAGTGGGCCACCTACACCTACAATAAAATTCCATTTGATTTTATTAATGTTTTTTCCACATTTTAGTGAGATATGGTTACTAATTTTTTAAATTTATAATTTGTAATTGCATGTAGTATACATGGATGACCTGACTTATTCTCTAAATGTAGATTCAATCACTTCAAAAATCTATAAAAAGTCTTTGAATGCTAAAATAGGTTTGGCATATCTTTTAATCCCAAAAAATGTGTCTTTTGTGAAATTCAAGGTAATCTTATAGGTTGAATTATCACCAAATAAGGTATGTCAATTGACCTAGAATGAGCTTGTGTTATTTCAAAAATTTAACTACCAATCAGTAAAAAAGAGCTGAAATCATTTTTTAGAAAGATCATGTTTTTATGAACATTTATTTTTTGTTTCACTGAGATCACTAAACCTATAAATTATATATTAAAATAGGGAGCCAATATATAATGGAATACCTCTTATAATAAGGCATTTTAAGAGATCAAATATGCAATTATGCAAGTTCCTATATTGATCAACCCAGATTATGATAAGGATTTCTATATTTATTATTTTTCTTCTAATCACATGATATTAGTTTTCTTGACATAAAATTTTGAATATGGAGATAAACCCATATATTTTATGATCACACATTTTAAATAATTTGAATTAAAATACTCTGCTTTAGGTAAACAAGCTTATGAATTGTTAAAGGCTATCAAAAAATTCCATCATTATATATTAATAAACAAGATACACACCATATTTCTAAATCCTATAGTCAAGAAAATGATATGAAATAATGAGTTGGGTGAGATAAGAGGATGATGGGTTTCTAAACTTTAGGAATATGATAATAAAGTAAAACCTACAAAATTGGTACACAATCAAGGTTTGTCTAAACCAATTTCATAAGTAGATCTTAACATCCCCATTGTAAAAGTAGATCAATATAAAGTTTAGTTTGGTCCATGGTATGATTCAATTGTTCATTACTTTATTCATGGAAAGCCACAAACTCATTTTGATAGAACACAAAGAAGAACACTAAGACTTAGGGCTACACGCTACATGTTGAAAAAAGGAGTTATGTACTATATGAACCATGAAGGGATCTACATGAGATGTCTACCTGAGGATAAAATTCAAGAAGTAATGAATTCATTTCATGATAAATTTATAATTAGACATCCTTTTGATAATGACATAACACACATAATTATCAAATTTAGCTACTATTGGACAACATTATCCAAGGATGTTTATACGCATGTGAGAATTTGTCATTCATGTTAGATCTTTAATAAGAGGGAGATTCATAGTCCTACATTGTCGAAAATAGTAATAAAAGAACATCCCTTTGAGAGTGGGGATTATACTTCATTAGATTCAAAAATCTTAATTTATCAACTAGTCACAAATTCATTATCACCATATTTGGTTATTGTATGAGGTGGACTGAGGTAAAAGCAACAAGGAATAGTACAACTACATAATTTATTATTTTTTTAGAAGAATATATTATAACTCAATTTGGGACTCCTCTATCACTTTTTTGTGATAATAGACCTACTTTTCAATCAACAAAGATGACTAAGTGGGCTTATTATAATGGAATCACACTGAAATTATACTTAATTATTATGCCCAAGGTAATGGTTTGTTAGAGTCTACCAACAATAAATTGTTAAATGCCATAAAGAAAGTAATTAACCAAGACCCACATAATTGACATGTGTTCCTCCAATTTGTTCTATGCGCTAATAGAATAAGACACAAACAAATCTTGAATAGTTCCCATTTCTTGGTTATCTATGGAGTAGAGCTAATTTTTCTAATGCAACTCAAGAAACCCATTTATCGGTTCATATGAGAGTACATGGAGGTAAATCAAGGAATTTAGTCTAGATTATTGGATATGATCCAATTAGAAGATAAATGATATGAAGCTCTACAAAATTTTAGTAAATCTCAAGATATTGTGAAGAGATGGTTTGATAAGAAAGCACAATGGAAAGCCTTTCACATTTTATATTTGGTCTTGTTATGGGAAAAAGCATGGGAGTGAAAGGGTCAACATGTTCAGTTCAATCTTTTGTGGATTGGTCTTTATCAAGTATCTGAGCTTTTGGGATAGTATGCATTTAGATTAAAAGATATCTACGACAGAATATTATCACTACCAATTAATGGATATTAATTGAAGCATTAATTCATGACTACCCCATCAAATATCATGTTTGAGAGAATAAATTCAAGTTCATTTGTATATATATTTTGTACATAATTTTTATTTTCTGACTAGTGTTTCATGTTTTGTTGTCTGATTTAGTTTAGTTTGTTTGATTGTTTGTTTCATATTTTATCATTTTATTTTCCTAGATAGTTTAATCTAGTTTGCATGTTTGATCTTTTGCTAAATATGGCATGTATTTTAAAAAATTGATCAGAGTTATTCACATGTGTCTTGTACAGTCAATGCTTAAGAATATAGTATTGTCATTATTGTATCTCTTTTGGCATCTTCATTTTCATGCTTCATCGTGCTTAAATTTTGAAAGAGTAAGGTTTATTCATAATTAATACTATAGGGTGATTAGTTTTTAGATAATGGATAATGTATTTCTAGATAACACTATGTTAAAGAAATGGTGTGTCCTTATGCTCCCATAGGTGAAGAACTTCAAATGGCGGACAATAAAATATGATAATTTCTAGTTATTTATAAATTAGAATGTGAATCATCCTTGACTAGTTACATAGGTATACTATAGTTGTTTTATGTATTCCCATAATTTGAAAATCTATGATTTAAAATAGAATATATGAATCTTAGAAAAGTTTCATGTTTTCTTGAAACCATCAAACTACACTTAATTTCACATTAGAAGAAATCCAAACATTGAATTGATTTAAATCTATCTTAATGGTTATGAAATTTTTTGAGTCTCTCATTATACCCAAGGATTGGTTCTTAACCCTCAATGGATTGAACAATGAAATATTTTCAAAATAAATAAATCAAAAGGAATTTGAACAAAATCAAAAATCTTTCCTTGAAAGGGTGATTCAGGCAATCTCCATCACAAGATTTCTAGCCTGGTTGTCAATGGAGCTAGGCCATGAGTGGGACCAAATGTATATATGTCAAGGCTCTAGACACCTAGCTAGAAATAAATTAATGTCCATACCATTTCCCCCAAATTTTAATAACCAAAATTATCCTTCTCATAAATCTAATGGTTTTAGACAATTTTAAATCTATTTACATGAATGTAAGGGCCATAAAATAATAAATCACTTTTAACACACATTAATGGTATTAGGCATATGTGAAACTTAGTACACAACATATTGAGGATTACTTTAGTTATTTTATTTTTTTGGTTTTTTCTAAAGGATTGGTTTATGGTTTGTTGTCTCTTATTCGATTGTGATGATTTATAGTCTAGGTTCTAAATGTTTAGCAAAATTATCTATGCAGATTCACCATTTGTTGGCTCCAACATGCCCCATGCTCAGATACATTCATATGGGGACCCTCTTACTTTAGCATAGATATTTTATTTTAATTTTATTTAAAATTATGGATTATTTATGTTTTGGGTTTTACTGGTAGTAGATTTCATTTTGAGTTGAAACTAGTTTTGCACTTCTCATGTTAAGTATGTGTCTTTAGATGTTTTTCATGGGTGTTATTTTTGATTTGATAGATTTTGATTTCAAATAACTTAATGATTATTTCTTGAGTCTACCTTTTTTTTCATATAAATTAATATGTTTTACAATTTAATCTATTCAAATGGATATATCCTTTTAGAATCACAGTGACCCAGCCTAGTGGAGATTCAATGGGATATGTGAAGCCTCATGCCCTTAGGATTATGCCAAATGTCATGGTCCTAGAATCTTGGTGACCTATAAGTATGCCATAAGATAAAAATATCATGGATTTAGGATTGCATACATGTTTCAACATCCTATCAACTCGGAGGTGATGTTAACATAGTTTATTATATAGCCAATACCATGCAAGTAGAGTAGTGAGAGTTGTCCATGTGTCACCATCCCATTAACCTATATATGACATCACTAGAGTTTATTTTATAATAAATTAAAATAAAGTGGAGAAATGAGAACCATCCACATGTCACCATCTTGCTAACCTAAATGTGATGTCAATTCCAGGTAAGCAAAGTAACAAAAGCCATCCACATGTTGAAATCCCACTAACCTAGAGGTGATGTCAACATAGTTTTTTTTATGGTCAATGTTGGGAAAGTAGAGAAATGATATCCATCCATGTGTCAAAATCTTACTAACCTAGGATCTTGGAGCCCCAGAGCAATGGAAGTATTAAACTTAGGATGATGTGGCCCTAAGAAAACCATGAGGATAGAGAAGGAGAAGCCTGATAACCTAGAAGGATGTCCAGATAAGCAAATAAAGAGAGAAAATTTTATGACCAAGGAAAATATAAAGCAATGGTAAAATGATTCTTTATTTCATGTAGCCAAGCAAAGACAAAAATTAGAGGAGAGCAGGAAACTATAGTGCATAGACCTAAACATGGTGAACCCAGAGTCGATAAAAAAGAACCTACACTGAAGATATAGTGAGATGGTTACAATAATAAAATGAATATGGAGATATAAATGGTAGATAAATATTCATATTAGGGGTGAATTAAAATATCATACCACAATAACAATAACAAAATTAATAAAATTTAGAGTGGAAGAAAATAGAATTAGGAGAATGTTTTTTCTATAAACTAAATGCATCAATTTATAGATTTGTAATAGTCCATTATTCCAATATTTCTTGGGTATTAAAATTTAATAAGAAATGATTCCTATGGAAAGGTTTTTGTTATCTTGTGAAATAATCATAAACATGTGAAATATTTAGTGCTAGAATAAATATCCAATGGCTTTATCATTGGGATTAATTCTCAATGAGTTGTCTCCACCTATTTGTATCAATGAATAGTTAGTGGGATAAACTGAATACCAAAGAGTGCTTATTATTCTTTGGATATTGGAGTGCATGAGATATTGAATCCACTTCCATCCTTAAATTTATATCTATATTTGTGTCATGACTAGATCGATCTTATCTTCTTCCTTATTGATGTGTTATCACAAAAGATTTGTTTTTAATCAGTTAATCCATTTAATGTTGGTATTAAGAACATTTATTTTGTGGTTGTGTACCATGGCCATGATGCATTAACATTGTCTACATAAGTAACATTGTTTGATATTGTAAAAGGGGGGGTGCAGATTTGATCCTAAAATGCTATTTGAATAACATCAGGATTACACCTCATTTATTTCTCATGGTTTTGTATTTTTGAGTGTCTACCATGGTCAACACATTTGAGTATCAAAAATCTATTCAAATTGAGCTAGGATTTCACCTACCCTTCCTATTATTTTTGTCCTGATGGTTTTCAAAATTTCTTTATTTGAAAAGTAATCTATGCAAATAAGTTTTTGATATTGTTGTTTTGTAAGTGGATATATAATTAGATTGTGTAGTAGTGAGTTTAATTATATTTGAGAGCTCATTCTATATATCTTGAAGCTTACATTAGTCATGGTGTGTAAATAGATACAAGATGACGTAATTTATTTATTTTAATATAGTTATATATTTCATGTTCACATATTATTCCTTAGAGTCTTGCTCATTGTCATGTTTTCAATTTGTGCAATAGCTAGATTCAATGGCCAGTGATTAACAATAAACCCTAGTAATATAATTTTTGAGTATCAAAAGACATATCTCAATCAAGGGTTTATCTATTTTATGCCTTAATATTCCCTCATATATATATATATATATATATATATATATATATATATATATATATATGTATGTATGTATGTATGTATGTATGTATGTATGTATGTATGTATGTATATACATATACATATATATATATATATATATATATATATCTACATATACATACATACATACACACACACACACACACACACACACACACACACACACACACACACACACACACACACACACACACACACATATATATATTTATATGTATATAACATATATATATATGTATGTATGTATGTATGTATATACATATACATATATATATATATACATATACATACATACATATATATATATATACACACACACACACACACACATATATATATATATATGTATATGTATATAACATATATATATATATATATATATATATATATATATATATATATATATATATATATATATATATACACATATACATGTGTGTGTGTGTGTGTGTGTATAGATAAATTAATTACCTACCCATTACATTGTAAATAACTCATTTGTATAGGAACCATTAGTAAGATCTCAAATATTAAGAGGAAAACATTTGAACCTTTGGTGGAAACAATTATAGCCTACCCATGTTATAATATTATGTAAATTTATTGGCCCTTAGATCACTAGTAGATCCTAAAAATAAGGGGACTTTTGTCCTATTACCATTTTTGTTTATTTAGATCAATTAGCTATGAACTATGTTTGAATGAGTCACATTTCCATCCTAATAGAAATTGGTGCTAGAATGAACGCTTGTAAATATTTCATATCCTATTTTATGATCTAAATTTTCATAAGATCTAAGATTACTCAGTGATTAATATTATTAAGACATATTTATGCTTGTAACTATTTTGTGTTTAAAATAATACTAATAAGTGATTAGGCTTTGTCACTCTAGAGCCTTATTAGAGAGTCACATGTTCTATAATTAGGTTAGGACAAATAATATTAATTGTTTCTCCTCTTTAATCACATAAACATCCTATATTTGACCATGGTATACCCAATAAAATAATGTACCCAACCAAATCATCTCCATAATTTGTCCCTAATAGACCAATCTAAATGGCTATATCTTGGCTACTTGGATCAACTATAAATGTTATTGGTGATGTGTGTATGCAATTATAAATGCATCATATCTATAAATCAATCCTAACTTAGAGAAGATAGATCTTACCTACACTAAAGATTTGGGATACATTAGATAATTGAGAACATGACCAATATGTGGATCTGTTAGACCCAATTATGGGATCTCTTATCACAAAAATAATATTAGTGAGGTTTTGAAAGCCTCCAGTTAATAAAAATCAAGCAATAACCCTAAATAAGCCCTATGTTTTCATATTCACTATACTGATAACAAGTAAATCAAAGTCTAATCTAGTTCTCACCAAATCTTGTGGCACAAAGTGGGGATAATAAATAACAAAAGTGAACATTCATAGAAGACATACACTCACATCAATGTATATAGAATCTTAATGCATGGAAGATAATTACAAATGCATATCTATCTACTCTTAAAAATGAGGAACAAAGTTAGGAATATTTAACTTTGAAGATTAACTTGTTGAGCCTCAATCTCTCCCTTGGCCAAGGTGTTGTGCAAGAGGTTATTATGGTATGTAAGGATGACAAGGATAAATCAGATCTAGGATACACAACTTATCAATACATATAAAAGACTTATCCACAAGATAGATCTATATCTCCAAAGAAAGTATGAAACCCTAATATTACTCCTCAAGTAGAATGGTGGATAATCAAATACACAATAGCTCTTACTTCTTCTTATCTTCTCTAAATAATGGTGAAATGATCTTTTACATATAGGTGAATTTAACCCTAATCCCTTATAAAAGTTTCAACCAATAGGATTGACCCAGTCGATCTAGTAGCATTATTGAAAAAAAATCACTAGGTCATGGGCTAGGTCAGCCAAGAGCCAACCTAGATCCTAAATGAATTTCACTAATAAGATTACAAGGTCAGAATAGTACTATAAACTATCAAAAGGGGTTTTAGCTTAGGAAAAGTGGGATGAAATATGGGACATGACTAGAGGATTATACAAGAGAGAAGATCAAGCTTAGAGAAATGGTTTTTAGGAGACAAGTGTGTAGATAACAATTGAAAAAAGGGACAATAATCTAATGTAGCACCAATGGTCTACCCACCCCTTTCTTGGTGTACCCCTTAAGGCATAAACTCAAATATGTTGAGACTCGATGGGTTCCTATAAGATAGAGAGTGTCAATAATTGATCAAACTTTAAAAATATCATGTGTATACATATGCCCCCCTCAAATCTCATCATGTGTCATGTAAGTGCAATATGGGATGGTGCTTTGGGAATAGAAAATGATGACACATAAAAATGATGCTAAGTAAAATTTAGTAAAGAGAAAATAAGATAAATGAAAGGATGGAATTGAAAAACACATACCTTTACTTACCTTAATGTTGTAGATAAAAAAGGAAACTGCAAGAGATGTGAAGGCATCCAATGTGAGGAACATTAGGAAAACCTATAGAGATTAGTTCAAAAAATATTTAAAAAATTGAAATTTTTTAAATATAGGCATATAGTAATGGAAATGATTCTCTATTATGTCATGATTCTATAAATTGTTATGGTTTAAAGAATGAGTGATTAAAAATAAAGATATGATCAAAACAAGGAATCTGATGGTAAATATTTGAAAGGTAAAGAATTATGAATAGTAACTTTAAATAGGGTGAAAAGAAAGACATATACTATTGGTTAACTTATTTTGAGAGAAAATTAGATCTCTGAGAGACCAAACAAAAGCTAAAAGAGCCAAAATGTTGAGGAGATGACAACTGAGATGAAAAGTATGCCTAGTGGCCATAGTAGGTACAACATAGGTAGGTAACTAAGAATTTCAAACTTCTTTTGATTATTTTATTGAAAATTAAGTTTTTTATATAAATTTATAAATCAAGCCATTTTTAAAAACTAGAATGAACCCCAAATAGTTTCTAAGGGTACTAGAGGCCAAACGGAAAAATGGGTTGAAAGGAATTGGAGTAATAAATGTTGAAGGCATTTATTACAAGTAGGTCAAAGTGTTAGAAGTTTGAACCAACTAGGTCAACCCAGTTGACCTAGTAGGTTAAAAATCATGATTTGATACTAATGACTTAGTAGGTATAAATAAACTTAGTTTGTTTACGTAAAGTGATAACTTAATACCCTAGTACTGACTTAGTTGATTAATGCATTCTATCAACTTAGTAGTAAGGGGGAAATGAAAGGGTCAACTTAGTTGATTAAGTCCACATGGTCAACTTAGTATTATTTGGTCAACTTAGTATGTGACTAAGTCATTGGTATAATACTGAAATGTGGAAAATTGGTAGAAATAGAACATTTAAATCCTAGTTTGATCAAGTAAATACTAAAATGGCCAAGTAGGCTAAGAATAGGTGAAATTGGTCTAAAATGAATATGTTAAGGTAAATTAGGTTTATTTTTGTTAAAAATTTAAAAATAATGTATTTGATTATAAGTGACATGGAGGTCTAATACATCTTTTGTTATTTGATGGTTTTAAGGGTGTCACAAATTTTGGTGATTAGTGGATGCATCATGACTATCATATCTATTTGAGTGATTGATAGTAGAGGATCAAACTAGATTAGTCACACTAGGCTTAGGAGGCATCATGGAGATACAACAAGTTAAATTGAGTGATGATTTAGTAATCATGTTCTTAGGAGCCTAAGAGCACTTGACTAATACCTTTAAGTGGATGGTGGATGGGGATACCATCAAGGTGGGTATCATGTTAGAGGATACCCATGCTATAATTGGACTTCTAATAGGAGAGACACTTATGATCATTATAATACCAGATGGGCAAGAGGAGAGATGAGTATTAGCCCAATGGATGAATTGTTTAGATAGGATATATCTAAGGCTGAAGGTGAGCCTATTTGATGTTTATATAGCCCATATTCTAGATATCCAAAAGGTGGTGATAAGAATTGTGATATCATGGGTACTACCTTTAGGGTTTGCTTTGATTTAGAGGTATCATATAGAAAAGGTACTCAGGGTATGATTTGATGGATAGACTATACTCAATGGTCAAGTAGATAGAGAAACAGTGTTAGGTGACATTGAGATAGGTAATAAATGGCTGAAATTTTGCTTAAGTTTTCTAAAATATAATACTAGTTGTATAAGATTTGATAGATAGGTTATAGATGGATATATTTAGAGATATATTTATGATCTAAAATTTATTTATTTTTAGTTTTATAGATTCTATGGAGGAGGAGGAGACCATATGGAGATCCCTAGTGAGGGTAACACTCCATGATTTCTTGGATGGGGTGTTGATGCTATACAACCCTACCACATTGGAGATCATGTGGTACCATCTACCATAACTTAGGTGAGCTAGCTTAGACTAGCATGATAGGTTGTGATGCAATTACATGCATGCAGAGATGAGCTATATCCACTATTAGGGGTGAGAATAGGAGATGCACAAGCCTAGTAGGCCTTGGCTCAAGAGAGAGCCACATATTTGGATACCACAATGCATCTAGGATAGGTATAGGTCTAGGTGCCCAATCTACAAGGGTAGGTAACAAGTTTGAAATCATATACATTCTCTTTACAATGTACTTTTAAAAGGGGATTATTCAAGGCATCTATGGGCAACATGGCTAGGCCATGAGATAGACATGATAGAGCCCAATCTTAGAGTTGGATTGATGTATTTTTGTATTAAAAAAAAATGATACATATAGATATCTTATTTTGATAGTTGTATGTTGATCTTATGTGTTTTGTATTATGGTTGTGGTTGTGGATGCATGGATATATTTCTTTCTAGCACATGTATTTTGATTTTATTATATATTCTATAGGAAATATATGTGTTGTGTTTTCTTTTCTAGAATTATGTATTACACATGCATGGTTAAAAATAAATAGATAAAAAAGACTTGGAAAAGTATAATTAATCAAAGATAAATGTATTACATGTTATTTCACATTGGGAAATGTGTAATAGCAATAAATGATTAAGTATAATAAACCAAATAGGATGGTAAAAAAGAGGGTGAAAAACTATTTTAAAACCATAACAGAGCTTTTGGCACCAAATTAAAACAAGTGAAATCTCACTAAATCACGTTAAAAAGTATGAAAATAATGTAATAAAATGGAAACATGTAAAATAGAAATGGTATAAAAAAATTAATTAAGTCAATCAATCATAATAAATCACATTGGGAAGTATAAAAGAGAATAAAAATTTGTAAAAATGTTTTTAAATTAATCACACTAATTCAAGTTGAGAAGTATGAAAAACTTAAGAAAAACTTACAGGCAATCAGAAAATAAGAAGATAGAAGTGAAAGATAATGAAGTAAGCATAAAAAATACTAAATCAAGATGGGAATCATGTCAATGATGTGTAACTCATAATCAATCATGACTTATCTCAAATTTAACACATGTAATTTTGTTTATGACTTGGATATTGAAAAAAATTGTGAGGAAGGCCAGCTCCTATCTATGGTCTTACACAAAAACTCACAAAGGGAAAACCTATGAGGTGGAAATAATGTGAAAATATGGTAAAATGGGATGTTTGTAATGATAAGTTGAAATTTTGGTAATTTATGAGGAAGGTTAGGTCTTATCCATGGTCTTACAATGAAACTCACAAATTTAATCCCTAGGGGAGTGATCAATAAACAAAATAATATTTCTCAAAGGGAAATATTAGGGTGGTGGGTAGTGAAAGAGGGAATGTAAAATCATAATGTATGCATCTTATTATAAGACCTTAGGAAACATGATGCACACTAAGGACATGAGAAGACACTAAGTGATTAATAACCATTAATATACAGAGGATATATATTTGCTATAGACACAAAGATGTGTAGGCAAATAAATGTGCTACTAAGATCAACTCATGTAGGTAGTTTTGAACAAGAAAATTAAAATGGACCTAAATTTATATGATGTTCCCCTTTCCTCAAGACCCTTTATAGAATCATTGGTCTACTATGAAGATTGGGTACTTGCATGAGACAGTAGGTAGCATTAAAAAAAAGAATTTATTCTTTTCTAATCTACTAGCCTACCACACCCCAATGGAGCTCATCTCTATCATGAATCCAATTTTGGAGTTTTATCTTTGATTATAAAAATGATATGTTCATAAAATCACATCTTTTATTGTGATTTGACTTGTAATAATTTTGAATGTTGCCTTTTAGATCATTGCCTTCTGTTAAATTTTTTGGCTTTTGAATATTTTTATGGCTTTTAATATTCCTCCTCTATACAAACTTGGAATGACCAATCATGAGAGATATAATGATACACACGAATGATATTTAGGTTTATATTAAAGGAATCTAAGTAACCAAAGAACAGACTGACTAGAACACTTAAGCTTAATGATGAACTAGCATATTGTCTCAAGTCTCAACCATCTATATGCTTAGTTTTTGAAAGGGAATAGAGGGGAAGAAAGGAGATCCAAAGTGGATTGGTAAAAGGAGATTATAATGAGATGAATTATTTTGAATTGATCACTTGGTAAATGAGTGACTAAAGGGAGCAAGGTTTATATAACCAAGTCACAATAATAATTATCCATTTTTATAGAGATAAGATAGCAAACAATCATGAAAAATAACAAGGGAATCATAATAAATTACCTCATGAATAAAAATAAGTTAATGATAAATAATAAATCCATAATAGAACATAATGACATCATAAGTAATATAAAGTGTGAAACCAAAGTCACCATGTAAGTTAGATAACAATTTGACACAATGTCAAATTATATAACAAATAGATAAAGATAAAGTTAGGGCACACATCCAATCCAAATTAAAAATTAAGAACACCATGCATTTGTTTATAAGTATTGATATATTTGTCTACACACATTATCCATAGCATATGATAAGTCTCTATGAAGTTGAATGCAAACTGAAGCTAATGTCTCATCAATCTTTAATGAAATATGGGAATATACTTCATGTCGAATATCCTTGACTAAAAATGTAGGAATGCTTGAAAGATTGTGATGAGGAGTACTATCATGTAGGGGATGTTTAGGAAAATCTATGGGAGTGGTTTTTATAGGAGATTATGGAGTCACTTGTGGGGAAAGAGCCATAGGTGAGGGACTCATAGGTGGATAAGGATCCATGGGTGAGGGAAGGTCCATAGTTGAAGGATTCATGGGTGGAGGAATAGTAAGGGAATAAAGGACCACAAGAAGGTATAGATCCATAGGAGGTGAAACCATAAGAACAAGGGGAGCCTTCTTGCAAGAATGACATGTGGGAGGAATGGTAGAAGGTGTAAGAATGGTTAGGTAGTGATCCTTGAGATACTATTAAAGGATGTGGTAATGATCAGTGTGATGTGTGCCACATTGGTGCTAGAGAAAATATAACTCTCCATATTTAGGAAGATACTTAGGTAATAATTTTAGGGGAGGTATTGCCTTGTCTGAGGCCCTGAGAGTGGTAGGATGCAAAGTGTTAATATACTGGCATAGCTTACAATAATGTGTGGATGAATGGTTATCTATGTTGTGGAAGTGATATAAATTCATGTGAGTAGTCTTGGTTGGTGTACTCATAGGAGGAGATGTAACAGAAGTGGAAGGAGCTTGGTATAAGAAATAATCTTGAGTCTAATGATTGACAACTTTATGAATGTTACAATAAGGTTGATTATCCCATTTGGTGGATGATGGAACTAACTCTGATAAAGTGAGTAAATCATCACCAAGATAAGGTGGGGTTGGTGGAGGTATTGGATAAGACTCAACTACATGAGTGATAGGATCAGAAGCAAGAAGAGACTTAGCAAGAGTGGGAGTGGGAATGAGATCTGAACTAGGCTCTACTAAGGGAGGGGTAGGGTCCATAGAAGGTTGAAGGATAGTCACATACATATCAGGGATAAGTAGGTTATAGGGGTTATGGCACCTAGAAAAGTGATAGGGACTAGTCATATCATGATCCATAAGCATTTCCTATGAGGTTATTCAAAAATTGGAGGTGTTTGTACCATCTCTACCCTACAATAAAGAGGAAAAATACTAAAATTAGGAATGATATATGATGGAATATGGGAAGATATACTAAAATACTAAAGTAAAGAGGAATTATAATGAATAATATTAGCATCTCAGGCCTAAATAATCCCTCTTAAGAATAGATCATCTAAGGTATAACCATCATCATAATCATGTGTATGAAGATCAATGTCATAGATAAGGATGATATTGTCATCTGATGTGGTGTGATGAATGGAATGCCAAGTCTTAGTTAATATAATGGGTATGTCATCACAAGGTGGTTGATGAGAATGAGGTTAGAAAGAAGGGGTAAATTGAAAGATGAGATTACATGAGAGATCAAAAGTTTTAATCTTAAGTTGATCTCATCAAGTTTATCATCATCAAAATCTAGGAGGTTAGGGGGAATATGCCTAATGAGTTCAAGATGACCATTGTAACCTCAATTATAATTGATAGGAAATTTAAATCATTAAGATTCATGAAATGGAATGCTTGGCAAGGGTTCAAGGGTAGGAATATTGAAAACACCCTGGTCTTGGAATTGTTCAAAATTCCAAGGGTTGGTATCACCTTGAATCCTATAGATGGATCCATTATAAGGAATTTTGACGTAGTAGCAAGTAAAAGAGGCAATGGCTCTCATACTATGAGTCCATGGCCTACCAAGGAAAAAAAATTGAAAGAGAGAAATTTTGAATATCATCACCTTCACATGAATAGTGATAGGTGGGATGATAATGGGGAGCCACACACAACCTAAAGGAGGCATTTGCCTTCAGTCATAGCCTTGACATGTGTTGCATGTGAATTTAAGATTACATTTATAATATCCAATATTTTTTATAAAATTAATAGAGGCAACAAAAGTTATAGAACCCTCATTAATCAAGGCATGCTTGACTTGGATATAACCATTTTGGACACTAATGAATAAAGGAGGATCATCCATATGAAGCTGAATCTCATCAAGAATCATAGAAGTAATGGGTAATTTGAGGGAAATAAAAGTTTCCATTATTTCATAAACATGTATGACATCTCTTCACATTATTTTAAAATGTTATCTTCAGATCCAGATAAGGTGGCTTTTCATCTTACTAGGGGAAGACAAGGGATGTTCATTTTGAACAAAATTTACATAAGATGGTTATGATGATGTAAATAGGTTCTCATAATTCCTAAAAATTGGATTTTAAATGGGAGAGTAGTGAGTTTCATGATAGGATCCCACTCATCATAACCCATAAGAAGATTGTTAGAAAGAGGTGCATAGTGTTGAAGGATGTCCTCAAAAGGAGGAGATGAAGTACATATGAATCTATGTTGATAAGAGGTAAAAGGGTTAATAGGAGAGAAAGTTTATATATTATGTTGAGAAGATGGAGTAGTTGATGCAGGTTGGGTTTGAGAATCATTATAAGTGTTGATAGAAGTTTGAGTATCATTGGTGATAGGTAAAGAAGATGGAGGGATGGTATAAATGGTATGGGAAGTGTTATCCAAGGGAGGTGTTGGAATTGATTCATCAAAATATATAAATTTATCTTGTCCCAACTCATTTAGGTGAGTTAGATAAGAATCTTAGATAACATGAAATTTTCAAGATAGTGGAAGTGTGTAGATGGGTTAAGGATCAGTGAAAGAAACCATCCTTCACATAATAGTCATATTAACCATATTCTCTTTAGGAGTTGGGTCAATAAGATTGTCAAAATTATTATTATAAGGGGTAGGCTTGTCTTGGTTATCTTGGTGATTTGAAATAGGATATTTATAGATGGCCAAATGAGCATTAGCTTGATTTAAAGTTTGGGATTTAGTATGTGTTTCATAGGATTTGAAAGCTATATCATAGGCTTGTTGGATTCTATGAATGATAGAAGCATGATCAAACTTGGGACCAGGAAGGAAATCCATTGCCAAATTATGAACTTATCTACAAGTCTCATCAGAATGACCCCAACAATCATGAAATTGACAAAATTTATTGGGATCATACCAAGATTTCATAGGATGAGTGAGATCAAGTTCTTGTGGGAGAGGCCTTGGTAAAAGTTTTAAATATTTTATTGAGGATAAAGTTTTATGAACATTAATTTTATTAATTTAAGGTAAATGAGGATTGGTGATGTGGTTAGGAGGGGAACATTGTTTTGGATATTGATTAGGAACAATAGTTTGAATAGTGTGAATGGTATCACAAGATTCCACGACACCATCATTGATAGCATGATGATTCTTATTCTTAAGTAATAGATGTGTACCTATAGAAGATTGGGATGGTTCAAATTGATGCATAAGGAAATTTTGATGTTTATCTTGGTTAATAGCCTCCTCCAAATTATGTGGAGAGAGAGAGAGAGAGAGAGAGAGAGAGAGAGAGAGTTTGGACTTGATATTACAATTTGGGAAAAAGAGCACTAGTAAAGACATGGAAAATGTTTCCATATATCATATTATGTTCGCATTTATTAGAAAAGGTCATCCATCATTTAATGAAATCTTATGCAATTTTATTTTCAAGTTGCTTATAATTTATAAAATGGGCCAAGGTATTCTCAAGAAGATCACTAGTTTGGAACTCTTTGACTAGAGCATTTACTAAATCTTCCAAACTAGTAATAGAATGAGTTTTAATTTGGTTGTACTAATATAAAGCATCACCCATGATATTTTTGGCTAATATCTTGGTATAAATAAAGTTATTTAATTTTACCCAATATTTATATATATTTATAAATGTTTTTAAATGAAGGGTAGGATCAATTCACCCATTGTAAGAAATAGTAGGGGTGATACCTCCTATATCAATATTATCAATTTGATATGTAAGAGGCTCATTTTGAAGATGATTGATTATCTTATTGACAAGAGGAGGTTGAGGGATAAGATTACCATGGGAATTCTGAAGAGGAAGTGGGGGAATATTTTGATTATACATGCCCTATGGCATCTATTGAGGGTGGGTTTGAAGATGGATAAGATGATTTTGCATTTGCATCATTTGATTTACATTTTTGGCTTGAAAATCATTCATGTTATTAATATTTTGTAATAGGAATTTATGGGTTTGAGTTACATTAGTTTTTGAATCATTTAAATTGGAATTAATGGCTTGGTTACCACTATGAGTATTAATAGTATCTTGAGAAGAACTATTGGTAAATCAGTCACTAGTAGCATAATTTGCTTATGTATTAAAATATGGACTAGTAAAGGGATGAGAAGAAGTATCACTATAATCATGATTACCATGGGTATTAAGCAATTCACTAGTGGAAGAATTGAGAAGAGTGGGTCTTGAAAGATATCCACTACATGTGGAACCTACCATGTTAGTAGAGATACTAGGCAAGGAGGTAAAGGAGGTCAAAGAAAAAGAATTCATGGTATAAGAAGGAATAAAAATAGAGGGAAGAGGCTAAGAATCAAAGAATATGGTATCCCCAAATTCATGTGATAATGTGGGAGAAGGTGAATGAGGCTCCTTATCTTGACTACTTATCATGAGTTGGTAAGTTTTAGAAGGATCCTTTCCTCAATGTTGAGGAAACTTAGAGATGAAGAGGAGAATTTCATGTGTATACTCTAAGTTGGTTTGATCTTTAAGTAAGAAGAGAGGATTAGGAAGTGAAGAGGAATGAGGAGGGGTCCCATAGTTTATTTTGTGAGTGGTTCTATAAACATTGTTTTCATCTAGGATAGGATCCAAAAGTTGCTTATGGGCAAACGTATTAAGGTTGGTAAGACTCATCATATCTTTTGAATTTAATTTAGTGTTGTCTTCAAATAGGAAGTTCATGATGAAGGAGAGGGATTAGTAAATGCAAAGGTGATGTAAAATCAAGGATATAAAAATGGATAAATAAGAGTATAGAGTCAACTGGATTGACCAAGTATTGAAAATAGAGATTTAAAATTGGGAAAATAAGGATACAAGGTCGACAGGGTGGACCTAGTACTATAACCTAGGATAGAAAGTAGCCTGATTGTTAGGTTGTGGAGCTAAAAGCTTCACTGATGTAGATATGGAGAAGGCCATTGGAGGGGTTGTTGAAGGTTGCTGAGTGTCAGAGCAACTGGCGTTAGTCTGATCAGCTGACGTCCGCATGTTAGTGAAGAGAAGCAACTGGCGTCGATCAGGGATTGACCGATGTCGGTCACCTCCAGGCAGATAGGGACCGACATTGGTCGCCTGTGTGGTTCGACTGTGAGTTTATTATGGGCAGTTAGCTAACGAACCAAGTGTTTGCATGATGAGAGCTATTTTTAGACTCATAGCTGCGGATCTAATTATTGTAATTAGATGTCTAATTATTGTTTAGATGAGATCTATATAATAGACTCATGGTTGTATTGGAAACTTGTTCTAGTTTGAGTTGAGCAAAGTTAGCTCCTTCTGTGTGTGAGGTGAGCAAGGGTGTTCCTCCTAGTTCCATAGCAGTACCAAGGTGGGTGCTGGTTTAGGAGAGTTAGCAAGATTCTTCAGGGGTGTAGGATCTTGGTCAGTAGGTGTGCATGGCCTATATAGGAGATATACATGGTAAGTAAGATCATTGATCTATAGGTGTATGTGTGTGCAAGGTCAAGGTTCACAGGTGTGCAAAACTAGGTTGATTTTCAAGTGTGCAAGATCAGATAGGATAGCAACACAATAGGGAGCAGAATCAGGTAGGATCTACTTGGAGTACAGGTGTGTACTCAGATAGAGCAAAGAGGAAGGCAAGGGAGTTCCTTCCATAAGTAAGGTCTGTTGAGGTGCAGGTTATTGTAGGTTCATGGGAGATCTACTTGAAGTACGTTGAGTACTTGTGGAGTGCGTGGAGCACTTGTGGTGTGCGTGGAGCACTGGAGGTGAACACCAACTCTGTGTTTGAGTTGTGTGTTGGGACCTAAGAGAGAGAGCTTTGAGGAGAGAATTACTATTCATTTGAGGTGTGGGAAGCCTCTGAAGAGGTGAGGGAGAAGAAGTGGCATCTTCTTTATTGTATTCTTTTTTGTATAAGTATTAATACAAGTTGTGTATTGTCTCTCATATCATGTGTTATTCTGAATTCTAGTTACTTTTGATTCTGGTTTATTTCTACATATTAAGTTGCTTGGTTTGGTAATCAATTGTGTGCTTCTGGTGTTTCATATCCTGTCAAGTGGTATCAGAGCTAAGATTGCAGGAAATAGGTTTTGTGTTTGGTTACAGGTCACTCTCATGGGTTTTTGATTGAGTGGGAGTAGAGCAATGGCAGATGAAAGTAAGCTAAGAATGGAGGAGTTGAAAAGCACAAATGGTCACTTACGGTCCTATGGAAAGAAAGAGTAGGTAAAAGATTATTGTTGGTTGGTAGCAGATTAGCATGAAGGAACTGAAGAAGCAGATGTAGTAGGTGTTGTTTCACAGGATGCTCTGGGAGATTTCTTGGATAAAGTTGAATCTTGGATAAAAGATTTGGTTGCCTCTTTCCATGCAGCCCCATGTAGAGGAGCTGGTGAGCCTTGCCAAAGAATTGGCAAAGGGGAAGTGAAGCTAAAATTGCAGGCGGCCAACACACAGGAGTTGATGAAGGTCATGCAGGTCCCAGGTTTGGAGATATGGCTAATTTCTTCAGAAATATTGGGTGATGAGAGATGCACAAGAACTCTCACAGCGGATGCACTTGAATTAGCTGGTGGTAAGAAAACAGGTACTCTTTTTCTACTTGTTTATATTACTGATTCTTCTTTTGTTGTGGAGACGTGGCTTCGAAGGCTTGATCACATGAGCAGGAAGGAGATGCATGTTCTTAAGCAGAAGACAGATATATTTGACAGGCTTAAGAACTGGAAAGCCTTGGTGTTTATGGAGGAGATGGCGAACAAAACCCAGTGGATGGTGCTAGATACTTCTGAGCAGGGCAGTTTGGACATGGGGATTGATTTAAAGGAGCTTGCAGGTAAAAACCCATCACTCATAGGCGAACACAGGTATCGACGTTGGTTAGGAGGAACCGGCATCAAACAGACAGGTGCCAATGTCGATCATGTGCAGACTAAAGCCGGTGATGTCAAGCAGGGTAAGACCGACGTCAGTCAAGAGGACTGACATCAGCAGTAGGTAAGACTGATGTCGGTCACGAGGACTGACGTTGGAATTAGGGACACCGATGTCGGTAGGGTTGGTAGTCAGGGACAAACGCACGGGAATCGATGTCAGTCAGATGCAGACTGTGGAGTGACCGAGGTCGGTCACTGTAATAGATTTTGGGTGGACAACACGCTGTCAAGGAGTCTCAAACACCCATATGGAGGACTGAAGACATAAGTAGGCCCTCAAATTTGTTGTTCCTCTTCTTTATACTTGTTGCTGATTGTAGAGCAGGAAGGATCCAGGAAACAAGTGAGAGCATGGCAGGGATATGATGTAGAACCAAACGGGAGTTTTGGTAGGGTTACCAGCCGATCTGAAAGCACAGAGACGAATGGATTCCTTAGTTGAAGAATAGAGTGAATGGACACGTGAGATAGAAGACCAGGTATATGGTCTTGAGGAGCTGCAGGATAGTGGTATAGGTTTTGACAGGTGGAGGATGAAGCATGGCTTCAGTCAATGTCAGGGTAACTACTGTGGTTTGCCTTACTAGGTGGATGATGAGTCATGACATCATTTTGTTGCTATATGTGGATGGTATGTTTGCTAGCGGGTTTGTACATATAGGGTTTTGTTGAGCTAAGGGTAAGATTAGTTAAGTGGCATGTCAGGAGGACTTTGGAGCAGCAAAATTCTTTGACATGGAAGACATGGAGATCATAGGTTGATTTTGTCTCTAGTGGGAGCTGATGTGAATCAGGTGTTGGCGAGGTTCAAGATGCAGAGCCAGAGCACACTAAGGGCTAGACAAGTACAGTGTCTGAAATCAAATGAGGTCTGGTATAGACCTAAGTATTCCCATGCAGTGGGAGCTGTCAGAGAGTTAGGAGCCAATTCAGGGAAGTGGATTCTCAGGTATTTGAGAGGGACCAGCAGCAGGTATACATGCAGGGTCAGGACTTCACTACATGTGTTTATAGGTTTGGATGTGGCAGGGTACTCAGATGATAGGAGGTACACCATGGGATGTGTGGTGGGTTATCTTCAGGATTGATCTTAAAGAGGGATACAAACTAGGAAATAGATTAGATGGAGTACAGGTACAGGTATAGTGTAGCTATTTATCTCCAAGTGGGAGATTGTTAGGTTGTGGAGCTAAAAGCTTCACTGATGCAGACATGGAGAAGGCCATTGGAGGGGTTGTTGAAGGTTACTGAGTGTCAGAGCAATCGGCATTGATTTGATCAGCTGATGTCGGCATGTTAGTGAAGAGAAGCAACTGACATCGATCAGGGATCGGTCGACGTCGGTCACCTCCAGGTAGACAGGGATTGACGTCAGTCGCTTGTGTGGTTCGACTGCGAGTTTATTACAGGCAGTTAGCTAATGAACCAAGTGTTTACATGATGAGAGCTATTTTTAGACTCATAGCTGTGGATCTAATTATTGTAATTAGATGTCTAATTATTGTTTGGATGAGATCTATATAATAGACTCATGGTTGTATTGGAAACTTGTTCTAGTTTGAGTTGAGAAAAGTTAGCTCCTTCTGTGTGTGAGGTGAGCAAGGGTGTTCCTCCTAGTTCCACAGTAGTACCAAGGTGGGTGCTAGTTTTGGAGAGTCAGCAAGATTCTTCAGGGGTGTAGGATCTTGGTCAGCAGGTGTGCATGGCCTATATAGGAGATCTACATGGTAAGTAAGATCGTTGATTTACAGGTGTATGTGTGTGCAAGGTCAAGGTTCATAGGTGTACAGAACCAGGTTGATTTGTAGGTGTGCAAGATCAGATAAGATAGCAACACAATAGGGAGCAGAATCAGGCAGGATCTACTTGGAGTACAGGTGTGTACTCAGATAGAGCAAAGAGGAAGGCAAGGGAGTTCCTTCCATAAGTAAGGTCTGTTGAGGTGCAGGTTATTGCAGGTTCATGGGAGATCTACTTGAAGTGTGTTGAGTACTTGTGGAGTGCGTGGAGCACTTGTGGTGTGCGTGGAGCACTGGAGGTGAACACCAACTTTGTGTTTGAGTTGTGTGTTGGGACCTGAGAGAGAGAGCTTTGAGGAGAGAATTATTATTCACTTGAGGTGTGGGAAGCCTTTGAAGAGGTGGTGGAGAATAAGTGGCATCTTCTTTATTGTATTCTTTTCTATATAAGTATTAATACAAGTTGTGTATTGTCTCTCATATCATGTGTTATTCTGAATTCTATTTACTTGTGATTCTGGTTTATTTCCGCATATTAAGTTGCTTGGTTTGGTAATCAATTGTGTGCTTCTGGTGTTTCATATCCTGTCAAGTGGTATCAGAGCTAAGGTTGCAGGAAACAGGTTTTGTGTTTGGTTACAGGTCACTCTCATGGGTTTTTGATTGAGTGGGAGTAGAGCAATGGCAGATGAAAGTAAGCTAAGAATGGAGGAGTTGAAAAGCACAGATGGTCACTTACGGTCCTATGGAAAGAAAGAGTAGGTAAAAGATTATTGTTGGTTGGTAGTAGATTAGCATGAAGGAACTGAAGAAGCAGATGTAGTAGGTGTTGTTTCACAGGATGCTCTGGGAGGTTTCTTGGATAAAGTTGAATCTTGGATAAAAGATTTGGTTGCCTCTTTCCATGCAGCCCCATGTAGAGGAGCTGGTGAGCCTTGCCAAAGAATTGGCAAAGGGGAAGTGAAGCTAAAATTGCAGGCGGCCAACACACAGGTGTTGATGAAGGTCATGCAGGTCCCAGGTTTGGAGATATGGCTAATTTCTTCAGAAAGATTGGGTGATGAGAGATGCACAAGAACTCTCATAGCGGATGCACTTGAATTAGCTGGTGGTAAGAAAATAGGTACTCTTTTTCTACTTGTTTATATTACTGATTCTTCTTTTGTTGTGGAGACGTGGCTTCAAAGGCTTGATCACATGAGCAGGAAGGAGATGCATGTTCTTAAGCAGAAGACAGATATATTTGACAGGCTTAAGAACTGGAAAGCCTTGGTGTTTATGGAGGAGATGGCGGATAGAACCCAGTGGATGGTGTTGGATACTTCTGAGCAGGGCAGTTTGGACATGGGGATTGATTTAAAGGATCTTGCAGGTAAAAATTCATCACTCACAGGTGAACACAGGTATCGACGTTGGTCAGGAGGAACCGGCATCGAACAGACAGGTGCCAATGTCGATCATGTGTAGACTGAAGCCGGTGATGTCAAGCAGGGTAAGACCGACGTCAGTCAAGAGGACTGACATCAGCAGTAGGTAAGACTGATGTCGGTCACGAGGACTGACGTTGGAAATAGGGACATTGATGTCGGTAGGGTTGGTAGTCAGGGACAGATGCATGGGAACCGACGTCAGTCAGATGCAGACTGTGGAGTGACCGAGGTCGGTCACTGTAACAAATTTTGGGTGGACAACACGCTGTCAAGGAGTCTCAAACACCCATATGGAGGACTGAAGACATAAGTAGGCCCTCAAATTTGTTGTTCCTCTTCTTTATACTTGTTGCTGATTGTAGAGCAGGAAGGATCCAGGAAACAAGTGAGAGCATGGCAGGGATATGATGTAGAACCAAACGGGAGTTTTGGTAGGGTTGCGAGCCGATATGAAAGCACAGAGACGAATGGATTCCTTAGTTGAAGAATAGAGTGAATGGACACGTGAGATAGAAGACCAGGTATATGGTCTTGAGGAGCTGCAGGACATTGGTATAGGTTTTGACAGGTGGAGGATGAAGCATGGCTTCAGTCAATGTCAGGGTAACTACTGTGGTTTGCCTTACCAGGTGGATGATGAGTCATGACATCATTTTGTTGCTATATGTGGATGGTATGTTTGCTAGCGGGTTTTTACATATAGGGTTTTGCTGAGCTAAGGGTAAGATTAGTTCAGTGGCATGTCAGGAGGAGTTTGGAGTAGCAAAATTCTTTGACATGGAAGACATGGAGATCATAGGTTGATTTTGTCTCCAGTGGGAGTTGATGTGAATCAGGTGTTGGCGAGGTTCAAGATGCAGAGCCAGAGCACACTAAGGGCTAGACAAGTACAGTGTCTGAAATCAAATGAGGTCTGGTATAGACCTAAGTATTCCCATGTAGTGGGAGCTGTCAGAGAGTTAGGAGCCAATTCAGGGAAGTGGATTCTCAGGTATGTGAGAGGGACCAGCAGCAGGTATACATGCAGGGTCAGGACTTCACTACATGTGTTTATAGGTTTGGATGTGGCAGGGTACTCAGATGATAGGAGGTACACCACGGGATGTGTGGTGGGTTGTCTTCAGGATTGATCTTAAAGAGGGATACAAACTAGGAAACAGATTAGATGGAGTATAGGTACAGGTACAGTGTAGCTGTTTATCTCCAAGTGGGAGATTGTTAGGTTGTGGAGCTAAAAGCTTCACTGATGCAGACATGGAGAAGGCCATTGGAGGGGTTGCTGAAGGTTGCTAAGTGTCAGAGCAATCGGCATTGATTTGATCAGCTGATGTTGGCATGTTAGTGAAGAGAAGAAACTGACATCGGTCAGGGATCGGTCGACATCGGTCACCTCCAAGCAGACAGGGATTGACGTCAGTCGCCTGTGTGGTTCGACTGCGAGTTTATTATAGGCAGTTAGCTAATGAACCAAGTGTTTGCATGATGAGAGTTATTTTTAGACTCATAGCTGTGGATCTAATTATTGTAATTAGATGTCTAATTATTGTTTGGATGAGATCTATATAATAGACTCATGGTTGTATTGGAAACTTGTTCTAGTTTGAGTTGAGCAAAGTTAGCTCCTTCTATGTGTGAGGTGAGCAAGGGTGTTCCTCTTAGTTCCACAGCAGTACCAAGGTGGGTGCTAGTTTTGGAGAGTCAGCAAGATTCTTCAGGGGTGTAGGATCTTGGTCAGCAGGTGTGCATGGCCTATATAGGAGATCTACATGGTAAGTAAGATCGTTGATTTACAGGTGTATGTGTGTGCAAGGTCAAGGTTCACAGGTGTATAGAACCAGGTTGATTTGTAGGTGTGCAAGATCAGATAAGATAGCAACACAATAGGGAGCAGAATCAGGCAGGATCTACTTGGAGTATAGGTGTGTACTCAGATAGAGCAAAGAGGAAGGCAAGGGAGTTCCTTCCATAAGTAAGGTCTGTTGAGGTGCAAGTTATTTCAGGTTCATGGGAGATCTACTTGAAGTATGTTGAGTACTTGTGGAGTGTGTGGAGCACTTGTGGTGTGCGTGGAGCACTGGAGGTGAACACCAACTCTGTGTTTGAGTTGTGTGTTGGGACCTGAGAGAGAGAGCTTTGAGGAGAGAATTACTGTTCACTTGAGGTGTGGGAAGCCTCTAAAGAGGTGGTGGAGAATAAGTGGCATCTTATTTATTGTATTCTTTTCTATATAAGTATTAATACAAGTTGTGTATTGTCTCTCATATCATGTGTTATTCTGAATTCTAGTTACTTGTGATTTTGGTTTATTTCCGCATATTAAGTTGCTTGGTTTGGTAATCAATTGTGTGCTTCCAGTGTTTCGTATCCTGTCACTGATAAAGATACAGAGTAGATAGGGTTGAATTATTACTATATCCTAAGAGGTATAAATAAAAACTTGGTTAACCAATTTGACTCAGTACCACAAGTAGGGGAAATAGACAATCTGTAAGAGACTATGTCAAATAGAATGATAGTGTAATAAAAAAAAAAAATTGAAATATACTTTGAAAACAAGAAAATGAAGTAAACACAAGCAATTTAATCAATAAGGATAATCCAATAAAGGCACATAGCACAAAACCTTGCACCAATGCTAGCCAATGTAATTTTTTACAATACAACATACAATGAATAAAGAGCAAGTAGTCAACTAAAAAATAAATGCTAACTAAGTGGTCATCTTGAATGTTATTAGATTATTAGAGTGTTATTTTAAGTGTGATAGGGAAGTTGGATGAAAGTAGGGAATTAAAAAGTAATATATGGATGGTTTCAGGATGTTTAGGAAGAAAGGGATCTATGTTGGCAATGGTATTGGCTTGGTATTGGGGCCTACCCCCTCACTTCATAATCCCATAGTGATAATGGTGTCAGGTGATTTGCCAATATACAAAATTAACCACATGTTTATACTTGGCCAAAAAACTAATTTGGCTTCCCCCTTGGTGATGAAATCTAAGTAGGTAGGCCTTGGGTAGACAATTGTTTAAATGTATTTTGAGATTATGTGATTTGGTAGTGTGTGCAAGAAAGAGAAAAATAGTGAAACTAAATGATATATTGAAAAACCACATAGTTTGACTATGTGATTTATTATAATCATGCAAAAAATTGAAAGTGAAAGTGTGAAGTAACTACTAGCATATAATTATTAATTTCTAATTTAAAACATAGTACAATTTCAGTTTAGATGATAGTATATGCAAACATTACAAAATAGATTTGATAATATGACTAATATACTATAGAAGTAAGGGTATTTAAGAACTATGTTGATAGGGTTAATCTAGTCTTCTAGATAGAATACAAAATTAGGTCAATCAGGTTGACCTAGTTTGTTGTATGATGGCAGTTTTAAAGATTGCAAACTGTGCAAAATATAACTATACGAAAGAACTAAAATGAAAGAGAAAGAGAGAAAGGAACCTTGGTTGGTTGGAAGATGTAGAGGAATATTATATTCTTGTTGAATTAACTAGAATGTTACTTGAAAATTATTCCAACTATGTTTATTAATTCAAACTAATTTTAGTTCCCTATTTATTGAAGCTAGTGAAGATGACTATACTGGGCTAGCCGACCTAGTATATTTTTCAGAGGCTATCTAGAATACTATATTAGCCCTTTCAACCTAGTATGTTTTCTAAAATTTTGTAAGAGTAATTTTTTAACCTATTAGACCCTTTAGCTAGTATCTGATGAAGACTTGCATAGATAGAACAAAGTCATTTTTTATACAATTGTGTGTAAACCCACACATAAAATCTAGAAACTATATTGGTCATGTGGACCTAGTATCACAAATATAGAAAACTAATAAATAAAATGATATAAAAATGAAAATTTGAAATAAAACCTAAAAGGTTTAGATTAACATTGTGTTCACTAGAATGTATGTAATCAAAAATGCATCATATCTATAGATCAATCCTAACTTAGAGAAGATAGATCCTACTTACACTTCTGATTGGGGATACATTAGATAATCAAGAACATAACCAATATGTATATCCTATAGACCCAATTAGGTGATATCTTATCATAAAAATAATACTAGGGAGGGTTTTAAAGCCTCCAATCAAGCAATAACCCTAACTAAGCCCAACATTTTCATATTCACTATACTAATAGCAAGTAAAGCAAAGACTAATATAGTGCTCACCAAATCTTATGGCATAAAGTGGGGGTAATAAAAAACAAACTTAAACATGCAAATAAGACATATACTCATGTCAATGTATACAAAATCCTAATGCATGGAAGAGAAGTACAAATGCATATCTATCTACTCTTACAAAGGAGGAACAAAGTTAGGAATACTTACCTTTTAAGATGAACCCATCTAGCCTCAATCTCTCCCCTGAACAAGGTGCTTTGTAAGAGTTTTTTTTTAATGTAAGGATGAAAAGGATAAATCATCTCTAGGCTACACAACCTATCAATGCATCTAAAAGACTTCTCCACAAGATAAGATTTGTATCTCCAAAGAAACTATGAAACACTAAGATTGATCCTCAAGTAGAATGGTTGGTAACCAGATGTACAATAGCTCTTAATTATTATTATATTCTCTAAATTATGGTGAAATGATCTTGTATATATTTGGATTTAATATTAATCCCTTCTGAAAGTTTCTATTGACATGGTTGACCTAGTCGACCTAGTATCATTATTGACAAAAATTCACTAGGTCATGACCTAGGTCAACCAAGATCTGACATAGATCCTCAATGAATTTCACCAATAAGAGTATAAGGTTAACATAGTAAACCTAGTACTATAAACCATTGAAAGGGGTTTTAGGTTATGAAAATGGGGATGAAAGATGGGAAATGATTGCAGGAGTATACAAGAGAGAAGAACAAACTTAGGGAAATGGTTTTCAAGAGACAAATGTGTAGATAACAAGTGGAAAAAGGGACAACAATCCTAAAAATCACCAATGGTCTTCCCAACCCTTTCCCATTACACCCTTAAGGCATGCACTCAGAGAGATTGAGACTCGATGGGTTCCTACAAGATAAAGAACATCAGTAATTGATAAAAGTTTGAAAATATTGTGTGTATACAATGTGCATGATTTACCTAGAAACCATAAGTGTTATCTTTTGAAATTCATTCCAAATATTGGAAGGATTAAATAATATCACATTATGTCATATAAAACATCTCTCAAATTACTCAATATTGAACATGACTATGTAGTTTGTATGTTATTTCCTTTCATCTTGCTTAATCAAGCTTATTTCGTTAACCTTCCTAAAAATTTAATTACATGATAGAATCAATTTAATAATACATTTTTATCCCATTTTGTTCAAGTAGTAGATCCAAGTATATTGTACCATTAATTTTCTTGCATGAGAAGGGAATCTAATGAGCCTATATGTAATTTCAATGTGTGTTTTTAAAAAATGTATAATAGGGTAACAAAATTATATAGGACAAATGTCTGATTAGCCTTATAAATGTTCAAAAATTACTTAAAACCATGGACTACCACTTTCATAAGGAGAGATCCAACCATCATTGATTTGATCTTGCATATGTTGAAGCAATAAAAATGGATAGGAAACTCAATCCATAGGGAAACATGTTGGCTTCCATCTCCAATATTTTCCCAAATAGGATAGCATTAAATTTAATTCTACCTAAAAATTATAATGTGCCATTGACACAACATCTTCCATTTATGAATCAATTATCATTGGCTCATGTTGTCCCTAAGCATAATTTAGGATTCCTATATCCACTTGGTAGTGATGAAATGCCTTAGTCTTATAATCCAAACTTTGTTATAGTAGTAGCCAAAAATACATATAATCCTTATAAAATGTATCTAAACATAAGTTAGATGCAATTCAAATAATGTTGAAAATATTTAACAATGATTTTATGAATTTTCAAATACAAGTAGATAGCTTGAGTACTAGGAATTCATCTCTAAATTTCACTTATAAATATAATTATAGACCCTTCAATAGAACTAATAAAAACCCACATCCACATACAAGCTACTTGAGATTAACATCATGGAAATTACTTTACCCAATTTGTGTCGGGTATAAAACACAACTTGACATGGTGAACTTGATTATGTTGACTTTTTTCTAGGTTTTGACATCCTACAAAAAGAAATTGATGAATATGAAGTTATCCTGAATGATCAAAATGCTTTAATTAATTTTCATGTTTATAATTAATCAAAGTATTCTAATACATCCTTGGTATTATAAACTCTAGATTTCCCTAACAAAAATACAATGACCCTAAATAAAACACCAATGATATCCAAGCTTTCCAATAGTACCAGAGAGGAAATTATTTTATTAGGAGTAAAGAACATCAACCCTTAACTACCTCAACCCTAAAAGATAATTGTACTAAACCACCTAATCCTAAATCCAAAAATGATCCACCTCCACCAATATCAAGTGACAATCAACCCTCCACTAGAAAAAAAATTATAACATCATCGAAAACATGTTAAGGATTAAAGTGAACACAACTCTCCAAAAACTAGCATAGATCATTGAATAAAGGGATTTGACTCTTAATTCTCTCACTAACAAGAGTAATTAGACTAAAAAAATAACCCATCCAATAATAATGTTGTAATACATAAGACTAGAGTTGAGATTCCACTATTCCTACTTACAATCATAATTTTTGATAAAAATCTTCATAATTATCTTGTAGATTCTAGTGCATTAGCTAATGTTATGCCTGTAGGTGTTTACAATAAGTTAGGATTGGTTCCTATGAAATCAGACAAGGTAGTATATCATTTGGACAATTATGAAGTCAAAGTCATGGGTGATTTTTTAAATGTATGTATGTAGCTACAGACTGAGCCAAGAGTGAAACAGATTATAGACATTCAAGTGGTTGAGATCCTAGAAGCATATGCCATACTATTAAGTATATATTGGTTAATATCACTCAATATTTATATGGCAACTAAATTTTCCCACATGTTGATTCCATGGAAAGTAATATCAAAACAAATTAGAATTGATAGAGATTCATAAATGAAATTGATGATAACATAATATAATGTAATCAACGAGCAATCTAATTTCACTTTTACAGATGTTTGTGTCTAAACTTTATCAACCAAACCAACAAAGAATAAAATATCTAATCATGACCAATATTTAGGTGTGTGGTCACTGTATTTAAATAGTGTATTCTCTAAGAAAGGAGACAGGATTGGTATTGTCCTCATTTATCACAATGGTAAGAAACATGTTGTAAATTTTAGATTGCATTTTCCTTATACTAAAAATGTGATAGAGTATGAAGATTTGGTCTTGGATCTATAGTTTGCTATTAGGTATGATGTCCATCAATTAATAGGCCCTAGTGACTATAAATTAGTTATAAACCAAGTGCATAATAAGTTTCAATATAATATTTTATATTTAAATAAATACCAACATCATGCTTGGATCTAATTGAATATTTTAACATTTAAGTCATCCCTAGAGATGAAAATGCAATGGCTGACTCATTATCCATCTTAACTGCTAACCTCACACCATTTGACAAGATTGACTTGCAAAAAATTTCATTAGAATTTATCTCTTATCATTTTATACTTGATAATGTTAAATATTTATTATTTTTTATGGTGATAAACAAATTCTTGATTTCTTGTCTAACTCTAATGCTTTTTATGCACATGTAATTGATAATGAAGAAAGACTTGATTTTGAAGAACAATAATACAATGTTAATGGATTAATTTAGGTCAAGTATATCATATTCTAAAAGGGATGGTATCATTATAAATATTATATAACCTAGACAATATAGAAACTAGATTAGGAAAAGATTTTTGGTTGAGTCAAGAGTCATAAATTCTCAACATGGGAACTAAAAACAAGCTTAAAAACATGGTGGTTGGACCTAAGTGCAATAATGAAGATATGAAAACATTTAAGAATATGTTATTTCATTATTAATATATCATATAATGGAGATACAATAATATAAATGTGTTCGACCCTAAATTTATGACAAATAGCATTCCCATAAAACTTGATTTGAACATTTGGTGAAAATAATTATAGCCTACCCATGCTATAATATTATTGAAATTTATTGTCCCATAGATCACCAACAAATCCTAAAAAGGGGGAATTTTCTCCCATGAGATGTAGACTATTGTTTTCATTTAGATCAATTACTTCATAATTATGTTTGAATGAATCACAATTCCATCCTAACATAATGGTGTAACAAAACCCCTACATCTGGTTGAAGTCAAGGATACCCCTAAACCAAACATGGTTATCTTAAATATAGGGTAAAAGTTTTCTAAAGCCTTTACAAAATATAAACCCAAATAAAAATAAGTTACAATAGTATAAAATTTTAGTGGTAAATATATTATAATGATGTTAGTCATATCGACTATGTCTATGGATGAAATCATTACCATCTTGAAAAAATATGAACCAATCAAGCTCCCTTTCAACCCATACTAAATCAAAACTTATAGTCCCCACATGCCTTTCAGTCAAGAGTCTCTTAATCCCATTGTCGATGTTGATATGATAGAACTCTTGGGACATGAAAATAAACACCCAACAGAGCCTAGTGATCCATATCTTCAGCATACTCACCCAACACAGGGGCAAGTTATAGTTCAGATCATAGTTTAGACTTTATATTAGACAAAAAAACTATTTTCCCTTCCATAAACATTCTAGTGCTTGAGTAAAATATTCTTACATTAACCATAGGCACTATATAAATCAACATTAGTTCTCATGACTACCAAAAAATTCAATGTTGGGTTTTCTCTCCCTCATACAAAAGAAGAGGCCCATGGAGAGCTACTCACTGAGTTATCACAAACTTTACCAAGAACAAAAACAATAAAATCAGATTCAATAATGAATTATTAATAGTCCTATTATCTATATAAATATGTCCATAAACCTTGTATACAAGAATGAGACCATAGAAAATAGTTCACTAAGTGCTCATAAGCGTTTTCTTCCCTTATCTTAATATTGTGACAACAAAAACATGACTAATCATTCCTTATCAACAATAATTTTAGATTAATAAGTATGTTCAAAAATTTGTATAAATGTATAAGACATTAACTTGAGACTTGATAACATAATATATAAAAATAAATGTGAAAGAAAAAAAATTATGCCCAACTAGTCCTTATTCAGTAACGTGAAATTTTAGGAATGGAGCCTATCTGTTATGCACTTTGGAGGGCAATGTTTTCAATAAGTTCGTGAACTCTTTGCACCTTAAACACATTTATATATATTCATTTCATTTTAAATTTACCTCATTGCATTACATTTCCATTATTTGCATGTTGTCTTTCATATTAGATGTCATGTTTGGTAATTATTAGTTGTTAATTTGCATAACAAAAACTTTACAAATGTATCTTATCATCCCATTTCATTTTTCATATTACCCTATTATCCTATGGAAAATATTCTCAAAATTAGTGTTATATTGGTTCCTTCCTTAGTTATTAAGAGGAAAGTATACCTCTTTCCCTTATACCTTCTTGTAAAAAATTAGAAAATGCAAGCCTATAGCCTAGTATAGAATCTTGTCCATGAAAGAATCACCTTTTATGGTTCCCCCTAAGCAAAATACATTATCATGCCAAAAAAAGGTAACCTTTATCCCTATCATGGTCCTAAATGAGGATCCCTCGCATATTATTAGTTGCATGAGGCCAATATTTAGGGTTAGGAACCTTAAAAAACTATGTGATAAATAAAAGTAAAGACATTCATACAAAAATCAAAAGCTTATGTAAAATCAATATCAAATTCTACATTTGTCTCCCTTTGTGACTATTCAGTGTTGAGTCCTCATATATTACTAGTTGCATGGGGTTATCATTGGTGAGAGATACCCTAACTTACCTACATTTAGTCTTTGGTGATGAGCTTTTGTGTCTTCATGGTCACATGAGACTTGATTTAGGGGGTCACACATTATAATGCAAAAGCAAATATAAAATTAGAAAGTGTCCAATAAGAGTTCATCAAAATGCTTGTTTACATATCTATGCTGAAAAGGGTAACTTTATCACATTCACCAATTTTGTCAGGGTTAGTAACCCCTAGGTGAATCCAATAAGGTTAGTATTTTATGAGTTTATTAAGAAGTGCATTTTCCCCCTTTACTCATAAAAATTAGGTCATCTTCCTTTTCTGTGCAAAACTTTGATTTATAGTTTTCATTTTAACTATCTCATGCATATCATGTTTACCCTTTCATTCCTTGGTTGCAAGGTAAAAGTCATATGTTTTGTAAATAAAATAATCCATTCATCACTTGTAAAATATTTGTTATCACATTTATATTTATATGTATATCCATAATAGTATATTATTTGCATACATTTTATTTCCACATTTGACATATATAAGAATATCCCTTGAAATAGAAAAACATAAGAGATACATGGTATATCATCACATGCCTAGTCATCTAAACTACATAAATTGAAAGAGCATACATAAAATTAAACACATAACACTTTATGGCAAGTCAATGAAATAGACCAAATTCTCTCTCATATATATGTATGTAGGTATGTTTGTTTGTTTGTATGTATGTATGTATGTATGTGTGTGTGTGTGTATTTGTATGTATATATACATATACATATAGTAATTTTAAGTTTGTATTATCATATCTCTAAGTATAGTCACCTCTGTAGAGAGAAATGTGTCTCAAAATCTTAAAAAATATAAAAATAAATATATGTATATACATGTACAATAAGTGCCTCTAGAACCTTGTCCTCTTCCTCTATGAGGGCCCTGAATCCATAGAGTTGTTGGGTCAGTTCATCCAATCTTATTTTCTTAGCATTTTTTTAGCATTTGATTTATGTTTTGTTATTAGGTTAGTTAATTTGTGGGAATGTTAGTTGGGCCCTGTAACCAACACATGAAATATTTATAATTTTTCACCTCTTTTTAAATAAGTAATCTGAAATAATACATAAATATATTTTTATGAAAATATGTATTACAATGTAATTCATTACATTACATGTGCATTTCTTAATCCTATCAGTGGTATCAAATCCTAGCAATTTGAAAAGGAGGATTGAAGAAGTTTTGAAGAGGACAAAGCCTGGTATATGGATGATTAGAGAATTAGAGCCTATGGGAAGGAAAAAGGAAAGAGACAACCATTTTTTAACATACTATAAGAAGCTTTGAGGATTTACATTTTTTATACTCTCAAATTTGTTTTAAATCCCTACACAGACTATATGGCTTATTATTTATAAATCTCAACACTACTTTTCTATTAAATGACTCAGATATTTAAAATATTCATCCTATAGAGCCAAGGGTAGATTTGAATGATTTTAAAATAATTTACAGTTATTTTATATGATCCAAAATAAGTTGTATGACCTCTCTTTATTTTTGAATAACAAATTTCCATACCATATAGCCTGCAAACCCTACATTATTCTTATATTTCCCTAAGAAGGATTAAGACAAATATGTGCATTATATGGCATTTTCCATTGATTTACAGACCTTTTTTAAGACATATAAGCAAAAAAAAAAAACTATTTCACTGTTTATATGGTATGTTAAATAAATAATTATAGTAGTACATTAGATGATCCCAAAATGCAATAATGGAATCCATTTGATAAATTTTAGATCTGTAACCTTCATTTGTTATTGACAAGTCCAAAATATATATATATATATATATATATATATATATATATCTCTACTTTTTACGATCTTGTCTAATCTCCATAATTTTCCTATAGCATTGTATGATGTCGTATGGAATTTGGTGTTAGAGCATGGCATTTGGAGCTTCAAAAATAATTTTTTATTTTAAAATAAGGTGCAAAAGTATATAATTTATTTGTTATAAAATCTACTTTTCCCAAAAAAATCTACCATATGGGATCCATTAGGGAAGAAAGGCATAAGGTTTTTTACATGCAAGAATTTATAAAGTTGAATTAATTCCACATGCATAATTTTCTTTTATCCACTCAACACAATGAGTAAATAATGCATTTTTCCTTTATGTTTTTAAGTTGATTGAAGAAGAGTTGACTAAAAATATTTTGTGAAGGCACTCTTCAAACTAAAGGTCAAGAGTTCAAACCTCCAAAGCATAATTTTTGTCAAATTTTATTTTGGTCTCAATTTTGTCACATTTATTATTGAGAAGCTTGTATTATGACACTTTTTTTTATTAGTCTGTATTTTGTTTAAAGGTAGTCATGTGACCAACTAATGTATAGGTTTTTAGACATTCTAGACATATCAATATGGTTAATTATATTATTTTAAGATTCATTTTATTATTTTTACATAACATATATTGAAAATGATGAATAAAGGTGCATTTTCAATAGAAAAAACACCTTCAAAATAAATTTTCTTCATAATGATACCTCATGCTTGTGTTATCGACAAACATATCATCCTTAACAAATCCATCAAGATCTTTTTAATCAATAAAATATAAGTGTAAAAATGGAGGTTGGATTATCCATTGGAGGTTAGTGGAAAGTTTCCCATCTCTAATTAGTTATTTACTTAGAGTTTAGGTCAAAAAATTTAATAAAAAATTTGGTATCATTAGTATGTTTATTTCAGTTAAACTTTTGGTTTTCTTCACTTCATTGATATTTTTGATGAGGAATAAAAATAGTAATTTTTATTTCATTTTTTGCTGAGATGGATTCTCGCCTCTTTTCTGATAGGGGGGAAGATAGTGTGTGGCCTTCAATCAATCATCAGTGATTATACTAATTGACATAGAAATGGATAGCACCATAATGTTTAGCAAAGGTCTATCAGCATTTGTTGGACATTAGAGGGATGTGCCATACACAGTACTAAATAATCAATTGGATGGTTTTATGTGTGAGACCTTATGTGGATCAATGTGGTTTAATAGGCCTTGATCATGTTCTAATATGATACGGTATGATTATCATAGGGTATGAGTAGGCCTTGATCAGTTCATCATACTATATGTCACAACTTATAGGGTAGGCTTCTTTATGGAATTGCATTAGTTTTTGTCAGTACCATGATGTATAATGTGCTATTTAAATATGTGTAAGATAATTTTGATGATAGCATAGTCATAGCTCCAAATAATCTTATATACCCCTTGTTGGATCAAGGGGGTTTGTTGGGTTGATTGATCTAATATTATTTTCCTTATGTTTTGTTAGTATTTGCTTTATGTTTTATTAGTATCTTAATTGGTTCATAGGAATATTAGTTGGGTCCCATAACCACCCTGTGAAATCTCTATAAACGTTCACCTCTTTTTGAATAAATAATTTGAAATAATACATAACTATATGTTTATGAAAATCTTTATTAAAATGTATTTTTTTATGTTACTTGTGAATTTCTCAATCTAATCAAGAGTATCTTGGGATATATCTCTTAGGCCATATCCTACTATTCCCTCTTTGGGAGATTGTCTCTCCGCCTATCTATTGGCTCAAGTAATCTTGACCCCCTCTACCAGCTAAAGCATCAGTCATATCCTACACCTAAGTCTCTATCATGGTGGCATTCACCTCTAAATTATTTTTCTATACCATTATAATGGATTATGTCACATATACATGGTAATCTAAGGATAAAACATATTTATGCCTACCTATTTTGATAATAGTCATAGATTTTCCAATAAATAGTCATGAGTCATGTCAGTCCCCATCTAAAATAGGTTGCCTAGGGTGCCACTGATCTTAGTCCTCTAGCATATGGATGTGTCTATAACCAAAAGGAAATATATATACATTATATCCATTCATATAAAAATAAAAGAAGTAAATCAACTATGTAATTATGCTAAAAATAAATATATAAATAACTTAAATGAATAATTAAACTATTTTACCTAGATCTACCTCATGCTAGTAAGGATCTGAGTCATCCTCTTACTCCTCTTTCTCCTCATCTAGATCAAAAAAAATTGGATCCTCTCCATCCATTACCTATTGTTCATCCAAAGGATCTTGTTATGATTGTAGTGGTGGTGGTGGTGGTTATGTAATTTTTTATTGTTGTCCTTCCACTAGAATGGACACAAGTATCTAATGCCCCCTCCTCTTGGAAGCTAAAACTATGGTCTTTTATGTGCCAATTTCATTCTTGCTATCCTCGTATTAGTAACTCTTGGTATCAATGGATGTTCATTAAATCTCCCAAGTCCCATATACCTAGCCTCTTTAATGCATATATACACTATTAGAGGCACATAGAGGTTGCTTATGAAAGACATCCCAAATTACTATGTCACCTTCTCGATGGGATGCACCTTAACCTGAAGTTACATGTCTCTAACCTATTTTGTTATAAATTTTATATGAGGTGTACTCCCTCATCATCCCATTGATCAACCATCCCCTAATATATTAAACCCACTATATCACCCACTATCAGTGTCCCAACAACCTAGAGTAATGCTCTAGATGGTGATACATATGCCTAATATGAGGCTCTAATAGCCTCAACATCCCTAACTACAAACCCTCTCTGGTATGGGAGAATCCTGTCATATACCTATCTGATGATGAGTGTGGGGTGGATGATTAAGATATACCCCAACTATTTTATCTTGTATAAGTCCCTTTATGTGAGGGAGAGGACCTCCTAATATCATGAGTAGTGTAGGGCCCTATCCTAAATATAATGCATGATGGGTGAATAATTGTATAATAACATGTATGTGCCCTTATCTCCCATTAAATAAGAGGTAAGTATCCCAATAATCATCTTTTGAAAGCTATAGATGGTAGATCCTTCAACCCCTAAAAGCCTAATGCCATACTTCACACCCATATTAGGTATGTCTACATCTCCAAAATGCTTCACCTATTCAAAATCGTCACCATCCAACCTATCATCAGTAACCATGTGATCTGATAGATATACACAAGAGTGATGTTCCACTCCATAGTATATTTATAAATTAAAAGGTGTTCTATTCTACATAGAAATATGTGAAAATATCACATAGTATCCTACTTGATGAGGGCATGATACCCACTCAAGTAATCCACAAAATCTCAGCTCTATCTAAGATGGCTAGCTCATTGCACATTAAGATCACCATAATATGTTGGATCCATTCTTGATACTTGGCTTGAATTCATTGTATATATATCCCCACACTATAAATTGCACCCTAAATGAATCCTCAACCCCTTCTTTGGCCTTAAAAGTGATTGAATTTTTTTGTTTTGCCCTCTAGGATGAAACTACCACCTTTTATAGGTACCAATTATGAAACCATCCTAGTGGTTTCATCTTTGCCTATTAACCACTACATTCATGATGGTTACAACACCCCTTGCCTATGGGATGTGATAGTTATGTAACTTGGCGTTTAAGATGTAATGACTAGACTACATAGACCAATAGTTTCATCCTAATGTGGTGGTTTTCACCACTAGCTATGCCCAATCCAAAAACCTCCCAAAGCCCAAAAATTCACACAAAACTATCAAATTTTAAAAAAATTATAACTTACCTAACCCCCCCCCCTAATCCCATTTATGTAGAAAAATTCAAATTTTAATGGATCTAAATGTTTTTTAGCAAAATTTTAAAATTGGGATAAAACACAAAAATAGTCAAAACCAACATGAACATGACTCACTAATTCTCCCATTGTTATGATCACCATCCTCTCATTATGATCATCAATTTGGTTGCTTCTTTGATCAATTATGTCACCATGAATCTATAACTCAAAAATCTCTCAAATTAATTAGCACAAATGATTTCTATTTTGGACAAGTTTTTGAATATATAGTCACTTAAACTAGTTGTTTTTATTTTTTTAAATATCCATTTTTATTTTTTTCCCATAAAAACAATATTTTATCCCCTTTTGATATTTTTATTAATTAACTAACATGATCTATATCCAAAACTAGGAAATTTTAATGATTTTTGTCTTTTATAAGATGTTTGTTTTTCATTTCAGTTGTGCATGTACATGACACTCAGGCACTAGGTTTAGTTCCCTGAAGGTATGGTTTAGGTAGTATATTCACTTCCACATATATGGTAATTAATCTCATCCATGTTTTTATTATTTATTACATTTTATACTTCTTTGTTAAACTAAACATGATTTCCATCTTTTATCCATAGGTTACAATGGAGTCTTGGCTAGATTCACTATGCCACATAGATAAGTAAGGTAAGTTTTCTAACCTTCATTTTCTCTCAAGTGAGTAAATACTCAGGATCACACCCCCATAAATTCATGGCAAGGAATCATTATAAGTGGTCAATATGTACACACCCAAAAATTACATGGTGCAACATTTATGTAAATATCTGATGAACATACAATGATCTCCAAAAATACAATTAAGCTCAATTATCTCTATAATTTTATTCCCTACTCTCTCTTTATTCCATTTATGACACCTTTAAAACCTTCAAATTTCCACTTTTGATTTATTTTATCCTTAGTCTCTTATCTTCCCCATTTGGGATGAAACCTTTGATTTTGGTGATGAAACTACCCTCCATTATTACAAAACTACGTCTTTATGATGTGTTATGTCATGGTGGTTTTGTAATCACTATGACATAGACATAATCTAAGTAGTGGTTACATAATTTTATAAGGTGGTCTTATCACTTATAAGGGAAATTTCATCACTTTAAGTGATTTTTATGTCTCTATCATCTACGAACAATAGTAGTCTCCTCACAGTTTGCTTGTCTTCTAATTTATGCTTCTGAGACTTCAGTTATCACATAATTTGCTTGATTTTATTCACATTTATCTCTTTATTTTATTTTTTTTCACCTTCATGATATATTAACTCACTCCCAATATTCATTTGATCACCACTTCTTCCTCCCAAGTTTAGCTCTCAGTCAAGCTCAGTTAAACTCACCCTTGCACCCTCCTTTCTTATTCTACAAGTGTCTCAATTTTAGATCTAAATTTTGAATTAAATATTTGTGTTTTCAAACTCTAAATAACCCTAGTATGCCTAATTTTATTTTTGGAAAAAAAAAATCTCCACCTTTGGTCATCTTTGTGGTCATTCTACATAGTGTTTAGAGAGGAGAATTCATATTAATCATCAACCAATTATTTTTTATATGTGAATCATCCCAACCACTGTTTAGATTCTCTTTTTTTCAAATAGTATGTTTTTATTTAATTATTTTACTTTCATCATTTTTTCTGAGTTTCAAGGGTCATAATTGAGGAATGAAAGAGTTAGCATACCTGAAAATAGCATATTTACTACAACACATTTTTTCCTTCACTTGGTCAGCATCATTGATTAGGTTTGGGGGTTTTATCTTTTTATTTTTTTTATTATATTAAATTATTTTAGTTTGTTATTTTATTGTTATATTATAATTTACATTTATAAAACATACATTAAATTAAAAATAACTCTTCTTTCTTTTGCATAAAAACCATAGTTTAGATTTTTTTACTGTTCACATTTGAATATTAGAATATTTCAAAGCATGTTTACACCAACACCTAGGGTAAATCATAAGATTAAAAAATCACTTTCATTTTTCAAAACAATTCATTCTCATTTTAAGAATAAGTCCCATATTCATAAAAAAACATACACACCCACCCACCTAGAAAGCCTAGGCAAAAGAAAGTTGTCATATTATATATAATTTTATTCATTTGAATAAGGAAATAACATTGTCCCAAATTAATAAAATATAAAATCAAAACATTGATATTTATTTCATTCTATTTTAAATCATTTAATTTAACAAACAATCATTTAAAAACACCAAAGACTAAATTTTTCCTAGCTTGCATGTTCAACAATTAACTTCTAAATACTTATAAGCTATAATTTATAGGGGTTAAATTATGACTTAAATATTTCATATTAGTAATCTTTTATTTTATAATATTTTCATTCATTTATAATAATAAGATACAAAAAAGAGTTTCATTCAACTTGCATATAGGTAAGATCTTGCATTTAGAAAAGGATAAAAATTAGCAATTGCACTCTTAGTTTAGATTTTAGTTTTAGTGTTGCATGCATAAAAATATCATTGAAAATAAAAAATTTAATATCATTTAATTTTTTATTTCATTAAATCATTGCAAAGTACTTTTATTTCAACAAGCAATTCAGTTTCATTTTATTTATAAAAACCTTGTCAAAATATGCATAAGTACAAAAACAATTTCCAGATAAAGTCTTTTCAAGATGATCACAAGCACAAAAAACATGATCACACATATAAAAATATAAATTAATATCCTTAAAACACATTCATAAAAATTTATATGCTTAACTCATTTGAAAACAACCTTGCTTTACCATTAGATAACACTTACTAAGCATCCATATCCCCACAAAGCAAGTTGATTTCCTAGAATGCCAACTCCTATTCCAACAAGTGCACTTCATAAAAAACTTAATTTTGAACTCAGACTTAAATTATTTTAATCCACCCATAACCAAGATCTTATCCTTAATTAAATCAAATCCCTAACCAAACAATTTAGGCCCATAGTTCTGGTAGTGAGACCCCTTTGTATTATTCCCTAACAAATAAATAACCTTTAAATCTAATTATTGCCTATTCTCTTTTATTTATCCTTAGGTCTATCCTCATCATATTTAATTTATGTATCCCATAATCTTCCATTATGCTACTTGTCTTGACTAGACCTCAGGAAGTTGAGTGCATAGGTTAGTGTATTACTTTCCACATGTATAGATCCTATATATCCTATATAAAATGGTATACCCTATAAGAAATAGATACACTTTTACCATACACTATAATTAAATATGACACTAATACAAACAAACTATTTCACATATGGAAAATTTTATAGTACATTCTATGATAACAAAATCATAGTATCATTAGGATCATATCTAGCACCCTGAGCATGACTAATCATATACTGGGGTGCCTATGCTATATGAGATGGTCTATCACCCCCATTCAAGTTCACACACATACAAATAATATAAAACCATAAGTTAATCCAAATAATCCTCTAATGTCATTGTCATCTTTCCTCTAGTAAGCCAAAAGGTGCATTTGTTTTGATCTCAATGCTCAACCAATATTGTCATCATGTGCATGTCATAGGGCATCAAAACTAAATACCTTACATAGATAATAGTGGTTGTGTTAATTGTGTCACTCTCAACATCACTAAAATGTCACAATAATGTGTTCTACATTATGTGATCACATCTAAAATATCATGCCTACATATGATTTTGCAACAGATACACAAAATAGAAAGTAGAAATCTAATGCAAATGTAGTAAAAATCAATTAATGATAGTTTCTAATGTATCAAATTTTCTAATGGACAAGTCTAATTTATAAATGGCATGTCCATGGTCAATAATATAGGTCTATGGTCAAGTTATTTATGTCTTTAATAAGTATAATAATGGTTTGGATAAGACTATTATAGATCAGACATGACTAGAAAAGCTAAAAAATAATTAAAAATGATAAAAAAATCAATTTTTTCATATTTCAAAATAATGGTTTTATGCCATACAAGGGGAAGAACAACCTCATAATGTAGGACAACCTTTACCTACTTGAATCACATAATCCTAAGCTATCATTTCTATGACATTTTCTCTCACTCAGAGGTCAAAATCACAAAATATTAGTATGTAAATTAATTACAATTTTCTTTTCAAATAACCTATTTATATGGGTTGACATTTCTTTTCAAAAAAAATATAAATTTATACTAATTTCTATTAAACATGTGCATGTGATATATTATGTGATATTTATCTAGATCACTCCTTATGAGTTGCATTGGGACACACACTATGTGGTCTTTCGCATTGTAATATTTCCATCATGCCAATCATCTTTTTTTAAACTGAGAAAATTAATTCTTACTTACCTATATACAAAGTTTTCCATATATTTTTTTTTATCTAAAAAATTATTTCACTCTACTTATTTCCCTTAGAAATATTTAATAAAAAGATACTCATCAAATAAAAATGGTTTCCCCTTAAAACTAGTCACAATGTTAATATGTCAAAAATATTTAAAAATGAAATATTATTTAATCAAATAAATTAAAATTTACTCAAATGTACTCATTTTTTATTTCAATGTGACACATTTAATAATCTCATCCCTCACATCAAAAGGGTGCATACAATGGGATTATCACATAAAATAAGTTGGCACAAAATACCTTTTGGCACATTATGCAGGATTCAAAATGGTTCAAACTAGTTGCATACTACATATTTGTGATTGATTTTCATTAAGATCATACACAGTAGTAAAAATACTATGGGAAAAATACCTACAAGTGCACTACATCAAATAAAATACATAATATATGGTCTAAGAAGTTTAAATTAATAAAAAAATAGATTTCATGATTAAGTATAAGGTCCAAAATATAGATTCATAGTTTCAAACTTATTCAAAAATAGAACACATGATAGATACTATAAAATTTAAACATATTATGGGGGCATATGACACATATATGTACCTAAATTTTCAAAGAATAAGTTTTTATAATCATACACACTTGAATGCATATGCATGGGAATATGCAAAATAATTACAAAAATAATTACATGTTTCATAACATAGTTACAATTGAGCATATTAATCCATGACATTATATATCATTTGACACAAATTTAAGGGGGTATGATAATGGTTCATGTGAATTTTTAAAATTCAAAATTCACATATATACATTATTCAAATTTATAGTTTCAAAGGCATTATCCTTATTCTTACACATATTCAATGTTTAAATTTATAGTTTCAAACACAAATGGTTTTTATTTCAATTTAAATAAATTAGAAATACAGTCATGATGAGGGATCATGCAAATAGAGTCTAGATCTATCTACAATGGTGTGATTCAATTTGTTATTGGTAATTTATGTTCTAATCTAGTGATGCTCAATGGCCTTAGAATTTCCTCTATCAAATCCATTGTGTGGTTCCATATTATGTTATGGGTGATGTATGTTCAAGTCTAGTGACACTCAATGGCCTTGGCATCACCTATATTGAACCCATTATGGTTCCACCTTTAGGAGTACTATTACATGGTCTACTTATCCTTATTCATGATATTTAGGATATGCATCTTTCCAAATCATGAGATTGATTAATTATTACAAATTTAAGACTTGATCATTCTCAATTCATCAACGATTCAACATAAGTAACTATTCTCTCTAAATGCTTCTATAAGAGGGCACCTTTTTCCAACTTTTTATCTTGATATACAAGATTAGATATAGTTTGGTTACTCATATTAATATGGTCATGGGTGTAGTTACACCCAATGACATATTTCTTTCCCATTACCACTCGATGTATTATTCATTTCTCTGGCTAGGAAATAAATAGGACTGAAAGCATCATTTCTCCATTTTTCACAACATGAGTATTATTCATGAGCACACAATATAGTATGCATATAGTTTTAATATTTCCTTGCTCTTTACTATTTCAATATTAAAATTCAAACTTTCATATTTCATATATGGACATTGACTACTACATGTGTTAACTGTCATTGAGTATCCTACACAATCAAGATTTCAAGTCAAAGGATAAAGTATGTCATACATACTCATGTTTTATTTTTTTATTTAATCTATCAATTTAATTACTATAATAAAGGAGGGAGAATGTAGACACCAAAATTTGGTACAAGCCCATCTTTAATCTAAATTATTATAACTTTAGACATATACTATTAACAACAAATAAGGTATCTATTGGCACATTTTACTAGGATATTCTCTATTTTGTTCATGTATTCATCTATCTTTTTCTTCATCAATATAATTTGTATTTTGGGTCACCAATTTTGGTTTTTTTATTTCTAGACAATTTTGTTGTTTCTAGGTAGGACTATCCAAAAGTCGCAGAATTGTCTAAGCATAATTTATAGAGATCTTCTGGGTCACATTTTGCTTGAATCTTATTTTTGGCAACTAGATATTATTTTGGGTCATTATAAAAAATCACACCTCTATTTTGACAAATTGAACACCCATTAAAAAATAACTAAACTTTTATAATCTTAGCAATAGCTCAAGATTATAAAAATCAATGTTATTTTAATTTTTATTATTAATTTTCAAAATTAGTGCTAATTAAAATAGTTGTTTATTTTTATTATCTCACAAATCACACTTCTATTTTGATAGCTTGGTCACACTTTGAAAAATAAACCAAACTTTTATAATCCTAGTAATAGCTTAAGCTTGTAAAAATCAATGTTATTTTAAATTTTTAATATTAAATTTTTATTTTCATTATAATAATAGCCAAACAAAGATAGCATAATAATATTTAAAAATTATCATAATAATAACTTGGATAATATCATAAGCTAAGAAAATATAATAAGCTATAAAAATTATCACAATAATAACTTAGACAATAGCATAAGCTTGAAAATTAAATAATAAAAATTTAAAATCATAATTTAAATTAAAAATAAGTCAAGGTTAATAATTATATTGATAGTTACTGATGAAATGGGGGTGCATTGGTAAATCAACTTGATTGTTATATGCACCACTCAGGTTCAAATCTCAAAGGTATTGAAAACCCAATTGTGGCCATTTCACTCGTATTTATTGATTATGGCCGTATTGGTGGTATTCACTAGTTATGGTGGTAATGTTGGTATTTTTAGTATTCATTAGATGTATCGGTATTATTTGTATTCACTGATTATGGTGGTAATGTTGGTATTGTTGGTATTTTCTGGTTGTGGTGGTAGTGTTGGTATTGGTCGATTGTGGTTGTTGATGTAATCGGTTGTTGCTCCGATCAAAAGCTTGTATCTATCTAAAAAAATAATTATATTGATAGTCCAAATTAATGTATTTAACCTTATTTTGATTTATTATTATCCTTTATAAAAATATATTTATTGTTATTGTTATTGTTATTGTTATTGTTATTGTTGTTGTTGTTGTTGTTGTTGTTGTTGTTATTATTATTATTATTATTATTATTATTATTATTATTATTATTATTATGTATGTAAAATAACTATTACACAATAATATAAAAAATTATTCTTGATTAAATAAATGAGTAAAAATATTGGAAACTACTTTGGGTCAGAATGTTCTATGAATAGATCTAAAAAGGCAAATCCTGCCAATATTGATTAAGAATAGGAGGAAGGGGATGATGGCCAATGATGGGACCACCCATATCTACGTACATGCTTGAATATTATAGAATAGATTAGAAAGGTGGAAGAGGGTAGTGATTCATTTGATTAGATTTAAAAGGGTGAAAAATGTAGTGCTTGCTCTAACAATGTTTGGAAGAATGAACGAGAATCTTGGGTAGATTGTTCTAAGGTAAGACTTCTCCCTAAGAATTTGTTATTATAAAGATTCAACCTGTTGATGATAATGATGAAATTATTTTTAGAATCCTTTATTTAGTGTTAGATATATCCTCTTATAGACTATAATATACTCTTATAGGCAAATTCCTAGGTTATATACCTAACATTGATGGTGTGAGTTGTTAGGCCCAACGTATGTGGAAATAAAAAGGAAATTTTGAGATCTATACATTGACTAATGGGTTTTCCATGATATCATTTTTGAATCACAAAGACTATGTGATAAATCTTATGGATGGGCCTTAGTTCCCTAGAAAGATAGGGTGTTTCTTGAAAAATTAGAAACCAAGTTTCAACCCATATAAGGAAGACATTCATGTGATTCCTATGTGTCACACTTATAGAATTCATGTCAAATTTTGGGAGGATGAAGTTATGATGGGAATTACCAAAAAAAATTGGAAAACTTATCACTTTTGATGTAGTTACTAAGTCAAATAGGTCCTTAATTTTAAATTAAAACATCTAGAAATATAAGGTTACTCTAAGGCATTAAATATGGTACTCTTTATTCTCAAAATCTATTCAAATATTTTCATGTTATATTCATATATTTTTTGAAGTTAGATTCCATGTTTTCAAAGGATGAATTTATATTTGCATGTGTATGCCAAGGATAAAATAGGAGAAATAGGATTTACACCTACATTCACATTTTCACACATACACATAAGTGACAGAAATACATTTGAGTTTAATCCCTCTTTGGAGTATTTGAAATTTATTGTAACACTTGGTCAGTCAATGATGATTGAATAAAATTATTCTAACTCAACCACTTTTTAAGACACCCCCTATTTGATATCAATTTGGTTTGTGTAGTGAACTAGGGTTTTTCACTGCATGGGTCTTTGTGTGGTATTTTAGATCTAAATTCACATCAATAGCATCATTAAACATTGGTACAAGTGGTGAAATAGTTATATTTTTGCCACGATCAATGTAGATGAGTATACAATCAATGAACTCAAGTAGCCTATGATGATTTATAACAAAAAAGTCTTAACCATGAATATTGTAAAATTATGCTTCTAATATATCAGTTTCAAAGTTACATTTTACTTGTCTTTCTCATTTAGTCATTAGTCATATTCAACTAGGATAAGTATGTAGTCAACAAACATGAATGTCCTTCACTATTGTCTAGATAGTGTGGACTCCATAAATAGTTTCAAATCATGTTCTTGATTATGAACATGCATGGAAATATATTTTATGATTTAAACTTTTATATATCTAAAATAGTTACAAAAATATTGATTTGAGATAAGTACATTTATTCTTAGTGTTTTCCAAAAGTAGTAGTTTTCTATATTTATCAATTTCTAAAATAAAAAAAATTAATAATTGTATATCTTTAGCACTATGATATATATATCAAATTTTATACCTAATATCACACAAAATATTTCTTTTTAAATTAAAAAATAGGTTAAAACAAGTACATAATCTATTTTTTTGAGAGGCCTTTATTTTATATCTCACTTTTTCTCAAATGTACTTAATGTACATGAGTACCTTATCAAACCTAGTTTCTGGGACCCATTTTAAGGGATTCTTAGCCTTCTCATTATTCATAGGCCTCCCTAAGTTTCATATATAAAAACTTTACATCACACCCCACATGTTCCCATTAGGTTTCCATCACTTCAGACATGTGTTGATTACTTGGTAAAAATTAGAGTTGGTTCACAACTCTTGCTTTTACTTAGTCAAAATAAATGTTGGAACCAAACTCTTTCTTTTGTTATAAATTGACAACCTCCCTTATATGTTTTAATTTTATATATATATATATATATATATATATATATATATATATATATATATATATATATATATATAATTATTATTATTATTTATTTGTTAATTCCTAATTTTTCTATGATTCATGTGAATCCATGTTGAGGAGTTGATGAAAGTAGAACTAGCAAAACAAAATTAAATAAGCATGATTTCCTCATAATTTATTGAACACTAATATTTATCTATTATTCATGAAATAATTAAAATAATTACATGAAATTATTTAAATAAATCTCAACTCGATATTAGATTTGACATGAAAAATTAAAAAAATCTAAATAAATCAAAAACTACCTAAAGTTAACTGACCCTGTTATTTTTAGTAACTACTATTTTAGCAGCTATTATTTTTATAAACTTTACATATAAGCTCAAACAACCTAAAAATATGTACTTATCCCTACACATGAAATTAAATCTAATGTATGAATTTCAAATCAATTTCATGTTTGGTTATAAAGATATCTACTTTCTAAAATTTGAAAATTACTAAAAATAATACTTAGAATATATATTCAGACCTTTAGATGGTCACTTATGGTCTTAGAAAAATATGTAAATTGACCCTAACTAGATAGATAAGGTTATGGTTGAATTATCCTCTTTAAGATATTCATTTAGAAAAAATATCTCAAATAGGTTCCCAGATTAAAATTTATTGCCTCCACAAGATAGGTGTCTACTTCATTCTCCTCTAGTTGAAAACAAATCAACGCCTACAAGTTGCACTAATTATACTTATACCATTTATTATTTTCAATATTATTCAACTCCCATTATAAAATACAAGTTTTTTCTTCCTATTTTATTCATTCCCACTACATCAAAATCATTTTATAGCTTCCTTGTCTTGTGTTCACTATCTTCTTATCTATAACATGTGTTATATTTTCATTCTTTTTCCTTGATAACTATTGCTTTAAATACACTTCTTCACCTTGTTACCCTTAATAATATTTTACATGAACTTCATATAGATATAAGCATTAAGTACTTGATAAATTTCAAAATTTTGTGGTAAAATCACCTCATAAGCATTATCATTGATTTTATTCACAATTCTACATAGACCAATCTTCTTGTACTTTACCTTGTTGTATGTTCCTTCAGGAAATAATTTCTTTCTAAAATATGCCATAACAAAATATCCTTATTCAAAAACTTGTGGCCTTCTTGTTACATTTTTTTTTGCCTTATATTAGTCATTACTTTCTTGTAAATTTATTTTTACTTATTTTTGCAACTATTATAGGTGTTCTACAAATGCTTATACATCATCACTAACCCTTTTTGAAATTGGTAACTACACCAAACATAAAAAACCATGAATATTTATGCCATAAATAATATAAAATGTTTATTTCCTTATATATATGTTCATGGAACTATTATATTCATACTCATCTTATGGTAAATCCAATTTCCATCGCTTGGGCTTCTCTTCAACTATGGATTTCAGCAAATTTCCCAAGCTCATGTTAACTACTTCTATTTGTCCATTTTTTAGTGGGAAGTATGAAATAATAAATTGTATTTTAGTTCTCAAATCATTACATAAAGTCCTAAAAAAATGACTTAATAATTTTTTTTCTATGTCTGAAGTAATGGTTTTTATAACACCATGCAATCTCAAAATATTTTCAAAAAATAGTATTATTACATATAATAAAATGAACCATCTTAGAAAACCTTTATATAATAATATAAATTTAATCATTACCTCTCTATGTGTTTGGTAGGCCTAATACAGAGTCCATAATCAAAATATTCAATGGTCCTCTCGGTATTGGTGATGGCATGTACAACCCTATGTTTTATGCATGGCCTTTAACCATTTTGAATATCATACATATTAAAATATATCTCGAAAACTATCTCTTCATATTTGGAAAAAAAAATTAACTTCCACAAAATATATTGTCTTATTCACACTAAAGTGTCCACCCAAACCACCATTATGTAATTATTTTATAGTATTGTCTCTCATAGACCCAACTAAAATACATAATTATTTTCCCTTGAAGAGATAACCATCATATATAATATAATCATCATGAATATTACATGTCTTACCTGAAAATAGATTTATAAATTTTTAAACTATCTTCCCAAAATATAGATCAGTATCATACAATTCCTTCATAAATTTAAATCCAACTACTTCACTCACCATAGTAATTAACAGTGCCACTCATCTAATCAAAACATCAACAACCCTTTTCTACTTTCCTAATTTATGTTTCAAAAGAAAAGCACATCTCTAAAATAATGACACCCACTTTATATGTCTACTATTTAACTTATTTTGAGTGTTTACACACTTTAATGCCTCATGGTATTCAAATAGGATTAACTCCTTAGACACCGGGTAATGCCTCAAGTGTCTTGATGCCTATAAAATGGCATAAAATTCAAAACCATATGTAGAATACTTATATCTTATATCATTTAAATTCTCAATAAAATATGCTATTGGCTTTCCTTATTGACTCAACATAGCACTACTACCTACATGTGAAGCATCATAGTCTACCTCAAACACTTTGTTAAAATATGGTAATGCTAAAATAGGTTTTTATCACCTTTTTCTTTAATAGTTGAAAGATTTATATTTTTTTCCTTGTCCACACAAATTATTTTCCTCTCATGTAATATGTTATTGGTGCAATAATACCACTAAAATTATTAATTAATTTTCTAATTTTTTTTCTAAACTAAGCAAAATTATTATCTTTAATATGCTTCTAGGAATAGGCCAGTCAACAATTGCCTTTACCTTCTCTTCATCCATTCTTATACCATCATATGAAACTATAAATCCCCACAATACCATTTCTTGGCATAAATTTTCAGTTATTTATATTTTCATAGAATGTATCATTTTTTAACAATTATAATATCATTCTCAAATGATTTAAGTGTTTTAATGTAATCTTATTAAATATGAAAATAAGATCAAAATAAAGTACTACAAATTTACCAATGTACTTTCATAACACTATGTTCATCAATCTCATAAATGTACTAGGTAGATTATAAAATCTAACTGACATCACCATCCACTCATATAGCCATCCCTAGTCTTGAATATTATTTTCCATTCATCTCCTTCATAAATCTAAATATTTTAGTAACTACTCCGTAAATCAATATTAGTAAAGTATTTAGCTCCTGTAGGCACATCCATCATATCATATAGGTGAGTTATAGGTAATATGTATTTGATGGTTATTTTATTGATTGATTTACTATCCAAAAACATACTCCATGGCTGATCATTATTTTTAGTTATCAATGTTGGGGTTACACATTAACTCATGCTTTCCCACACTACATCCTTTCTCATTAATTCAGTAATATGTCTATTCAACTCTATATATTATATTAAACTCATCATGTAAAATCCTTTATTGGGTAGAGATGATATTAGAATCAAATTAATATGATTGTAAATTTTCCTCTTTCATGGTGAACCATCTAGTAACTGATTAGGTATAACATTATCATATTATTTCAACACTTTTGTCTCTTATCTATATGTTATTAATGCATGACAACCTATCATCTTCATGTCTTTGATAAAAAAATTTGTGAAAAATGTGATTTCTACTTTCCTTATTCTCTAAGAGGTAACAAAACTACCCTTTTACTATCTTTACTAAAATTGTATGTATTCTTTGATCTATCATAAACTACTTTCATGTCAATTGTCATGGCCTTCCCAATAACACATGACATGCATCCATTAGGATAACATCACACCATATTTCATTCCTATATTTTTTATTATAGAAAACTTTATTAAACATAATTTATCTACTATAACTTCATTTCCTTTATTAAACCCTAAAATATGGTAAGAATAAGGATGTTTTTCACATTGTGGACCTAGTTTATCTACCATTTCTTTAGAAACCATATTTTCAAAACTACCACCATCAAAAATTAATCTACATATCTTACTTCCTAAAGTATACATTATTTAAAAAATATTTGTATGTAGCCATGAATTACTTCCTTATTTACTTTGCACATGTTATTTCATTGGAGTTATCATTGTTCTTCTCATCGTGATATTTTATCCTATGTCTATTGTAACTTCTATATTTTTTAATTCTTGTAGACATTAATTATGAATTATATAACACCTTGATTTTTTACGCATGTAAAATAATTCTCATGGATGCACCCTTTAGTTCTAATACCTTCCTACTACTAAAAGGCTTGCATCTTTGATCTCTTATGCCTATTACTTATCTCTTAGTTTGACCATATGTTATTCTAATGACCAGGTCTCTTGTACTACTCAAAATGATATTAACTTATTTATTATCATCCTCTGTAAGTATTAGACTTGTACCTATTTTCTAGATTCCTAAACACTTGCATCATATATGGACTTCTACATTGACGCTAATGTCATGTTTCAAACTAAGTGTCTAATGACCTAAAGTCATCAAATTTTTAAATGACATGTAGCCTTATGGATAGCCTAAGTGATTTTATGTGAGATATTTTAAAAAGGGATATATATATATATATATATATAAGATCAATCATCATTCATTACTCACCTAGTACAGACCTAAAAACTCACAAGGTAACTTACCAAAGTCACCCAATCAAGAATTCACATGATAAAAGGTTCACTATTCTCTCCTATTTTGGTATTAGTCATAGGGACAACCCATCTACAGGTTTGAAGTACTAGAGGTGCACTCCATGAGCCATACTTTCAATGTTATAAGGTAGGTCACTATATGTACTTACTTATTTGACATTACATATTGATACATGCACAAGTCAACATGTACGAGGAATTACATAAGTCTAAGGCCCTTTTCAGAGTATTAGATATATAAGCAGCACCCATTGATAGATGGGTCCTTAAGGTAGCTCGACACTATGTACCCACTAATCCATTTTCACATAGTCACTCCAATCATGAAGAGCAAGTATTTGATCATTTGAAAAATAGTGACAACCTATATAAAAGATCTAAACACACCAGAGCAAAGGTGATATAAAACCCATAAAGTTCTAGGTGGTCACATTAGATCCTATCGATATTTCATATCAGTCACCTGTGTCTAAGTTAGATAGTAACATCAAAAACATAATATAGATGTAACATAAGTGTCTGAGGCCACATAATGCAAGTTTATGAAATTTAATGATTGATACAAAATCTAGATCTAGTCTTCTTCTAGCATGTTTCAACCAAGATATACATACACATAGTAAACTAGCTAAGTACTCTTGTTTTAAATTTATTTCAATATCAATCAATAGTTGTACTTTTCATTTTTAGCATGTCAAAGTATTATATATTTATAAAATTATTTATTTGAGTTACCAAATTAATTGGCTTGATATAGATATGTTTATCAACCTTTTTCTTATTCTTTTATATATTATTAACCCTATACTATATTTACCCATGTAAATTTAGGGTCAAAATCTTACATCTTAGACCCAACCAATCACACTCTTTGTTGATCCTCTAGACTCCTTTCTTTTTCATGATAGTGTAGATACTTAAATGCGTTGTGCCCTTCTTCTCCATATATATAAAAAACATAAGTTTTATGAAGACTATTACATCCTCTACCACCACCATAGCCACTGCCTCTCTGAAATCCTCTTCCTCTTTATTGATTTTGAAACCCTTTTCCATTATCATCTTGTATTTTTATCCCATGAGATGATTCTCCTCTATTTATATTAAACCTACATTATCCCTTATTGGAGATGATTATCCTCTTTTAGCCCATTCCATCTTCTAAAATCCTATTTATTCTATTCTTATTCTACCTTTAAGTCCAATTGGTAATCCTCTTCTATGTTATTTATTCTATACATACTCAATTCATCTTGAATATAAAACTTTAAACCATTTACATACCTTTCAACCATCTATTCTTATGTTACATCATGATTCACTCATATGGATAACTTGTAAAACTCATTTATATAGTCTTCTACACTATGATATTTTTTAATCAAATTATGAAATATTATATAGGGGTTTTTTGCATGATCTTCATAAATAAGTTTCTCTCTCACATTATTCTCCATCTTGTTCTAAGTCTTGATCTTTTCTTTATACTTTATTTGTCTCTCTTTCTATAGGTGATCCCACCAAATCATTGCACAACCTTTAAATTTTAAACGTGAAAATTTTAATTTATTTTATTATTTCATACTTCTCCATTTTAAAAACTTCTCCATATTATTTAACCATTATATCAACTCCTCTGGGTTTAAATTACCTCCATACTCTAAAACTTCCACCTTGATTCCTTTGTTCCTTCCCTTTAAGGCCCTAACCGTAATTTCTTCAATTGATTGTGGTTATTCATGTTATTCATCTTATTTCTAAATTTATTCTTCTTGATATTTTTCTTCCTCTATTTCATCTCCATCTTGCCTTTGTCTTTGATGTGTGAAAATTATAGTCAATTATTCCACTTGCCTCTACAACTGTTACATAGTCATGTTCATTTTTGAAAATCATCCTAATCCTCCTTCCATATTTTACACCTATTATTTAATCACAAAACTTTATTCCAAAATATAATTTCAAAACCTAATATAAATTCACAAAGATATTACCTCCAAGAGTATAATTAGCTCTAATACTATATGATGAAGCCACAAATAGAAAAGAAAATTTAAATAGGCATGACTTCCTCAGAATTTATTGAGTACCAATATTTATTTATTATTGATTAATGCCTTAAAATAATTACATAAAATTATTTAAATAAATATCAACTCATATTAGAGTTGACATGTAAAATTAAAAAACTTAAATAAATTAAAATCTACCTAGAATTATCCGACCCTACTATTTTTAGCAACTTATACATGTAAGCTTAGACAGGGATAAAAATATCCACTAATCCCATACACATAAAATTAAAGCTAATGGATGAATTTTAACTCAATTTCAGGTCTAGTTACAAAGATATATACTTTATAAAATTATTAAATTCCCCAAAAAATACTTAGATTGCAATTTTAGATCCTTACATTATCACCTATGGTCTTAAAATATACATATGGAGATTGAGCTTAACAAACTAGAATAAGTTATGGTTGCATTATATTCTCATGTGTGTGTGTGTGTGTGTGTGTGTGTGTGTGTGTGTGTGTGTGTGTGTGTGTGTGTGTGTGTGTGTGTACACACACACACATATATATACATATGTATGTATGTATGTATATGTGTATGTATGTGTGTGTGTATGTGTGTGTGTATGTGTGTGTGTGTATGTATGTATGTATGTATGTATGTATGTATGTATGTCTATGTGTATATATATATATGTATATGTATAAGAGCTAAAATGGAGTTTTGGATCAAAAGTTATGGCATCCACAAGATATTTTTTCAATTCCTTAGTTTTCTATTACTAGTGTGAGTCCTTGTTGAGGATTTTCCTGAGCATCCTCCTCTCTTACATGGATTCATAGAATAAAACAATATGCTCATTCTCTTAGGCTCTCTTTTAGTATAATTATGCAAAAAATGAGATAATTAAGAATTATATCTATATGTCATCCTCTATATCATTCAAATTATTTTGTGATGTAGTATATCTATTGCTTGTTTTAAATGTATTAGGGTAATTATGTATAAATAGACTTTTTGAATTCAAATTACGACTGACTAGTACATAATTCAACCACACTAAAGTAAGAAAACTCATAATTATGTACAATTAAATATGGTGAACATAGGAGAGAAGAGCCAACAGACCCATGATTTAATTGAACACTTGTGTATTATAAGGTTAATTTAATTTTGTTTCAAAAATGATAAAGATGGAAAAAAAACCCTAAAACAAAAATTGAATGATCTATAGGACAAGTAGGTGGATCTCGAGGTAAGCAAATGATGTATATAAAATAATCATGAATGTATGACAAATTGGAAAGGCAATGTGGAGAAAAACAAAGTAAAATGAACCAATGAGAGGATAATATGAACCAATGATCTATATACTTCAAAAATAATTAAGAGACTACTACCAAAATTAAGTGTCTATAATGGCTTAACTTAAATGACTATACATACATACATATCCCTTATTTCTCTACATGTTTGATTGAGAAATTACTTAGGCATTATTTACTATATTTTACATGTATAATGGATGTTTAATTAGATATATGTCATTTATACTACAACCTTTTGGTGAACCCCAACTATCTTACACCTCTTAGGATTTCAAATTATTTTAAATCATGTGCCTTGTGAGGTTTAATTATCGTGTATACTTTTAAATCTAAATATTTTCTTTTTTAAATATTTATACTTAATTTAAATATTTGAAAAAAAATCAAATATAGTGTGTTTAGTGTTATATGGTGTATATTTTTCCATGTTTAGTATCATTTTATGCCATCAAATTTGGGAAATTATGTAATTATAACTAGAAGAGGTGTTTGGATTAATAAAGAATATATATATATATATATATATATATATATATATATATATATATATATATATATATATATATATATATATATATATATATATATATATATATATATATATATATATATTTTGGGAGAGGGGGTTAAAGATAAAATAAACTTGAAAAATGAAATGGAACTATATTTGTTTATTTTCTTAAAAATGGATTTTCTTATAAATTTTGAAGAATTGTAAAATTTATAATTGGAGCTATACTTTAAAATGTTTGCATCCAAAATATTAATTTCAAATTTTCTAACTACATGAAAATTTTCATCAAAGCAATTATAAGAATTGAAGAAAATATATATCCTTAATAATTGGAAGAAAAATATTAATAAATATGTTTTAGAGTTAATTATATGGTGGCTCATTAGTAATTTTGATAACCCTTAGTTTTGAATCTAAGCACATAATCATTGATATGTCCATTTGTATCTTTTTTAAGATTGATCTAATTTATAAAATGTGTCCTTAATACCAATATTAATTTTAAATTGAGCTAAAAATTCATCCACAAAGGTTGTGAAATGCCTAACAGATCCACATGGAATGGCATAAAACCAATCAAGGGCATAATACTTTAAGATTTTAATAAATATCTTAAGCAATAATCTATCATCATGATAAAAATATAAGAAAAAATAATAAAGGGCTCTAATATAATGTGAAGGAACTCATTTACCATTAAATAATTCAAATTTTGAAGCAATAAATATTGGTGGAAAAGGATAAGAAATCATTTTATGAGCCAAAGGGTTAAGGAGAATATCATTGTAATTAACCCTATAATATGGATTTTTTGCTCCTTGAGTGAGGGAATTGATTATGTTTTGAAAATTTTGGACATTTAAATATTTTGGATGGAACGTGTTTGGGAAAGATTATTGATGGTAGAACATATAATTTGTTGTAATGATTAATAATATGAGGCTTGATAATAAGAATTTATTGTGGAAATAAAATTAACATGAGATTGGTAGGTGGAGGGTTGACATAAGTAATAATGGATATGGTGGTATGAAAGCTTTCAATTTTTGTAAATATATTTAGAAGTGAGGTAGTGTGAAGAAATTAGAGAAAAAATATGATTAAAAGAATTTTAAGAAATTGGTGTATTATAAAAAATTTGAGAAATTGTAGGGTTATTTTTATTGATAAACTATATGATTGAAATAATATTTGAGGAAGCAATAAAATTATAAGAATTATAAGAAACAATAGGATTAGAGTGTTTTTTTCAAAATAATAGACTAATAAACTTTGGAAATAACTACATTATGAGTTGATATACACCTAATTTTTGTGTAAATTGTACTAGTATTGCATTTTTTTACATGTTTTCATGTACTTGGCCTATTAAAGTAATTTTTGATATTTTACACATTCCACATCACATTTGACCCGTCATATCCTTACATCATTTATATTTCCTCATAAAAACCTTAAATTTTTTAGTTGTTTGCACCATGATCAATCTAATCATCCTTGAGTAAGCTTGATCTTTATTTTGATGAATTTTTGGACTTGAGCATAATATGGGTCTACATCTCTAGCATGACCATAATCAGATGTGGATGATTATGGTCACTTCCATTTTTGGGTTATTTTTCCCTGCATTTATTTCCTATGTAGAAGTTGTTAGTTCTTGTTACTTTTCATGGTTAGTGTATGTGTGGATTTATCTTTATGGAGATTATATATACAAATGTATCCTAAAAATTTTCATATCTTATATCAATGAATCTTATCAATAAATTTTATCGATGAATTTATTATTGAGATGCACATTGATTATATACATTGTACATGTCAAGTAACTTCAACATAGATCCTACATTACCCTCATCATCTATTCAAGTCTTATGCCAATACACGCTTACCAAAAGAAGGTCATAACAAAGCATTTAGTTGCATTTGATTATATAGTAAATAAGGTGAATTAAATTATCTATTTTGGGTCTGGATAAATTATGAAGCACTATAAATACATTTATCCTTAATTTTAAGCATACATGATATGTAGTTACAACCCCTCAATGGGTCCTGCGATAGTAACCTTTTACAAATTCTATATTCTTGAAAAATTATGGTAAATTAGGGATTTGTGAAAGAAGATATGATTCACAAGGATACACATAAAAATTTCATGACGTGAATCCATATTCCTAATCAACTACCCCTACCAAAGCATATCATAAAGTTTCACACTCAGAACAGAAAATTTTCCATTATTGTAGTAGTTTTCCAAAATTACCAAAAACCTACCATGTTACTTCCTTATCTAATGATAGAGAGATAGAGCTACTATTATATTAGAGAGTGAGATAGAAGGTTTAGAAAAAGGGTCCATATATAGAGGAACCCCTCCTAGATAGAATTATATATACATATGGGAGTTAGTTTAAAGTTTAGAGTTGGCCATATTATTTTGACATGTCTTTATCAATGGTAGTTGATTCTAGTCATCTTAAAAATTACATTCAAATGTTAGTGTTTTATTTTTATCAACCTTAATACTTTTTTCTAGTATGATAAGACAATTTTGAACCCATGTATGTTTGTTTGATTTAGTTATCTCCCTCTTTCCATTGCTATTGATCAATTATATTTCCATTATATTGTCATCCCCTATTTCATCTCACTAAGGAAGATCTAAATATTTCATTTAATTATATTTATGTAATCATCTTATTGCACCCTTGTTTTGTTGTATTATGTACCCAAACCCATAATTCATCAAAATAGAGTACATTTTTGAAATGTAACTTATTTTAAGACATTTATCATATTTTTAATATCTTTTGGAATTTATTAAATTGGATGTTAGGGGCATTTTTGGCTCACTAGTAGTAATATTTCCATTGGTTTGAGAATTTATATGTCCATTATGATCAACATCATCATCTACATTTTCATTAAAATTTTATTTTGAAGCACATTATCATTCATAGAAAAATCTCTAACATTTTGTGTAGGCATTTTTACTTTCAAATATTTAGGCACACTACTATTTTATAAATATTCACTCACAAATTTAGATTCCATTTTATTTTCCAAACATATTTTAGATTAGGTCCACTAGTTTGTCCTCTTGGCCTAGCTTGGTGAGGCTAAAAAGTGGCTCTCAAAAGAGTATCTTTGTTTAGAATCAATAGTCTTATGTTGACACAGAATAACTTTATGACATTGATTGGTCCCATAGACTATTTTTGGATGCTTAGTCATATTTAAAATAATAATGTCTCTTTACATCACTTTTAGAGCTTGATTTCATGTCTTGAACCTGCCTTGTCTTGACGGAGACACGTGGTACTATGTCGCTATTTATAATTGCCTAGTCATCTTGTTGAGTCATTTATTCTTCCACATGTCCATTTATCATGCAATTTAGGCTTACTTGACTTTGTTTATATTATTTAATTTAAAGCATGAAATGTGGATTTCTATCATTTATTCACTTGGTCATGACATCCTTATTGTATTTTACTATGTTTGTAGGCCGCAAGTTAACAATATGATGCCACATGGATGGTTGTCAATCTTCTAGAGGATCACTAAGCTTTGGATTATGTGTAGGCTTGAGATGAGTGGGATTGTGAAACATATATGGTCCTCATTTATCTAGATGGTCTTTTTATTTTGAATGTGAACCTCTATCTAATAAGTTATGTATGAGCAAGATCATGCCACATGGCATGATCTCACTTATCTAGAGGGTCTCTAAAATTTAGAATCTGTGATTACTCTTATTAGTCATAGATGATTAATATATTACCATGTGGATGGTCCTCACTTATATTAGTGATCTTAAACCCTCAAAATTCATGGATGAGTGAGATACTACCACTTGGCGTGATCTCACTTATCTAGATGCTTGAGGATGTTTAGGACTTAGCCATTAGAGTTTATAGAAGTGAGTAAATCAGATTAAGACACATGGATGGTTCTCACTTATTTGTTTGCCTAGATGAATTCATAGTATGTGCTTATTTCTTAGGATATGGTTGAGTGGGACCATACCATGTGGGGTGGTCTCACTTATCTAGATGATTAGGGAACTTCACTAATTTTGACTACTTTTGTTAGCTGGGATGAGAAGGATCATGCCATGTAGTGTGATCCCACTTATCTTGATGATCTGATAACTTCACTTTGGTCATTTTTCTATGTGAGGAGTGGATAAATGAGATGAAGACACATGGATGGTCCTTGCTCAATTGAGTGATCAAATGAAATTTAGACTTATAACTTTGAAAATAAGCCACATAAATTTGAGATGAAGATAATTGTCCAAAAATCATGAACTCATATATTCACTGAAAAGACTTAGTCATTTTAAAAATCCTTTGTGAGGAAGTTGGATAGATACATATGTCATGATACTTGATGCTTGGGTCCTAGATGTTGAAAATCAAACTACATAGACACTCCTAAATTTGATGACTTTATATGTGTAAAAGAGAGATATGGCCAAGAGAGATATTTATAGAAATAACAAAGTATGAAAATCATTTTGAGCATGATCAAGTAGGCTTTATCATAGTTACTCAGTGAAGTCCATATAACTTGAAAAGAGAAAACAATCTTGGACAAATTTTAGCTAGTTAGGTTAGTATATAAATCAATGAGAAAAATAATTTGATAAACTTTTAGACTTAAAATCCAAATAAGTGCATAGAATAATTACAATAAACATGCCCATTTAAAAAAATTAGATTAAGACACTAATCAATTTGATACAGAAACTTATAGTTTGGAATTATAAGGTTTTCATATCAAACTTATACATGAACATAAAATTTTCAATTAAATTGGGTCCTCATTTGAAATTTTGAAATTGGGTTGTGTTGGTCACAACAAATGGCTATTATGCAAGGAAAATGTTACCTTACTATTTAGAATCTAGACTGCAAGCTTTTATTATTGAAATATTAGATAAGCAACTAAAAATTATTTAGATAAACTTAAATAAAAAGATGGTTTCAATTATACTTCAACAAAAACATACTAGCCCTGACTTCTTCAAAGGATCATTTTGTGCAAAGAGTGATTCATTCTTTTTTATCATTGCTTTGAATCCATTGGGAAAACTTAGGCACATCTTAAGTACTTACAGATCTATGAAAGGTAATTATTTGTAAAATTTGGCTAACGAAAGGAAAGATCAAGCATTTATATAATTATATCTAGGTTTCTACAACCCTGATAGAGATACCTTTGGTTGCACTCTAGGCCTAGCTCCATTACCAGCTAGGTCAGAAAGCCTAGAATGGAGATTGCCCAAATCACCCTTTCTTAGGAAAAATTACATTTATAATGAAATTCAAACTTCCTTTTATTTTATTTTTTTTGTTTAATATAAGAGGGTTGTGGACCAATATATCCAAGGTGGAGGATTGGTTCAATGATCTCTTTACATCAAGAAGATCCTTTACTTGATTAGTTATTATACCTGATTGATATGTTCCTTTTAAGTGTTGTGATGACATTTTTTAAATAGATATTTTCTTAATCTACTTTCTTAGTTCTGAATCAATGATTCCCAATCATTTTAGTGTTTCAAGGGAGGTTCTTTTGCTTATCACATTTTATAATAATGGGATCTTTCCTTCTACCTTCTAAATTTAGGATTGTATTTTCAATGCATCATCATATTTAAAGTGCTCAAACTTGAGAGAATGGGGATTAATACCCATCTTGAATCATGTGAACAAGGATTCATTCCTAGGATGTAGGGATAAACTAATGTAAGATTAATAAGGGAAAACATGGGGAAAACAAGATAATCCCCAAAATAAACAAACACCAAAAAAAAAAAAAAAATAGAACCCAAGAAAATAAAGTAAAATCAAAATCAAACAAAATCAAACACACAACTAAAGAAAACTAACTAAATCTAATCTAATATATACATCATAAGACTTTTCCCTAGGGGATATTCTAAAATTTCTTTAGAAGGGATAGTTAAGAATTAGTTCTTCAATATTTCTTCATTCACAAGCAGTGGGAGATAATTCATTTCAAGGTCTTTTAATCGAAAAGTGTTTTGACCTAGAAACTTAGAGACTTATTATGGACAAATACATAGTGGGTCAAGTTTGGAATATTACCATTTCTTCTCATGTGTTTTTTTCCCATAACAAGACTCGGTCTAATATTCAAAAGGATTTGACCTTTGTCCTCTTATTAAACCACATTTTAACAATTTTTTGATGTCTACTAAAGTTTTTTAGAGCCTCTTCTCATGTCTCCTCCATTTACACAATGTCAAGTAGCCTTGAGTTTGTCTTCCCATTTTCCTCCATGTATTCTTGGATGAAATTATATGTAGGAAAATTTAGAGTCATTTGGAAGATAGGCTCCAAACAATACAGCAACATAAAATCTAAAATTTTGAGAGCTTGCTTATATTTGGTGTGGTCAATCCAAAGAGCATACTTCAATAATGAATGGAAATATTTGGGTTTCTGTTCTTCACATTTATTTATTACTTTGATCAGAGGTTATTATTGTTTGACTTAGCCAAACCATTTCCTTATGGGTAGTAGTTTTATGAGAACCTCAAGGTCATGCCATTATCATAAACCCATTCAATGAGCTTGGTTGACTAGAATGTAGGTCCATTATCATAAACTATAAAATTTGGGGTGCCAAACCATGTGGATATATTTTTCTCAAGGATTTTGATGAATTCATTGGTTGTGTTATTCCTAGTTGACATTACCTCTATCCACCTTATGCAATAGTTAGTGGTTATAAGTATGAATTTATAGCCAAATGATGAGTTTGGGTTGATGACTCAAATGAAATCAAGTCCCCATTGAGCAAATAGATGCTCTTCTATCATAGGCTAAAGGGGCATTATTTCATGGAATTCTTTCATAGTGAAGGTCTCACATTCATGTCATGTGCAGATATGATCATGGTAATATTTGAAGATAGTGGGCCAATAATACCCAACTCAAAAAAATTTTTGGGCACTTGTGGTTCTTAAAGGATGGCCACTACCTAATTTTTCATAGAAGTTGGTCAAGACTTATTTTGCTTCTTCTTACAATATACATATAAGATCGATGCCTTCCTAATTATTTTAGTTAAACACTCATTTATTCATCATGTAGTGGGCCATTTTAAACCTGATAGCTCCTTTTTATATTTGATTGAGTCTTGGAGGAGATTCTCAAAAAAGAGATAGTGTACAATTGGGTCATACCAATCATAATGGATAATTTTCAATTGGTCTAATTATACCACAATGATCCTTAGGTCAATTTTAATAATCAATTAAGAGAGACCTTAGCCTTGGACCAGCTTGACATGTTTTATCTCAAGGTATTTCTCGTGTATATTGGCCATCCATTGACCTCTATAATCTCCTAACTCATTTTACCTAGCATGAGCTTTATAGCTAGTCTAGGATAATGTGATGCACCTTATATTTGAAGATGTATTGCCTAAACTTATTCAAAACTTTGACTAAGGCATAGGAATGTTTGTCTAAGGTGGTATAATTTAGCTCTAAATATTTCAAGTGTTTCGATCTAGCCTACATGCCATGTTCATAGACTGATATATTTTTTTCATCATACTTTTATATTACTTAGCTATATTTTTAGAATTGTTATTTTGACCAAGTTTTAGTGGATACTTGACTATATACTACATCTATAATTTATATTAAACCAAGTGATTTGGTTATCTTGGTTAAAATATTGATTTTAATATAGTTCTTATACCTTTTACTATTTATTTTAGTCATGTTATTATGCCACTTTCATGTTGTTTAGGTTTTGTTGATACTCATTTGTGGTTGTAGGTATAGGTAGATGAGCTAGTCTAGTGGTGGATTCTAATAGTTGGGGCAATGACAGGTTACGGAAGTGAGAAGTTAGTGATACTAACATAGGTAAAATGGATATTATGCATAATCCATTAGTCATTAAGTAGTAGTAGTCCATCAATTATGATTATTTCGTCACTTGTTATCATCTTTTATTATTTTAGTATTATGGTTTTGATCATCTTACTCAGACCATTCTTGTTGGTGTGTGGACTTGTCTTCTTTGTTTCATTTTCTTATTATCTTATGATTGGCTATTTTTTCATTCCTATGGATTACATGGTTATTTATTTTTTTAATCAAATCTTTAATTCCCTTGGTGATGATTTCAACCCACTTACTTATCTATTTAATTGCCTAGGTGGAGGGACCCTAATTAAATGTTTTACTAAAATTTGATTTGGGTCATACTGGCTTAGGTAGGGGAATGTGGCAATTTTGACTCTTAAAAAATGTTATTATGACCAAATATCTTGGTCAATGGAAAAAATTATTACATAATTTCAATTTTGGTGAATTGGGTTTGGCTCTTTTCTTCATGGCAATTTTTGAGTAGTTGGAGGAGAGAGGCATAGGAGAAAAGACATGGGGAGAGAAGAAACCTTAGGTGGAAGAAGAATGACAAAAACTGGTAGATGGACTTGAAAACCCTTCTAGGAGAAAGAAGGGAGAAGAAGAAGGTTGTGGCTTGGCTAGAAAAGGAGTCTAGGTATGGTGCAAAGGAAGCAATCTCTTGGCATGTAAGCAAGAACTCCATCCATTTCTTGGAAGGCAAATCAAATCAAGTAAGTATTGTTTTAAATTTTTTAAAATGAAAATGAATATCTTATTTGTGTTTTCAAGTAGCATAAATTATTTTCAAGTTCATGAGTAAGTCATAAGACTTCTTGATGAACCTAAAAACACCCCAAATTGATGAAATTGATGTAAAATCCTAATGTTGACATATGGTTATTTTTATTTTTTGTTACCAAACTATTTTAAAATTCTAGGTTTGAACCCTAACACTAAAATCTCTATTTTTTTGATATAACTCTTTGTTGGGAATATGGGCAAATTAAATATTTTATTACCTATATTTTTTCTTTGTTATTTTGGCATTAGTATTGAGCAAGATGTTTTGGGTTTTCAAAATGAGGGTTTTATTACTATGACCATTTTTGTAGAGGCCTAGTAATATAAATTTCTTGGGTTTTGTATTGCTTATTGTTTTTGATGTTTTCGGCTTGTAATTGTCTAGTTTTAGTACTATGACCATTTTGGTTAGAAGCTATGTATTAATTTGTTGGGTTTTAATTTTTATATGCTCATGATGTTTTGTTAGTTTTATTTATTTCTCCTATTAATATGGCTAGGTTGAATAATTAAATTTGGGGTGAATTTAGTTTATTTGGTTGGTATTTGTAGACGTCTAATTCCTAACACCATTGTGTTGAAATTGTCAATCTTACTTGAAATTTGTGAAAATGCATAATTTGGGCCAAAATCACTAAAACACACTAAATGATTAGAGTTTGTTGTATACAAGTGTTGATTTAGGCTAGTGTATCCCTGAATAGGGTAATGCATATTATGTGATTATTAATTTTTCTTAAATCATTTCAATTCAAAATGACGAAAATGTAATTTGACCCTTTGAAACATTGAATTCTTCTAATTTAGAAGCACACAATGCGTTCATGTGTTATTTTGTGTCAACAATGCCCTAAACGGGATATTGGTCCATATGCAACTAACATCATCTTTTAATTCCACTCCAATCAAATTATGACCTAGTAATATGACATTCTAATCAGTTTGATTAATAGTGTGTAACCAATTTCCAAAGAATATCATCAATTTTGATTAATCTCACTTAGGCAAATTAATCCAAATCAAGGGTTTAAGTGGAAAATCCATGGAAGTTATTGAATATCTTTTAATTGGAAATTTATTCTTAATATTTACATCATCAAGTGACATCATTTATAAGGTGGCATCCATAAGCCATAAATGCAACAAATATCAGGTTTAAGGCCTCCCATGCCTTTTTAATGCCCCTTCCTTCCAAATATTTATGAGGGTATTTATATATATTATATCTAAAATTGGATTAATTTATGGCCACACATTTTGATCTCAATATGGACACTCATGGTTGATTTTGATCAAATTCAACAATTTATAAATAAGAGGGCCAAGTCCACCATTTTCAAGCTTTATTTGTGTAAACTTCTTATGCAGAATTATCTCCAAAACTCATTTGTGTAGTGTTATTATGCTCAATTTGCAATAAGATAGCTTCAAGATAGGCATAACATTTATTCAAATATCATGAGCCTAGTTTCATTGGTGCACTTGAGATGATGAAGGAACTTTGCCTTATATCATTGACGAAGACTTGAACACCAAATCAAGGGTAAATTCATGTTTTGAGCCATATTTGGGTGATGGGATGCTCTTAGGAAGGTATTGTGTATGTGCTTTCTTTCATTAGTTCTTAATTATCATTTTCAAAACCCCATCAAAAGAGTTGGCTTAGAAAGCTATATTCTTATGTATTTTTTTATTTTTCTTGACTAATGCTTGATTTAACTATTTTTAGATTCCATCTCTACATATTGACATGCCCAATGGGACTGTGCATCCCATTCAAACAAGGAGAACACTTTGGTATCTTTATATTTTCTAAAAAGTCCTTAAAAATCCATAAAAATCAAATTTCTAGCATCATTTTTCCTATGTTTTATGCTTTTGTTGACACACAATTTACATAGTAATTGGTATTAAATATATGTACCTGGCATTGGTCCTATATAACCAGCATTGATTCTAGTATAGCTTAGAACAAGATTATAAAATTGGATTTTTGAGCTTTTCTCAAAGTTATAAGTTGATATTTTAGTTTTTAAATCTCTGTCTGAACATTATATTGCATGATCTAGAGTTTTTTTAGAGATTTTATACTAACCTTGGGCTAACAAAAAAAATTGACAAAAAAATTTTTACCTAAGGGTTCACAAGTAACTAACATTAGTTTTATATCAACTAGTATTGATTCTTTTATGACTATTATCAATCTTATTGTAACCAGCATCAGTCATTGTTGACCAATGTTGGTCTCTGTGTAATAAAAATAGAGAATCCAAGAGGAAGTTTTCAAATATTGTTTATTTCATTAATGATTATGCTTCAAAGTATAATTAAACCCTCTAACATTTTTAGGCCATATGCTTGGAAACATTTTGAATTTAAGCTTTATTAAGTCTTGAACTTTCCCTTTGGAGTTTAAAAGGAATCTAGATGCTTTTATGTTAACTTATTTTGTGAAAAAATTTAAAAGTTTGTAACTAAGGCCAAGGGGCCAATAACTTCACAAAAATACTTCACTTTTGGTGCATAAAATTTACACACTTAAATTGCAAGTTTTTAAAAGTGTGATTTTTTATCCTAGACCAATTTATGCTTGTTCATTTTTGTGAAAAATGAAGAGTGTGTGTATGCTCTCCTCCCATCCCCTTATGGGAACTTGGGTGACCAAAAGTGCCTTTTAATTGAGATTTATGCCTTGTCCAAGGTATGAAAATAATGTTGTTGAGGCTCTCCCCAAAACCTGTATGGTTTGGGTGATTTAAAAATAACCTTTAGAGTCTTTTCACTTAGTTTTATTTTATGCAACTTCACTTGTGAGGGGGAGTTCATAGCTTCTTCACGAGTTTGTTAGGAAAGATTTGAATTGGGGTTTCATCTTCAGGCATTATTTAAACCCTACTCCATGGTGAGGTATATAAATTAGGGCATGTATGCTATGATTTGCAAGGGGTTAAGTGGATAACCTCTTGAATTTTTATGAAAACCTAAGTCAATTCTGGTTAACCAGGGGATTCCACTAAGCAGTACATGGATAGAATCGCTATGTAAAGGAATAGACCTTTGCATAGTAAGTTAATAGGTATGAACTCAATTGGTGTGAGGCATATCTACTATTAATCAGACTTGGGACCATTTAGATAGTCAAAATTTTAAGTTTTAGAACAACACCACTTACTATAGATATATTGTTGATGTAGGGTGAGTAGCTCGAAGTTCTATGTCATCATAAAATCACTTGGGAGAAGGGGGTATAAAAACCCTACTACTTCATGCACTTTTATTTTTGGATTAACACTTAAAATCCTCCCAAGAACATGTATTTATATGGAATTCAGTGATATGAAACAACCTTGTCAATTTAGGGCTTTGGATGTTATACTTAGTTGTATTTATCTTTTCCTTTACTTTCTTGGTCTTGATTTGAGTCTAAAACTTGTTTGTAAAACAAAACACGTCAACCAAAATAAAAATCATTTTATTTTAACAAGGAGGTGTTATGCTAACCAAATAAAAATCATGTTTTTCCTTGTTCAAATCCTCATTTGAAACATTGTGTTTATCTTATCTAAACAACATGGTTATGTTGTCTATTTAAGTCTAAACTATTTTCCAAAAATATCCAAGTCCTTCACTTTTAATTCAAATTCAAAATCTCACCTTTCTAATTTCTATGCCAACATGTTAATAGTTTACCATTTACACTTTGTTTAAGTTAACTTGGGTACAATTTCCCATTTGGTTTGAAGGCCATTTTATAGACTCATCATCATCATCATTTAATCATTATGAACATAGATTATCTAGCGTATCACTCACACTCTAAGTTCTAGAACACATTTTATTCTTCCTAGTACCATATGGTGACATTATGTTGCCCATTTGGTTTTATTTTTAGACTTAGGTATTTTTTCATGTTTTCACATCTTGAGTTTCTTAGTTCACATTGTTACTTTCCTCATCAAAAAGACTCTCTTCTAGTTTTCTAGTAGTAACTCATCAAAGTTAAACTAGCTTTTACGGTATTGATGTATCTTTTAAACCTACATTTATTGTACTATTTTACACTATAGGTTTTAGATTTATCATATCCTCTTCTGATTTAATGATTTTAACCCACCAAAGTTGAGTAATTTCATGAACCATTTCTTCTAATTATGTGGTATTATACCACTTCCTTTTTTATTAGTCTCTTTCACCTTGCCATTTGTTTGGAGAAAATAAAAACACACCTTGTTAATGTTTGAAAAACACTTTTCAAATCTTATAAAACATAGAGAACAAACTTTTATACATTACACAAAGGTATACTCGTAGGGGGATCTCTTACAACCCTAGATATAAGGAGGAGCACTTTTATGATGGACAAAATAATTTTGTGGCATTTGAGGATAATCTCAAAATTGTAGGATTTTAGGAAGATTACTTTGAACATCAACCCCTAAAGGAAAAATATGCATCACTCCTAAGGTTAATTGAATTAGGTGTTAGATTGCCATTAGACTTTCCTATGGAACAATTGCATACATTGGTCAGGGTAAAAGAGGAATAGCAAGAACAATCCCTCACACATATTATAAAAATAAACATTTCATCTTCTAGAAAAGGAAAGGAAATTATCATAGAGTCAACACATAATGATCAACGTCTTTTCACCAAGATCAAAAATATAAGTCAATGATATGCAATCCAACTTATCACAGACTTGACTGACTCTTTAATTGTCACTTCCATACATAATGATGCTTCTAAGGAACAAGGGAATGTGGTGGAACCAACACAAAAAACTTTATTTGAGAACACACCTATGATGGATCAAGATGTTTCAATTGACCTAAATCTTAAGAGGTTCTGTAACATGCTTCACTAGACATGGAGCATACACTTTTCAATCATCAAGAACCTCTTATTCCTTCACAAACCAAGGATTAAAACATTTAGTGTATATTTAGGAAATCATGAAAAATAATTTGGTAAGTTCTTCTCAACCAACACGTGCTTTGATGAATAGGCCATGGACTCCCCAAAATCAACAAAACACTTCTAATTCAATGAGGCCAACATTGGGGAATGTGAATCAATAGTTTACTTACTTGACTCAAGGAGTGAACCAAAACAAAGTTGTGGATCATAGGGTGTATATCCCCAAAAAATCAATAAAATATGGGAACATACCACCCCAAAAAAATCATATTTCACCTACCAATACACCAAACATGCAAGAGTGGAATTCAATGAAAGAAATTATGTCATAATTGGAGACAGGAAATAGAATTAAGAAATACAAATTTGATAAGATATGTCCATATCCATTAAATTTGATTATTCTCCAAATCCCCTTTACAGTTCATTTTTAGACACCTAAATTCAATAAATACAAAGTAAAGGGTGACCCTCGTGAACACATTCAGACATTTTTTATGTTATGCCAAGAGGTAGCTTATAGTAGAATTTATTTGCTTTGTTTGTTTCCATGAAGTTTAGCGGGACAAGCTTTAGACTAAATTATTAAGTTACCTAAGGGATTGGTTGTAGATTGGAATTATCTATTTGAAAAAAAAATCAACCATTTCTCTTATAATATTGAGAAAAAATTGACCATTATTGACTTGTGAAAATCTAAACAGTGAGATGGAGAAAGTTTCACACTATATCTATAGTAGTGGAGAGCATTAGTTGGATGTCATCAACATAAATTATCAGACAAATAGTTGTTTGGCATTTTTTCAAAAAAACTACACCCTAAGGTGGAAAATAATATATGGCTTTTTTGTGCAAACACATTTGAATAAATAATAGATAAGGGTGTACATATTGAGAAGGTGCTTATCACCAAATCCCTTGTCAAGATTTATTCATAGGTTCAATTTTCAAATTAGACCAAATCTCCTAGTCAAGTTATTGTAACAGATAAACCTAAATGGTTTAATAAGATAAAAACATGGTCAAAAATAGAGTAACTGAAATAAGACATGTACAAATGATGTAAACTCTACCTGCTTCAAATATGTAATTAGATCTACCTAATCCACCAAACACTTTGTAAAGAGTCCCTCCATATAGGGTATTCAATAACAACTTCAGATTCTTTATCAAATTAGGAGAGCTTGTTGATGAAATGTTTCAAAATATCTTAGTAACTAATTTGATTATATTGCCTATCCTAAGGCCATTTCTTAAAGATTATCCCAAACTTGATTGGTATCAAGCAAATTAATTTTACAACTTCCATCATGTTATCGGTCATGGTACATATTGTTATGTTCAATTGTGGCACCTTATTAAAGATTTGATTGAGATTGGTGAAGTTGAGATCAAACTTGTTCCACAGGACACTAATCAGGATATGGGGATCTACAAAGATCCATTTCCTCAACATAATCAATAACCACCAAGGAAAAATCATAACCAAGGACAAAATTAGTAATAAAATTAGAAATAAGGTCAGAATCATAATCATCATGATCATAATGAAGATCATAATACCCATGTTAAAAACCTAGGTTACAACAACATGCCTTACAACTACAAAAATATTATGGGATGCATTTATTCAAACCACATGACCACTATCACTATTAAAACCCATGAATTGTATCTTACTCCTCAAAGTACTAGACTCATTGTTATAGGGTCAATGCTTTCTCCCTCAAGTAACTCCACATCAAGTTCATGTAATTCTATCATGCCTCCATTTGCATAGGTTACCATTTCTACACATCATCCTTCCTCTAATTATAATGGCTCCTCATCAACTCAAAATTGCTCAAATATAATTAGACACCCATAAGTCATCCTTCGAGTCCTTTTTGCCTTCATATTTTAATTATAATATCTACTCCCCACCTATAGATTATGCAATCACAACTAGACACTCGTAAGTTACCCTTCAGGGCCCTTTGCCCTCTTCTTCTACCATTGAACCCAAAGTGAATATTGTGCCTTCTTATCCAAAGATAGACACTATGCTATCCAATGCCAAGTCATCTCATCCTACTATTAAAAAGCCTTATAGTCTATCAAACCAACTGAGTAAAACCCCTATGCAAATTTCTATTTTAGATCTCTTGCATACATTTGAAGTTCATAGAACTATTTTGAATGACCTTTTATAGCAATCAACTATTCCCAAAGATATTAATCCTAAATAGTTACAAACACTTGTAAAACATTTTTATTCATTTTGATAGCTCACATTTGATCAAAAAGACATGTCAACTCTTGGTCTAATCCATAATATCCCCTCGTATATTGAGGTCATCATTGAAAACCATAAAATCAAGTATGCTATTATAGATAATGGCTCAAGGCTGAACTTAGTGTCCCTCAAACTAGTATAGAGATTGGGCTACACTAAAAAGTACATTTAGCTAAAGATGATCACCATAAAGGCTTATGACAGTGCCAAAATGGAATCTTTTGGTACAATTTATTTGCCAATCATTATTGGGTTTATGTCTCATCACACATTGTTACATATTATGGATATTGAGTTGGCTTATAACATAATTATTGGTCATCCTTAAATCCATGAAGTATAGGCCATTCCATCCACCTTGCATTAGTACCTTAAGTTTCCCCATGATGGGATCAAGATCATCATTCTTGCCTATCTACAACCTTATTAGTATTACAAACATCAAGAGGTTAAATTTCATAATTATAACTATAATCTTGGTTTTGAATTCATAGTAAAAAAGAATAAGGAAGTAGTTTTTCATCCACCAAAATCTAATTATATCAACCCTAGTGACCTTTCATCCACTTTAGTTGATCCATTTCCTGCAACTCTTAAAAATAGGTTTTTATAGAAGATATGGGCATTTCCATGTACTATCTTAAGGATTCCTTCCATTTTGCTAAGTTTTTGAAGTCTCTCAAATAATTTGGTTAACCCAAAGCTTCCAAAATCCTTAACAGACCCAACATGATTTGTAAACATAAAAAAGAAATAAAGAAACCATCAATGGTATTTGTACCTGTTACTTTTCCAAAATAGGATCAAGAGGTTTTTACTGAAGGTGATTGGTTATATTCTAATAGCATTATTGATTGCTTTCAGAATCCAAAATATCTTATCCCTAATTAGATCATGGACAATTTTGATTAAATAGGAAAAGGCCTTGGCCCATAAGCTCAAGAAATCTTGAAACCTTTATCAACTAGTATACCTAATTTGAATCATGGTCTTAGATTTATACTTCTTGGAGGTGACCTCATGACTTTAGATAGTGATTCTTTTGAATTGACTAATGATGAGACTCCTGGTAGTGATGTAGTATCATATTATATACTTTTCAACAAGCTTGTTACATGGACTTATTTGATTCAAATTCCATTATAACCTTAATACCCCATTGTTTCCTATGCCTTTGCCATCCTGAACTCATTGATTGGGACCCAAAAAAATTTGATCATATGCCTTGATGAATTCCAAAATGAAGAATCTATTATAGAGTATATGGGTCTCAGAGATGAATTTCCAATTGGCAATCATAAGTAAGGCTTTCATTTTTCATTATATCCTTCTACCTACTTTGGAGAGCAGGAAAACTTTCTTGGTTATGAAGAACATAAAACATCGATATCTTTGGGTGAAAACCTCTTTGAGGCACTCATTGGTCAAGAAAAAAGTAAAGAAAAAGATAATCCCTTGAGTAAAAACCTATTTTAGGCACTCTTGGATAGGAAAGTTTGTTCATCCCCAAAATATACACAAGGTCCATCAAGTCTTAGCTCTATATCTAGTACTAGCATCATGTCATAACAGCAATAGGTCTTTGAGTGTCTTTCTCTTGACTTTCTTGATATTTTTGCTAGTTGGCCATTATCTGAGTTGGCAGATTTAGATTCATCAGATTATTTAAAGCTTTTAGAGGAATAAAAAGAAAATGTAGTAGAAGAAGATGATCATGATCACACATCACCTACTATTCTATAATATGTTTTACATTCCTTATGGAAAACATTGTTGAAGTGAACCTGGGAATATATGAGGATCCTAAAATTCTTTACCTTGGAGCTTCCCCTAATGAAGTAGAGTGAGAGAACATTATATCCATTTTGATGTATTTAATTGATATTTTTGCATGGGTGTATTCAAACATGCCAGGCTTAGACCCTCACTTGGTTTTTCATTGCCTTGTTGTTCATCTAGATACCAAACTAGTCAAACAAAGATTGAGGAAGATGCATCCACACATCACTTTATTAGTAAAAGCCAAACTAGAGAAATTATTAGGTGCAAGTTTCATTAGACTACTAGAGTTATTATGAATGGATATCAAACATATTTCCTATCATAAAAAATCCATAGGGTATATGTCTTTATACTGATTTTAGAGATATCAACAAAACATGCCCCAAAGATGATTTCCCTCTTTCCAACATTGACATGATTGTCAATTCTATTCTTTTGTGTTAAAATTTATGTATTCTATTTTTATTTGTTAATCATCAAATTCATTCCCAAAAACATCAAAATAATCTCTGGTTTTTTTGTTAATTGACAAAATCATCCCTGTAATCGGTGAAATCATCCATATATTTTGTGGTATATCCTCTATTTTTATGCAAGTTTATTCTTTAATGAATTTTTTTGTATTTCTGATGTAGGAGCATCTACATACATCTTGGCAAGATATGGTTACGTTGGGATGTTTGAATTCAAATTTCAATTTATTGTATTTTTCCCTCCAAAATGTTGTTAATGAGGAGTAATTGTAAAAAGTAAAGTTAAAAAAAATAATTGTTGGGGTTGTTGAGAAAATAAAGTACTGGTTGAAAATATTTCAACCTTGGTATATTGTTGCAATTTAAAAATTGTTTTTGTGCCCAAGTTGGGCGTAGAGGTTAGAGAGGAGGCTCTTAAAAAGATCAAAAGAAAATTCATTCAAAGAGGGACAGTGGGATGTAGAGAAAAGAGGAAGAGAGATAGAGAGGTGAATCAGGAGATCAAGGTATGTAAGAATGTAAGGGAGAAAGAGGAGTTTGCATGTGAAGAAAAAGAGAAGCAATGAAGTATCTCATAAGGCTTTGTTAAGCCATTGAGCATGGGATATTGTAACCCCTGTATTTTAAGTATTCTTGATTGATTAAATAGACAAATATTTGATTTTCATGTTATTATATGCAAACAGTGCTCTCATGTATAAGAGGTTTGACTTACATAGTATGCAGATATGTGTGTGTGTTTCTTTGAGCATAAAGAATAATGAATATATATTAGCATAATAAAAGGCATGAGAAACCATTAATTATTGTAAAGGAGAAACAATCCAAGACCTGTGTTTGGTTGCAGGAAGTTTAGAATGCATGAAATGTTGTAAGAATCCTAAACAGGGTATGAACAGGGTATTCAGGCATGCATACCTACAACCCACTGTCCAAGGTAAATAAACTTGTAAATGTTTGCATGGAGTTTATAATGGCATGTATATAGGTATATAAGGAAATTATAAACCTAAACGAAGAATAAATAGGCTTTATAAACCCCTTTGATATCTTAAGACCCTAACAGTTGGCTCTCGGGCCTATAGATGACAATGTACAGGCAAAGATAATAAATTTGCATGTTTTGCATAGTAGATTGATTGATAAGCTCATAATTTGATATGATCATGTGAATTGGTAAGTAATTTAATATATTTACATGTTTTTACATCACCTTGAAAGTCTATTGACCATCGAAATTGAGAAGAAAATCATGAACCCTGTTGATTGTCATGCATATACAGTTAAAGACAACTAAGATGTCTTGCTTGGAATGCATAGGAGGTTGGTATGATCCAGATGATGATTGGAGAAGTTTTATGGTATTTATTAATAAAATAATAAATTAATTTTAACCCTTGAAATAGGATAAAATACTCCCAGTTACATTTAGTAAGCTCTCGGCCTGTGTGGATAGAAAACTAGGCACGGTTGGAAGAATGAGTATATCTCAAGATTTACTTAATGAAAACTTATGAAAGTTTGTGTGTAGATGAACCTTGGAGTTATGAATCCAATTAAAGTGTTTTCAGATCTAATGGAATAATTTGTAAAAATATATGGTCAAAATATAGACCTACAGTTCTGAAACAATTCAGAAAAAAACGTGTTCTCAGGTCACTAAAAAGGACATAACTCCTAAAATACTAATCCAAATGACTTGATTATTTTTGGAAAATTTATATAAAAGTATTTTTTATTTAATAAAAGTTTTTTAATTCCAAAATTAGCTATATATTTTCATATATAGATGACTATGTTTTTATCTGCATGTAGGTGCTCATTTTTCAAAAATTGTCAAAAAGTCAAAGTTGAGTTTTCCTTACTTTTGAGTGTTATAACTTGGTATAAGGCTTGGATCATATTTATTATGTTTGAGATACCTTAATAAATTTGGTTTAATATTTAATAAGGGGATAATAATTATTTTGACCTATTGGAGGCACAATTAAGCCTAATAAGACCTACAAGCTTCTGAACAAGGTAGGGAGTTTAGAGACAAAATTCAATATCTTGGAGTCTTATATATTATATGAGGATTGAAACGTGTTAGATAAATTTAATAACATGTGTTTAAAATTATTTGAATCTTAATATAGATTCATACTTTATATTGAATACCTAAAGCTTCATTAAGGCAAGAGAAGCTAGTAAAGGTTTCAAGCATCATAAGGAAGATCAGGAAAGAAGATTGCAGAACTAGAAAGAGTATAATATTTAATGGACGGATTCATTGATAAAATCACAAGTGAATGTTTGAAAAGTGAGTTTGATATCTATCATTTTGGTACCAGAGCTTGAAGCTCTTGGGATTTGGTAATTGAGCATGTTTGCTAATAAGTTGCTGCAGGATTTGAGGTAAGGATCAACAGGACAAAGCACCAGAAGACCCTGTTGAGGAAAGGTATGAGTAACTTTGATATTTGATTTGAGTTTATTGTGTTTGAGAAGTAAGCAGGTGAAGAGGAAGGTATTCAATCCATTGAGGCTTAAGAGGAGAATAAGCCAAGGAAAGCTTAGTGAAGAGCCAAGAGAAGCTCTAGACGAAGAGCATAGTGAATGCTCAAGAGAAAGATCCAAAGCAAGGTAAGCTTGGATTTGTGAAATTATTGATATTTGTCATATTTCAGACCAATGACTTAGTGTGAAGCTCAATAAATCCATTAAGGAGGATCAAATGACTAGGATGCAAAAGGCCTAGGTGAGATCAAGGAGATTGTCAAAAGACCAGTCAAGGAGAAAGGCTTGGGTGAGACAAGTGGACCTAAAGGGATCAAGAGACCAAGGTGGAAAATACTTGGGTGAAGATCTCAAAAATGGAAATATTGCTGAGAAAAGAGCAAAGTAGCAAGATACATGAGGGCACCAAGAAGAAAACAAACATCCAAAAGAAGAAAGGTATGACTATTATTGAAATTGATAAAGAGATTGCTAGTTTAAAGAGAGAGTTAGCTAAGATTAAAAATGAATATGAGTCTTGGATGTAGATGGACAAGTAATCATGGGTATGGCCAATGAGGAAAAGGTTGAAATAGCCAATTGATCTCCTAGTGAAGAGGAAAAGAAGGCAAAATGATATTGCCAAGAAGAGAGAAGCCCATAGAGGCTTGAAGAAGATGAGTAGGTTGCCAAGTGAGAAACAAGAGAAAGAAGTTGTGAAGAAGGTTCTCATTGAGGAGAACAAGAGAAGAGAAGAAAGAAAAGATAAAGCGTCAGGAAGAACACTTGAGAAGATGAGAGTGTTGATGAAGAGAGTACTCATAGGGACCTTGTGATCTCTTATTTTTATATCTAATGTTGTCTTTGCATGGGTAATTACAGGTATGAGCAGCTTTGTGCAGAAGGTCAAAATAAAGGCCATTAAGAATGAAGATATTGGTGCAAGAGAAGACACCAAGTGCACAAGTGAATGTGTAGGAGAAAATAAAAAGTTTGTTGTTTTTTATAAATAAGAAGAGATGCATTGGTTAATGCATGAGGAAGGTGTTGAGGAACCCTTACAAGCAAGAGAAGAGATGGAAGATGAAGATGACTTCCATGATGCCATTGAAATCCAAGAAGAGGCAAGAGAACAACAAAGCACAAAGGATGAGAAAGATTGTTCCATGGATCAAGCTATCAAAGAGGTAAATGAAGTGTTAAGACCTAATTTTGATTGTTATTGTGAGCATGAAGATGTTAATACACAGGTTAGAAGAGGCAAGAGGAAGATGAAGTCCTCACACAAAGCAGTCAATCATGGATACATAATGCCTAAGTGGATGGTGAAGCACACAAGCAAGCAACAAGTAAGCAAGTAGGAAAGTTTACCTTATAAGATTGATTTTTCTCATATTCCTAATATGAATGTAGGTGTGCAAGAAAATAAAAGGACAAACAACATTGGTTTTTTAGTATTGTCAAAAGAGCATGGTTACAGGATGCCTAAATGGCTTGTGAAGTCAATTCATAAGAGAAAGAATCAAATGTGGGTGCCTAAGAAGGCAAAGAGTGAAGATGTGAGTGTTGAGGCAACAACACCAAGAATTCAATGGAAGAGGATTGAAGGTGATTCAATCAACCAAGAGAATGAAGGTGAGATGGTGAGTATGGAAGAGGCATTCCATGAAGATAGGACGCTTGAGAGGTATACCAAAGAGGTAAAAGGTAAACAAATTGTTTATGATGATGTTTTTGAATCCTTCAATGATATTTTCATGAGAAATGAAAAATGAAAATTTGTTATGTGTACTAATATGCAGCAAGGAGAGAATTCCAAATGGATGGATGATGAGGAAAGAGGAGAGTATGCAGGAAAGCAATGCCTCATTGAAAACAAAGAACAAACAAGATGGCTTCAAGCAGAGTTTGAAGAGAGTAAGGAGACACAAAGTAAGGGTGTTTCAATTGTATTTAATGAGTATATTGAAGAAGTTGGTTTGCATGAATACAAGCTAAGAAAAGATGAGATAAGAGGTAAAGGGCAAGTAATCCTTAAGAAAGAAGGACCCAAGTTTGATGAAGAAAATGGTGAGATAGATGAGATCTTACTAAAGAAAGAGTTGAGAATGTTGGAGGAGTTGTTTGGTCATTCAAGAGAGATGAATGAAGGTACAAGCTATGGTGAAGACACCATTAGGAAGAGTGAAGCAATAAAATATCAAACCCAAGAGGCCAAGACAATTTTGGTCAAGGAACAAGAACATGGAGACAGCCAAGAGGCTTCATGGCCTAAATATTTTGATTCTAAGGTGGCTTTGAATGTTTTGTATGCAGGTATGAAGGTTGCTAAAGTGAATGACATACATGAGTCATTGGAGAAGCTCATGAAACAAGAAGGACAACAAGATCTTGAAGACATGTATGAGAATGAAGCATGGAGATGGGATATAACAGCTAAAAAAGAAATGAGAAGAAGGACATATCTAAAGAGGAAGAAAAGCAAAATGAAAGACAAAGACTATCAAAGACAAACACCAGCATTGATATTGAAAACAAGACTTTGGGATCCAAGAATATAGTGAAGAATAATTCATGGAGGAAGCATTTCATTTGAACTAAGGTTCAAATCCTTTCTAGAGAGAGAGTATGATGCAGGAGCATCTACATACATCTTGGCAAGATATGGTTACGTTGGGATGTTTGAATTCAAATTTCAATTTATTGTATTTTTCCCTCAAAAATGTTGTTAATGAGGAGTAATTGTAAAAATTAAAGGTAAAAAAAAATAATTGTTGGGGCTGTTGAGAAAATAAAGGAGTGGTTGAAAATATTTCAACCTTGGTATATTGTTGCAATTTAAAAACTGTTTTTGTTTTATCTTGAGCCCAAGTTGGGCATAGAGGTTAGAGAGGAGGCTCTTAAAAAGAGTAAAATAAAATTCATTCAAAGAGGGATATTGGGACATAGATAAGAGAGGAAGAGAGATAGATAGGTGAATTAGGAGATCAAGGTATGTAAGAATGTAAGGGAGAAAGAGGAGTTTGCATGTGAAGAAAAAGAGAAGCAATGAAGTATCTCATGAGGCTTTGTTAAGCCATTGAGCATGGGATATTGTAACTCCTGTATTTTAAGTATTATTGATTGATTAAGAAGACAAATATTTGATTTTCATGTTATTATATGCAAACAGTGCTCTCATGTATAAGAGGTTTGACTTACACAGTATGCAGATCTGTGTGTGTGTTTCTTTGAGCATAAAGAATAATAAATATCTATTATCATAATAAAAGGCATGATAAACCATTAATTATTTTAAAGGAGAAACAATCCAATAATTTTGTTTGGTTACAGGAAGTTTAGAATGCATGAAATGTTGTAAGAATCCTAAACAGGGTATGAACAGGGTATTCAGGCATGCATACCTACAACCCACTGTCCAAGGTAAATCAACATGTAAATGTTTGCATGGAGTTTATAATGGAATTTATATAGGTATATAAGGCAATTATAAACCTAAACGAAGAATAAATATGCTTTAGAAACCCCTTTGATATCTTAAGACCCCAACAGTTGGCTCTCGGGCCTGTAGATGACAATGTACAGGCAAAGATAAGAAATTTGCATCTTTTGCATAGTAGATTTATTGATAAGCTTATCCTTTAATATGAGCATGTGAATTGGGAAGTCATTTAATATATTTAAATTTGTGTACATCACCTTTAAAGTCTATTGACCATCGAAATTGAGTAGAAAATCATGAACCCTGTTGACTGTCATGCATATACAGTTAAAGACAACTGAGATGTCTTGCTTGGAATGAATAGGAGGTTGGTATGATCCAGATGATGATTGGATAAGGTTTAGGGTATTTAGGAATACCCTAATCAATTAATTTCAACCCTTTAAATAGGATAAAATACTCCCAGTTACATTTAGTAAGCTCTCGGCCTGTGTGGACAGAGAACTAGGCACGGTTGGAAGAATGTGTATATCTCAAGATTTACTCAATGAAAACTTATGAAAGATTGTGTGTAGATGAAACTTGGAGTTGTGAATCAAATTAAAGTGGTTTTAGATCTAATGAAATAATTTGCAAAAATATATGGTCAAAATACAAACCTGCAGTTCTGAACCAATTCAAAAAAAAACGTGTTCTCAGGTCACTAAAAAGGACATAACTCCTAAAATACTAATCCAAATAAATTTATTATTTTTTTAAAAGTTATATAAAATTATTTTTGATTTAATCCAATTTTTTTCATTCCAAAAGGAGCTATATATTTTCATATATAGATGACTGTGTTTTTATCTGCCTGTAGGTGCTCATTTTTCAAAAATTGTCAAAAAGTCAAAGTTGAGTTTTCCTTAATTTTGAGTGCTATAACTTGGTATAAGGCTTGGATCATATTTATTATGTTTTTAAATACCTTAATAAATTTTGTTTCATATTTAATAAGGGTATAATAATGATTTTGACCTATTGGAGGCACAATTAAGCCTAATAAGACCTATAAGCTTCTGAACAAGGTAGGGAATTTAGAGACAAAATTCAATATCTTGGAGTCTTATATATTATATGAGGATTGAAACATGTTAGATACATTGAATCACATTTGTTTAAACTTATTGGAAGCTTTAGATAGATGCATACTGTAGATTGAATACCTAAAGCTCCATTAAGGCAAGAGAAGCTAGTAAAGGTTTCAAGCATCATAAGGAAGATTAGGAAAGAAGATTGTAGAACTAGAAAGAGTATAATATTTCATGGATGGATTCATTGATACAATCACAAGTGAATGTTTTCAAAGTGAGTTTTCTATCTATCAATTTTAGTGAAATTGTTTAGGTTTGCTACTTTGAAATTGGTGAATTTTTTATGTCTTTAGCAAAATTATTATGATAATTGATTAAATCATCCCTGATAATCGATGAAATTATTGATGTCTAGTTTTTTGTGTTTTGTCTTGGCTCTGTATAGGTTCATATAAACAATGAAAATGTTTATCTTTTTAGTGTAATTATCTATATTTTTAATGAATTTATCATATCTTTAGAAAAATTATGCTGATAATCAATGAAATCACCCTGTTAATTAGTGAAATCATCTTTGTCTAGTTTTTTATGTTATGTTTATGTTTTGTATAGATTCTTAAAAACAATAAAATTACTATGTGTTTTGACAAAAATGATCTTGTGTGAAAATCTGAGAGTTGGAAAAAACTAATAAAATCAATCTCCTTCACTTGTCAAATATCCCTAAGAAAAACTACTCGCCTTATTTTCTTTTAGGTTCCAAAAGGGGATGATCTATTCAAATAAATCATATTTTTAATTCACATTTCATTTTGGTTTTTAAAAAGAAAACTTAATTATTTTTCAAAGTTTCTCTCATTTCATGAAAATATCATTTTCAGCTTAATGTTTATTGAGTGTATCATGGGGATATTTTTTGTGTATGCTCTCCCCTTTTGGGTGAATCAGAGACGTAAATATTCTATTTGTTTTAAATCCCAAAGATTTTCTTACTATGCTCTTTGCTTGCCTCTAGTGGGATCCTAAAAATCAAAATAGAAATCCCTTTTATTTTTATTTTGGCTTGTGAGTGGGATTTCATCACCTCTTCATAAGTCTCTTAGGTGGTATTTGACCTAGGGTTTCATCTCCAAACATCATACCAACCACACTTATCTAGTTAGGTATAAAAATTAAGCATATTATTCACTGGAATAGTGGTTGAGTGGTTAACCTGACCAACTTAATAGCGTCTCAGGCCATGCAATGGTTTAGACATCACAATCTACTAAGCAAGTGATGGTTGAAGTGGTTGTGAAAGGGACTAGACCCTTTCATATCAAGCTAGATGGTTTAGATCCAATTGATAGATAGTTGTAAATCACCCCCATACCATAAGGTATATCGAGACCAACTGGTTGGACAATTGAAAATTTAGAATAGAATCCTTTTTACCATGAAATTATCAATAATATAGGGATGTAAATGTAATGGCTCCTAAATATTGCCTTTTCATACAAAATTTTAAGAGAAGAGGGGCATAAAAACCCTACCAATAACCTGTAATAATTGATTACTTTCAAATCATATTAAATTTTATCCTCTCAAAAGTAAGTATATCAAAAAGATCCCTGATTTCCCCTAAACATATGCTAATTTCCAGTTTCTAGCATAGGGTGAGATTGCTTGATTCCTTCTTTGGATCAAACATTAACACATTGTACTTACACTAAAAAGCATTACTCTATCTATTTCTCTGGTCAAATCTATCTCATTCTACCTTGTTCAAAGCATTTACATTTCATACCCTTATCTTTTTTGAAATAGTAACATTACTTTATCCATCTCTCTAGTCAAATTATGTTCCATTATACCTTGGTCAAAAATATTTAAATTTTCATACCCTTATCTTGTGTGAAATAGTAACATTTCTTTGTTTGTTTCTCTAGTCAAATCATGTTTTATTTCTTCCTTGTTTAAAACATGTACACTTCATACCTCTTTTCTTATGTGAAATTATACCATTGTGTTGTCTATTGTCTTGGTCAAATCTATTCAAAGTCTTATCATTTTTAAAGAGTTTACTATTATCTTTTCCAAAAAGATGGCTTTATTATCCATGTTTGTTTCAACATTTGATTCCAATAATGCCTCATTACACTTGAAGTGGTATGGCTTATAATGCCACTTATGAGGATGATTAGATCCAAAATCCAATTGATTCCTTTGTGTAAGACCAATATTACCAACCATTATATGAGGATGATTATCAAGAGGACATGGAGGTTAATTAATTACAATACAAAAAAGAAGAGCTACCTCTTTATGATGTACCTAGAACCTAGTTTGAGCACCAGTTATATACTGATAGAGACAGTAATATTTTACATATATTAGATATGGGAACCAAAGTCCATATTTATTTCCTTATAGAGAGTATTTGTAGAGCATACGTAACACATCCTAATCCTAACCATGTCATAATTATATATTGGATTGATGATACACATTCTCTTGACCATAATCCTAAAAAGGTTCAACCCTTAACAAATTTAGAAACATCAAGAAAAGGGAAAGAATTACTTGAATTTGTATCCATAATATCCCCTATTCTTGTCTCAAAATTACTACAAGTTGAGCAAGTATTAAATAGCCTTCATACATTGATACTTAACCCAATTAATGAATCTCAAATTAAATAGCAAGAAAAAGAACCCATAGTTTATTCACTTCCTCATGTTGAAACGTCTAGGTTCCTAAGAAAAAGGTAATTGTAGAGTATCCACAACTTGTTATGAAAGAAATTTAAACATTTCCTAATCCCCATCAAGTACCATGCAAGTCTAGTCTTGAAAAGTCATGTGAAAAAACTCCTTTACAACATGTTCCTAATGAGTCATGAACTATTCCATCAAGTTCACAACTTCCTCAATCCAATATGTCTAAATCTCCTTCTAATGTTCATCAAGTCATATATAATATGTAACAACATGTTCCAATTAATCAATAGTAGTTCCTAAGACAAAATCAAATGCAACTACTTCCTATGCAATAGCATACTTCTATTTCACAATCTAATCACAGTCAATTCTAATGTCCTCAATTATAATGATGTGTTGTTATTCCTTTTTCTAATTGAAATCATTACCACATTCCCTCTAATCCATAATACCATGCTTAATCATATAATATTCAACCCACTTCCCAAAATATTCTCCTCATTCAGGAATTATAAACAATTAAAGAGACCATATCAAGATTACAATTTGGAAATCATAATATAAAATATAAGATGGATCACATATGTTCATAATCATTTGATTCTATTATTTTCAATATACCTTTGCCATCTCATTTTGATATTCCAAAATTTGATAAATATAAAGGAAATGGAGATCCAAGAGAGAATTTAAACTTGTTATTTGTGGCTTGTCAAGAGGTCAGTTATGATAGAAACATATTACTTTGTCTATTCTCACATAATTTATCCAGACCTATATTAGAGTAGTTCACACATATACAATGTAATTTTGTTCCAACTTTTGATGTCTTATTTGAGAAGCTTTTCAAATGTTTTTCATATAACATAGAGCATGAATTAACTACAGTTCATTTATGTGTTATCAAGAAAAAGTCAAGGGAAATATTTTTTTCTTATCTTCAAATACCACATGTAATAGCTAGTAGATGTCCACATACACTACCAGACATTGATTTGACCAACATTGTCATGCAAAAACTAAATTATGAGCTTGATTTCAATATTAGATTTAAATGTTTAGAAAAATTTTATGAGGTTATCACAAAATGGGTTTAAATAGAGAGAGCATTGATAATTAGAGGATTGATTCAAGTTTATTCTATAAATTAGACTTCAGGTCATCTTCCAATCAAAATCAAAGTCAGATCAGAACCAAGCATCAACGTCTAATCAATTAAATGTAATAGATAAACCCTAACCTTTTAATCATAACAAGAATATTGTGGGTAATGGAATCATATAGAAATGAGATGTTCAAAAAAATTAAGCACCGCCAATGCATAAGGTAACTCAGTTGTAACCAATTACTTTGTAGAGATAGCCTCCTCTGAGAGGGTAGTTTAATCAACATCATTTTTCCAAATTAGGGAAACCTATTTAAAATGTGTTTTTTAAACTTATGGATGAAAATATGATTGAATGGCCGAATACCAAACCTTTTTTTGAACCTCAACCTAAACTATATTGGTATAGGGAGCATGAGTATTGTGAGTATCATCACATCAAAGGACATTCCATTAATAGATGTTTACAAATCCAAAATATTATAGAATATATGTTTGAAAGAGGGAAAATAGAGTTGAATGATGCATCATCTTATAATAATGGCCAAGACATGGGAATATACGAAAAACCATTCCCTAAGCATAATATTTATTAGAATGATCAAAGGATGACTAACACTTGTAATCAAAATCAAGGGTCTCAAACCAATAATGTAAATTACCATGCCACTCATTATGATTATAATATGTGGGATGAATTATGTAACATAATGTTTCTACTATTACTACCAATCCCCATGTTTGTTCTTGTAATGTATAACAAGCAAATCCTTCTATTCTATGATTTGGTCCATCTAATTTAGGAGTTCTTTATCCCTATGATTTTTATCCTCAAGTTACTATTTTAAGACCCCTTTATTTTGGTATTTCTATTCCTAAACAATATTGTGCTACCATAACTCAACATGACAAGATTACCAATCAAGGACCCTATCCTCCTTCCACTATTTAAAATTTATAACATTGTTCAAATCCTATTCAAAATCAGTCAAAACCCAAGTGCGTTCTTCTAGTTAAGAAATAATATGACCTTATAGATCATATGAATAAAACACTAGCATATATTTACATTTTAAATCTATTATACAACTCTCAGTTACATAAAAATGTTTTGTATGATATTTTGAGTCAATATCAAGTGCCAATCAACATTACATTAGATCAATTTCAAGAATGGTTGGACATCTATCTCTTGGTTCATAATTGGTGTTTGACCAAAATGATATAATATCTTTGGGGGATTATCACACAAATTCTGTGTATATTGAGGTTACAATCACTCATCATAATATTGAAAGAGTGCTAATAGATAATGGATCAGATCTCAACATTGTTCCAATGAAGTTAGTTATATGATTGGGATACACTTCATTGAATTTAAATAATGACACCATTACTATCAAAGGATATAACAACATAGAGTGACAATCAGTTGGTACCATTTCTTTACCTATTGTGGTAGGATTAGTTATCCATAGTATGTTATGTCATGTTATTAATTTTGACTTACCATATAATATTGTTCTTGGTTATCTATGGATTCATGAGATGCACATAGTGCCTTCTACTCTGCACCAGTGCATTAAGTTCCCTCATGCTAGAATAGAGGTAATTATTCCTAGAGATTTACAACCTTAACAAGATTAAAAATATTTAGAAGCAGAAGGTCACCATTATACTTACTATCAAATTTATATCATTCTTATTAAAAAGGATAAATAGGTAGTATCTAAGTAACTTTTGCCTAATTATATGGATCTTAATACTCTCATTGCTTCTTCTTATAAATCTTCCTTTAAATCCTCTCTTGTCAACATCTATGATAAAGGCCTAGGCACATAGTATAGAAGATGATTTTCATGTGGCTAAATTTCTAAGACGACCTAAGTCCTATGGTCATCTCAAGATGGAGTGGTGCTATAAGGGAAAAACATCTTCTCTTACCAAATCTCTTCCATTTGTTCTAGGAAAAAAACTTAATCCAAAAGATTTGAAACCAAAAGATGATTCATGGCTATACAATGATGATCAAGCTTCTTGTTTTCAAATCAAAAAGCATCGTCTCCCTAATAAAATCATGGCCCATAATACTTATAAAGGAAAAGAGCTAGGGACAAGATAACGAGGTAGAATAGATCTTAGTATACCTTTCAAACATGACAAGAAGTAATGTCTCAGATACAAACCTAAGGTTGTACCTACCTATCACCTAAAAGATAAACCTTGTGTGTTAAAATATGATGTTTTCAATAGTGACACAAAGTCCTTTTGTAGTATTTATGATGATCTTGTTAACACTAACATATTCTACACTCATTATTTATATTATTCATATTATTCCCCTCACTCTCCCTTATCTAGACCTTATTAATTAGGACAAACAAGACTAAGATCTCATTCTTGATACATTTAAAAATGAAGAATCTATTTCAAATTCATGGGCTTAAGAGAGGGCATCCCTCTAGGTGATCATAATCAAGGATTCATATAAACTTTAGACCCTATATCTTACTTTAGGGAGTAGACAAATTCCCTTAGACAAAATAAAAATGAAACATTAAGATTTGTTAGTAAAAACCTTTATGAGGCACTTTCAAATCAAGGTAAAAGAAAATAAAAAGAAATATTGTTTTGTGAAAATTGATCTTAGGTATCATTGGATGGGGGAATTCACTCTCCTTCATAAGAAACATAGGTGTTCAAAAGTTCATGCCTCTCATTAAGTACATAAATTAAGCATGAATATCATGATCAATTTGAGTGTATGGTTCTAGAGTATCCACACTTAGTAGTTCATTGTCCTTTACTTAAAGGCAATGATTTTGATTCCTCCTATATGGGTCCATCTAAAAGATCACATTATAATTTTTATAATCACCTTATTTTATTTCAATTTTACATGATGGTTCCACACTTCTTGTGCAAGATACAATAGAGGTCAACATTGGTATTGTTGATGATCTAAAGATAATAAAGCTTGGTACATCCCTCACTACATAGAAACATGAATTGCTCATTACTCTTCTCATAGAATTCATTGACATATTTGCTTGATCTTATTTAGATATGCCAGGTCTAGATCTATAATTAATGGTACATCACTTGGTAATGCATCTAGATGCAAAACCAATCAAATAAAATTTAAGGAAGATTCATCCACAGATTTATCTATTGGTCAAATTCGAATTAGAAAAGTTATTGGTAGTAGGTTTTATCAAGCCTATTCCATATGCAAATTGGATTTCCAATGTAGTAATAATCAGAAAGAATCTAGTAGGCATTCAAATTTATATAGATTTTTGAGACATGAATAAATCTTGTCTTTAAGATTATTTCCCATTGCAAAATATAGACATGATTGTGTATTCAATGACAAGATATGATATGTTATCTCTTATGGATGGTTTTTTAGGTTATAATTAGATTAAAATTACTCTTCAACATCAGGCCAACATAGCATTCACTACTCCATGGGGTACATTCTATTATCAAGTCATGTCATTTAGCTTGAAAAATGTTGGCAGTACTTATCAAAGAGCAATGACAGTCATCTTTCATGATCTTATACATAGCATCCTAGAATATTAGTTTGATGATATTTTAAGTAAATTTAAAAATCATGTAGATCACCTAGCATTATTATGGAAAATATTTAAAAGGCTCCATGAATACCATGTGCAATTGAACCCTAAGAAATGTGTCTTTGAGGTCACATATGGAAAAAAATTACTCTTCATTATGTCTCATAGAGGCATTGAAGTTGAGATAACTAAAGTCTAAGGTATTACATAAATGCCACCTCCTACTAACTTGAAGTAGCTTCATAGTTTACAAGGGAAGATCCAAGATATTCAGTCATTTAATTCTAAACTAGCTAATCAGTGTCACTCTTTTACTCATGTTTTCAAAAAGGGGATAACTTTTCAATGGAATGAAGAATGTCAAGAAGCCTTTGAAAATATCAAGAAATATTTGGCTAATTCTCCTATACTTGTTCCTCCCATACTGGGAAAACCTTACTTATTATACATTTATGTAACTAACAATGCCTTTGCGGCACTCTTAGCTTAACATTATGATCAATAAAATGAAAAAATTATTTACTATATGATTTGAACATTGGTATCCTATGAGAAAAAATATATCCATATGTAAAAATATTGTCTTACATTAGTATTTGCTACACATAAGCTAAAACATTACATGTTAAATAATAAAACAATGTTGATTGCTAAAACAGACCCTCTAAAATATCTATTGGTAAAATCATCTTTAATTGGCCATATGGCTAAATGGGTGATGTTGCTCAGTGAGTTTGATATAGAGTAAACACATCATAAAGTTATAAAAATTCAAGTGATATAAGATCAATTGGCAAAATCTCCTCTTCAATATTTCTCTCATATGACAATGCACTTACCAAATAAGTCTATTATGGGCTTAATTGAAGCACAAGAATAGAAGCTCTATTTTTATGGTTCTTTCACATCTCATGGATCAGGCACCAAAATAATTTTTATCATGATACAAGGTGATATTATTCCCAAGGTATTTCACATTAATTTCCCATGTACAAATAACATTATTGAATATGAAGTGTTGTTAGCTAGACTTCATCTTACAATACAGTGTAATATTCAAAATCTACAAGTCTATAGAGATTCTTGGCTCATTATAAACTAAGTCACTAATTAGTAACAAAAAAAATGAGAAATTAATACCTTATAAAATTTTAATGGATGTGCTTAAACTCATATGTCAATTCATCCAGTTTGAACAAATTCCAAGAGCCAACAATAGATATGTTGATGCTTTGGATACTATTGGATCTATGACTAAAATTGCTTCAATTTTCATAGAGTATTAGATGCTAATTGAGAACCTTTTTATTCCAACATATACTTGTTCATCTTATAAAATTATTTGTGTTATTATTGGTCCCAATTATCCATGGCATTCTGATATCTATTCATATCTCCAAGATCAAATCATTCCCCTTGACTTATCCCAAAATAAAACCAAGTCCTTTATTCATAACACTTATGCTATAGCATCCTTGGAAACATTTTTTATTGTAGAGATTATGAATGAACTTTGCTTCATTGTCTAAATACAAGAGAATCTGAATTAGCACTAAGGGAAGTTCATAAAGGCATTTGTGGTTCACATACTAATAATTTTGTCTTAGTTAAAAATATTTTATGTATTAGATACTATTGGCCTACTATGGATGCAAATGCATATAAATTTGCTAATAAATGTATCTAATCTCAAAAACATGGTGATCTCATACATGTTCCATCCCAAGCACTTTGATCAGTTATGACTCCTTAGCCATTTTCCAACTGGGGACTTGATCTCATTGGTAAGATCAACCCTACTTCTTCTAATGGTCATAAGCATATCCTTGCTACAACTAAGTATTTCATAAAGTGGGTAGATATAATCCCTCTTAACTATATTATTGGTAATCATAGTTCATTATGAATTATATCATCTGTCATTATGGCATTCCATCCACCATTATATCTAATAATGGTGGATCATTTAAAAATAAAGATGTTTCTCTCTGTTCTGAATTTCATATCACTCATAAGTTATTGACTCCATACTATCCACAAGGTAATGGAAATATCAAAGATTATAATAAAAATTTGATCAAAATTATGAATAAAATGGTTAATACCTATGGTTTTGATTGGCACATGAAAATCTTTCCAGCCTTATGGGCATAACATACCAATGTTTGCACTCCTACTTATGCAACTTCTTATCTTTGGTTTATGGATCTGAAGCCATTTTTCCTATTTGGGTCAAGATACGCTCATTGAATATTTAATTATAATATTTTCTTGATGAATATGCTATAGAGTATGTAGATTAGCATAATTAGAAATTTTAGATGAGAAATGGTTGGTCACTTTAAATTACCTCAAAGATTATCAAAATCGATTATGCTAGGGTTATAACAAGAGAATTATTTCCTAAGAATTTGAGTTTAGTGATATTATGTTCAAATAAAATCAAAATAATACAAATAGTAAATAGAAAAATAAATTTAAGATTAAACCAAATCAGTTGGGCCCCTTCATTATCATAGTAAAATATGGATTAACTACATACAAGTTGGATACTCTAGAGGGTGATGAATTTGATGAGCCAATGAATATTATGAATTTTAGGCATTTATATGCTTAATATTATCCTATTCAAGGTGTTAGGTGTTTCTATTTGGGTTCATCTCTATTTTATTATGTCTAGATCATCTATGTTCACCCATGCTTGGGGTATTATATTCTAGATATGGAAATTTTTGATATTGTGGCTTGTATGATTGTTATGATTCTCTTAAGTTCTTAACAATTCATGTTCACGTCCCTCCATAAAAATCATTCCCATCCATATTCACTAGTGTAAGAAATAAGTTGCATCCTATTACCCACTTCTATTGAAAGGTTTCCATAGAGTTATTCATATCTGATCATTCCCTTGTCTCATGTTCATATTAAGGAATCACACCCATGTATACTTTCCCTTTAATAAGTGTTTCTAGATTTTTTATTTCCTATTTCATATCTATATATTCTCTAGTCAAAATACCATTATTTATATCTTATTCCAAACATCCTTAAAAATTCAAATGTTCTAAAAATTCATATAAAGTCAAATATCTCAAAAAAACCCTAAACATTCAAAATTGAAAAAAATCCTAAATAGTGGTGTTCTTTCCCATAGGGTACCCAACTTTAGTTTGTCATATTTTATTATTTATTCTCTTGGTGTTCAGCTTATGTCTCTAGTTGCTCATATAGAGAGGGCCCATTTTTACATATCTCATTGGTAATTTTCATTTCCTCATGATTGAAAATATTTTTAAAAGTGGCACCAGCTTTCCATACTCTCATCATTTTATGAGATTATCATTTCCATGCTCTCATCATTTTATGATCTTATCATTTCCATGTTCTCACCATTTTTAAAGATTACCATTTCCATGTTCTTGCCAGTTTGCAAGTTAATTCCATTTTTTTACCATTTTTCAATTTCATATTCCTCACTATCACCATTTTGTGAGATTATCATTTCCATGCTCTTGACATTTTACAAGTTCATATTTCATTCTCTCATCATTTTGTGATCTTAACCATTCTATCTCACATTGTTCATTCTTATCCCTGAGCATAATTGTCATTATTCTATGTCCATTTTTAGTTTCAATAAAATCCTATTTAATTACACAATCTCACTATTTTGTGAGCCTATTCATATTTTATGTCATCAAATCTCTTTACTTGTCATCACTTTTATACCATCACAATTTCCTTGGGAGAACTACATTTAGCCTAAAGTTTATGTTGGATCTAATGTCCATAAAACTATGTAGGAAGTGTCCACTTACTTAGAGTATTTGGAGTCATCTCAGCCACTTCCTTCATATTCTTCTATTTCCCCCTTTGATAATGATTGTTTTGTCATACCCTTGGTATTAAAGAGTAATGCCTTATTATCACACACACTGATTTTATGCATGGAATGTTTACTAGCTTTCATTTGTATGTTTCTGAATGGAATGTTTACATATTTCTCAGGTGCCTTAGGTTGTTACATTTTGCTTCCTACATGAATTTTGGTTTCTTACTCAAGATGTTGTATGTGATCAAATGTCTTCAAGCTTGATTTCATGGATTTTTTATTTACATCATCATGCATTACTTTTTAGTCATGTGCCTTAATTTAGTAATTATGATTCCCGTTTAAGTCTTGATTATTCATATTATGATTTTGAGTGGTGAACACTTGTATCTAAATTAGTTTTATTTAAATGAATCATGTTATACATTTGAATACCTAATTGACCATATATTGATTTAACTTTTATACATTTAAATTTTTAATTTAACTTGTTAAGTATTTTGACAAATGAATGTTATCATGATTCTTCCTAGTTTATGATGCATACTATCATGTGCAATATAAAATCAAGCTTTACAATGGTTACCATGTCAATGAAAATAATCAAATACATCTATACCTAATAGATATAATGATCAAAGACTAACAAGCATCATGATTATAAGGTCTAAATGCTAAGCAAGAGCAAAATTTAATATCTAGAGCATAACAAAGCATATCTAATCTATGATAAAGAGACATAAGTAAATAAAATATATCAACACATGAGATAACACATAATATCATATATATAAATGGTCAATGTCTATATACATCAAATGGGTAATGTACATCAAAAATAGAGAGTACAAGTACAACATAAATCAATCAAGAACATAATGACTACATCAAGTACATAGATCAAAATACAAGGTATAATGTCTCCAGTCTAGTCAAATCTAACTATGACTATCTCTAACAGATCTATCTTTATTCTCTCCCTAATGATAGCTCTCTCCTCCCACATCTAGTGGTGGCAATGGTGGTGCTAGAGGACCCATAGTGGATGAACATGGTGTAGGTTGTGTGACTAATCTAGCTAAGGGTAAAAACCTATGTGATTGAGAATATGATCAAGAAGATGAACACCGATGAGCCCTATACTCTAAAAAAGTAGGCCTCCTAGTGGATGTAGGCATTTTTGCCTTATATAGTGTCTATAGTACATATCCTCATCCTTATCCCAAATGGTCCTATCACAAATGGATATCACTCCTCTCTTAATGGTTTCCTCTCTAACATGATCCTTCTCAAGCTATAATTTGGCCACTATTACCTATAATCTATCTCTATTAGCCCATAGTGTATCTCATGTATCCTTTAGTATAATGGCATCCCTCTTAGTTTGAGTTATGTCCCTCTCATATTTTACCGTATCCCTCTGATCAGTGAATTATCTCAATGTTAGATCCAACTTAGCTATCGCTACCCTCAATCTAGACATCTTTTCTTGATCCACTATAATATGTCCAAGTTGATAGATAACTACTAAGAAAAGTATCAATCTAGTTTGCCTTGTAATCCTATTAGCTCTGTCTCTCATGCACTGATATCCTATCTCATTCTAGTTATAAGTGCCTCTATATCTAATGATACAAGAGGTATATATGAGTTGGCTTATCTTATATCTACTATCCTCTATGCTTTTCGATCCATCTATGTCATGCCTATCTCCATCTAGTCCTCATTTGATCTGATCTCTATCTTCTCTACATACTCAATCTCCACATCATCACCCCCCTCTATGTCAATGTCTACTAGATCATCAATATTTCCCTCCTCTTCTCCCTCCTCTTTTCCCTCCTCCTCTCCCTCCTCTCTCTCCTCCTCAATGTCCTCTACATCTCTTCTCCCCATAGCTCTAACTCTAGGAACTCTCACTAGCTGTGCCTCCACACAACCCTATGTAATAGTAAATATAGTTAGGCATTGGTCATCCCACCATGTTATATATGCATATGTGACTCCCACATCATTTATCCCACCTATATATACCTAGACAACTTAGGGTGCCAATCTAAAGCTAGTTCTAGCCTCTACTCTATCTAAGGTTGGTCCTAATTCTCTCATCTCCCTTACTACATAATCAAATATATATGTCTTTGGTGGCACATCCTATCATATACCAAACTATCATAGTACCCTATCTAGTTGGTATCACTCAATAGTATAATCATTTCAACCAAAAATGTAGCATGAAGTGGTCATATATAACATCAACTCTTCATCCTCCACCCACTAAAATTGGATGTCATGTTATGGCCTCCATGTGATGTCTACATCAATTAAGTCATAAATAACACATTTATAGTACCATAACTCACCTAAGTGGCCCATGTGCCTTGATCCCATTTTCTCCCATCTATAAGTTATAGGCTCATATGGATCCCTTAGCCATTGCATACCTACATTGCACTCAATCACCATATGATCCCATGCCCATACTTGGAATAATTTCAAGAGGCCTATAATCTAACCCCTGTAGTGAACCATGTAGTGTAAATCATGATACAACTAGATTAATATCATCAGCCCCCAGCTAAAAACAATTGTGTTTGATATCATATCCCTAACCATGTTACCAAACACCATATGTAAAAATTATCCACTCTTATCAAGTAGTATAATTTCATTAACAATATCCATAAGAGCAAGAATAACTTGATCATATACTTAATAATATAGGAGCATCTTCCTCCATTGCATTATCTCTAGTAAGATCCATCACAAGCTTGATCTAATCAATATCAATGTATGCCCTGCATATTATCTCAACACCTAGTATCCCTATCAGCTCCTCCAAAACCAATTAATTACCCCCCAGAGGTAACCAATATAGTGGACGAACCAAGATGGGAACATGAAATATATGATGCACATCCTCCAAAGTCACTGTCATCTCTCATGTCAATATCTAGAAGGTGGGTTTATCTGATCTCTAATGCTCAACTATCACATTTAGTGAGGATTGATCCATTCTAATCATGGGCACCCTCCCAATGTAGGTAAGTCCAATGGTGTCAAATAATCTATTTAGAAACCCCCTTCATAAGCTAGGCATCTAAAGGATATGTGATCATTTATCCCATGTGATTAGGACCCCTACTCACTCCTATAAATCAGTCCAAATAACTTTTTTATTTATTTATTTCTAATATTTACATCACATTTCTATTGTCTAATCATGTCTACTAGTCTAATAATCATCATGTCTAATTTTGTCTCTTTGCATTTCTAGTTTATTGGTCACTTATGGTGATTTAGCTATTGTTTGAAGCAAATTCATCATTTAACAAGATAATTTCATCATTTCTTGGATGAATTCAATGTTAGATAGTCTTGGCAATTTCATCATTCTCTTGTCATTTTGGTCATTCTTCTAGTAATTTTTATCATTAGGCTAACTTCATTTTTCCTACACTTTCACTAATCAGATGGATGAATTTGTTAAGGTTTCAAAGTCATCAATCAGGAAAATTGCTCTATGATTTTTCACCAAAGAATGGTTTCACTATTTTTATAGATGAAATCACTAAACTGTATGATAAATTCATTATTTTCATGAACAAATTTGCTGATTTGAGAATGAAAAATTTTATCACAAGATCATCTTTCTTGAGTAACAAATGTTATTAAATGTGAAAGTAAAAATAAAACAAAGATACCTACCAGTGGCCTCATCCCTCATGGTCACATATGCTCTTGAACTCACTCTATAAGTGATCTCAATCATCTTTGATGTGAAATTTTGTCTCGATATCTCATGCACAAATTTGTAAGGGTAATTTTTCAAATGAGGTTGAAAATTAACTATTTTTATATGCCAAGGTGAAACTATAAACTTTTACTTGAAATATTTTTCCCCCTATTGCATTGTTTTTCTTCTAGCAAGGCTTATTATTAGCCTTGGTATCCATTTTTTATCTATTTTTTTCTTGTCTCTATCATTTTTTCTCCCCATATATTATTTCAACATCATTATGCCATCATTTTGAGGGTTCACTCAGCTAAAATTTTACTGACTATCCCCTCGATGGGGCATCCAAGGCTTAACCAATAGCACTTTGGGGCATGTTTGAACCCATTTTTACTAGAAATTTAAGCAAACTTTCATCAAAACTAACTCTCATCAACATTTCTTCTATGATCAATTTTATGATTTTTTATTATTTTAAAATATATTGCTTCACTTGTGTCTCATAACACCTCTCAATCAAGGTAAAATGTATAAATTATAATTTTATCACTTTTGTGTAAAATTACACAATAGAATGACTTCCCATAATTTTATACATTCTGATCAATTCTTTATTCCCTAATCATTTATGTGTTCAATTTTCATTTCTTTGATCAATTGCCATTTCTTTGATCAATTGCCATTCTCTGTTCAATTACTTCCTTTCTCTCAATGTTAGTTTAATGATCAATTCCTCACATTGTATTAACTAAATAAGTCTTTGAGCTAATTAATTAATTCTTATTTTCTCTCTGAGTGGGCATCTTCATGCAAAATAAGAATCTTGAGAACCTAGGGATATGCCCTTGAGAGCATAATAATTATGAAAATAATTAGCAATATAGTGAGATTATATGCCACCCTTCATAGTGGAAATAAGATGAAGAGCCCACCTTTAATATCCATGTGCTCTCTTGGAGAGGATTCTCCACCCTTCACCTTGATTGAGATGAAGGGCTTATCTTCATTAATATTTGTTAGTTACAAATAACATCCTTCACCCTTTATCTTGATTAAGATGAAGGGCTTATTTTCATTCATCTTTGATATTTGTAAAGGTCATCCTCCACCCTTAATTTTTATTGAGATGAATGGCTTACATCATTGATCCATGTGCTTGATTTATGTTCATACTTGAGGACCCTTTGGCAGTTGTTCATCTTTACATCAAAATAAAGGGTTCTAATAAATCTAATTTTATTATAAATAAGATCATTCACATCATTATTCTCATGTTCAAGTAATATAGTGAAGCCTTAGCATTTTACCAAGATAAACTTGTTCATCAATTGACATTCTTTGATCAAATTCTTTATGATCCATAGCTTTTATAGAGATGCTTAACTTTAAATTTGCATTGATAAAGACCATCTAAAAACTACATCTGAGTTGCATCTTAATAATGATCAAGATACAAATAAGGTTTGCATGGTGTGAATATTTATGCATTTTTAGTCTTTTTGGTATTTTTTTGAGCTCCAAGGTCCTAGTTGTGTCTTTAATATTTGTTATCACTTTGCTTGTCTTAACCAAACTTTTGTGAAAATATTGAAGATCCACATTATAATGACATGCATGGCTAATAAATTTTATCATATGTGGTTGTTGTAGAGGGGTATGGATAATAAAATCAAAGTAGACAGAGAGTCTAAGATGAAACACATGATCATAGAATACAACATCATGAATGAAAAGGTAATATTGGTATCTTCAAACCTAGGAATATACACCATGTCTTCAAAACTAGCTAATACTCTCTTCCTTCCTTATCTCCACTTCATCCACTCCTCCTCCTCCCGTATCTCCACCTTTCACCTCTATCTCTACCACCCCACCTTCATCCTCTTCTACCTTGATAGTTATCATAGGATCATGGAGACCCAAGATGATCTTTCAAGGTGATATGAAGGTCTAATGGGAGTTTGACATGGATTCTAAGAACATGAGGATGATTCTTATGAAAAAATTCTCTCAAGATGTAAACCTAGTGGTATGGAAAAAAAATTCATTCAAAAAATGCACCTGTGAATGATCTATGGTGTAGGGGAGTTTTTTTTCAAGGCATGCTAGGTGTGAAGTTTTTGTCGGGAAGGAACAAGAGGATTCAGCTCTAAGCATAGAATTATTGTCCCTTATTTTTATGCATGAGCATCATTTATCTCACTATAATGGTGTAAATGTCCCCAAGGTGTGGCACCCTTGTGTTCCTTGGGATAAGTTTTTAGAGTATGATGGAATCCTTCTATTATATGTGCACATGGTTTAAGTTGGCACACAAACCTAAAGAATAGAAAGGTAACCTACCACTATTCTAAACCTAATAAATTTGATGGAAAATGGAGGGAAAAAGTAAGAGAGTGATGGAAATTAAAAGGTGATGCACCTAAAACAAATCAAGCACTCCTACTACCATAAACATAGTGCAAACCCTTGAGAACAAGACAATATCACATAGTTTCCAAAAGTCACCATACTTGCATGAATGCTTCACATAAAGGCATAAAAACATAATTTAATGTTGATAGGGATGAATATTATCCACAGACAAAGCCTTCGTAGACCCTAGTGTGCATAAGATATGACATGTAAGTGAGCTATGAATTCAATGAGGAGGTGTAAGGGATGAATGAAAAATGACAGGGATAAACATTATCCATAGTTAAGATCAACAAACACAAGATAGCACATATATCATCTAAAGAATGAAAAGAGGTGAGCTTGATTCTCTTTAATTTACAAGGTCTAGCCAATACAAGTGTTCATAGAGGGTAATTTCAGTAGTGTAAGTTTGTTAAAATGTGTCAACCCTTTTATAATGAAATAACCATGATTTTATAGTAAATTCATCTAATTTTACAATTAACGTGCCACTTGGGGTGATAGGTGATAGGCAAAAATTTAATTTCTCTACATCACTTCATTATTATTTTCTTGAAGTTTGTCTATTTATTAGATCTAGAGTTGGTGTAGACACCAAAATCATGTCTACTCCTTGGTCGACTCTCCCCCTTGGTCCCCTTGGTCCACTTCTAACACATTCCTAATCCACACACTTATTAATTTAAAATAATAACTAATTTTAAATTAATAACACCTCACCCATGACACATCACCTTTGACACCTCACCCTTGGATTCCTCACCCTTGGATACCCTCATTCATTACCCTATGACTAATCATTCCAACTCTCTCACTAATCCCCATGCCTATTAAACCTGCCTTCAACCATTTTCCAATGACAATTAAACTCGATAGATGGAGGAATGGGCAGAAGGCTGAAAATAGCCTTTTTCCCATCTTCTAGCCACTGACGTCGGTTACCAGTCGGCTGACGCCGGCGAGATCGCCGACGTCAGTCTCTTAAAACAACCTGAAGGCAAATTCTCTTCCCCTTGGGATGCTAAAATCACAGTGTTAAATAAATCAATCACAATCTCGAATGCTAACTCTCTTCCTTTGAATCCAACTTCTCTCTCTCTCTCCTAGACACACACCAAGCATCACAGGGTAAAGGCACTCTGCAGGAATAGCTCCAGACTTTGGGTTTAAAACATTGCAAGAAGTCTTCTACATCAGCCGCATTAGCAACAAGTCTCCTACACTCCTTCTTCAGCATATCAAAGCTAAGTATTTCTTCTGCCCTTTCATTTTATTAGTTTAGAAAGCATCAATAATTAGTTCTCTTTTTACTAGTTCTAAGCACTGTAGACCAGACCAAGCCTGACTTTCTTCCCAGAGAGGTTGAGAGGCCTTCCCCATACTCTTACCCCTTTTGACAACCTATCCTCTACCCCTTGTCCCTCTTAAGACCATATTCACTGCCCTGCTAACCTGCACAGACTCTCAGACTACCACAGACCATCCCATCAACCACAGACACAACTTGAGACCCATCCAAAAGTCCATTACCCCCACCAACATCAGCAGACTAACTGACGTCAGCAATTTGAATAACTGACACCTACATAACAACTAACATTGGCGACTGTGGTAGACCAACTGCAAAGAAATAGGTACGCATTATCTAATTTCCTCTTTGTTAGTCATTTGTCATTTCTTTATTCCCAACACTTTTACTTATTAACAAGTGGATTGTCATCCCTCAAGGAAGTCTTTGCACTTCTAAGACCGAGCATATCACTTGGTAGTCCACCTTACATCCATCTAATAATCTCTTTGTTTAAGTCTTTCTCTCTACAGGTGTCATCCTCCATAGCCAAAGAGGAGTCCCTTCAATCATCTGGATATGGTGCACAAACTTCATCCGGGTACGTATAAACCCCTGACCATTATCTTAGTTTCTTTCATCTTTTGAATGTGGAAAAGCGAAAACAGGTAGAAACATTCTGGCACGCCTGGTGGGACCCCTAAAATTTTCCTTGGGTTCATACTTTTTCGTCTAAAAGCAAACTTTTCATATAGGTGCATTAGATCTCTTCTTGCATCCTTTTCTTCTATCTCTTTCAAAAAGACATCATAATCAAGTTAAAAAGAATCCTTCTTTTTCTTCTTGTCACCTTTCCTCTTGCATCTTAGAGTAGTGAAGTTCATACTCTTAACCTTTTCTCAACTTGTTTGCATCCGAACAAAACATTTCAATTTGGGCTTAAAATCTATTACATCTCATTTCTGCCTGAATGCATACTTAGCTCTCACATCTAGTAATTAAAATCGCATTATGAATAAATCATAGCACATTTATGTTACACGACTAGACCACTATCACAATCAAACATCTAAACATACCTGAGACAAGGTATGACTAGGATTTCATCACCTAGCAGATACCTTACCCTTCCTGGTAATCCCACTTGGACTTCACTACCAAGGGGAGAGCCCACTCTATTCTCTGGTAGAGTATAAACTCTAGGGGAAGTATACACTGGCTAAGCGACCCAGCTTATCTCTGGGCTCGTGAAGTGAGGGGAGCTTGCTCCTTAGCACCAGGCCATGTATGAAACCTAATACAGATCTTGAGCACCGAAACTAACCTGAAACCAACCTTAGACTGCTTCTTTTAGGACCCATTCTAAAAGCCAACTTCCCAAACACACTCTTCTAAGGCATAAGCCAACAAGACTCTAAAACTTATTCTTATGAATTAACGTTAGAGTTTGCTTGTCTTCATATATTTTTCTGTCTCTATCTGGTTTTTTGAGCTGGTGAGGTTGCATTCTAAGCTCCAAGAACAACTCAGACTTTATTCTTTTTTCCAACAACTTTCAATTTTTGGAAACACACAGTAACCGACATCAGTTTTTCCACCGACGTAGGCAACCATCTTCACTGACATCGGTTATCTGATCGACATCGGTCCCTTTCTTCACTGGCATTGGTTTTTACACCGATGTCAGCCACTGTCAAAATCCTTCTTCCAAAATAGCAGGCTTAAAACCCAACTTTCTTGTTGTTAGACACACATTCTGAGTTTCTAAAATTGAAAAAAAAAAGCATAGTTTCTAGAACCTACCCCTTTTTGCCTTGAATGGTTTTGACACGTAGTCAAACCAAAACTCTTGTTGACCACACAAGGCAACAACCACTTCTGCCTTCACCCTCCATAATAAGTCCCCTAATGGAGTGTACTTTAGACACTAAATATTCTCCTATCCAGTCAACCCCTGATCAATCTCTTATTGTTCCTGAAGGGGATCAAAATTTTGAGAGATTCCTTGACCATAACGTCAAGTCTCTCCAACACTATCTCGCTAAGAGCCAAATGCGAGACTCTTCAATTCAACCAAGTTTCATCACATTTCAAGAACTTGATTGTCTCGACTCCACACACTCTTGTGCCTATAAACATGGGAGTGACTACCTATCCTTTTACCAGTGCCACCATTCAACCACTTGTAGTGACATCAAGCCAAGTTGTGCCTCCTAGCTTTATGACACAACCACCCCTGGCTTCAACATTTGTCCCTATGACTAGTTATCAATATGTTGCACCTATACAAGCGCAACCAACTACGTCATACGCCCCTCCTAGCACCTTCCAAGGCCTTACAACCTAGGGGGTGCCCCACCTGCAAATCCATTAACTGATCTAATCAAAATGTTGATGGATAAAATGTCTAATCTTGAGACATCCATTTCCAGTTCAAGCAATGTTCTTTCATATGAACAAATTTGCAACGAACCCATTCATCCTTCAGTCCCAATCCGACCATATCCCAGTCAGCGGGAACTTCCCAAGTTTACTCACTTTTAGAGTAAGGAAGACCCACAGCAACATCTACGAGCATTTAGACATGCTTGTTATCTCATAGCACATGATGATGCGTTATTGCTACGCACATTCCCCATGTCACTTTCTGGTGCTGCCCTCGATTGGTATAGCTCTATTACCAGTCACTCCCTTTTCACATTCACCCAACTGGCTCAACTTTTCCTTGACCACTTTTTGATCAATATCACCAAAAAGGTCTCAATCACGGACCTATACTCTATCAAACAGTTTGACGACTTGCCCGTTGGAGAGGCTTAATCAACCAACTCTCCTTTTCTTTACCTCAACCTGAGCTCATCAAGCTCTTTTCACAGGCGTGTGCCAAACACATTTCATCTACTTTGCAGGTCCAAATATTCTTCACATTTGATGAAGCTTTCACGATGGCCAGAAAGCTTGAACTCCATGTGGTTGAAGAAAACAAGGTCAGAGTGATGCCTAATCCAACACCTATCAACAACAAGTCACCTCCATTACTACCAACACCTAACAAAAGCATACCTCTTTCAAAATATCCAATGCCTCCTACCATGAAAGTGTCATCTACGCGTCTGGCCACACTGCCAAACAAAAAGATGGTACGAAACACTCCCTTAACAATGTCTAAATAGAAGTTGTCAACTTTTACTGCAACAAAACATACAAACCCATTAGCAGGTTCTTATACCTTGCTGTTACACCAATTGTTACAATCCTCTAACATCACTCTTCTACCTATCAAACCATTTCAACCTCTCAGACCAAAACCATCTTGGTTCGATGACACTAAATTTTGCCTATATCATCGCACACTTGGACATGACACTAAAAATTATTGTGCCCTTAAGGCTGCCATCCACCAATTCATGGAGAAAGACACCCTTCTTGTTGAGGATACTGTCAACAAATCTCCAACACCGTCCCATGTCTCCCAAACATTTTCACCATCACACTCATCAACTTTCAAATCAAGGCCATCTTGGTTCGATGACACTAAATTTTATGCGTATCATCGCACACCTGGACATGACACTGAGCATTGTTGCACTCTTTAAGCTATCATTCATCAACACTTCAAAAAGGACACCCTTCTCACTAAGGATCCTCTTGACCACCCTTTAACCAAACCATTGACACCATCCCATGCCTCTCAAACCTCCTCACCTAAATCGGGCGCCCATCATCAAACTGTGGTCCCTCTACCACCTTTTACCCCATTATTTGAAATCAACACCATCAATGTGGCCAATAGGTCACAAACCATGAAGGATAAAGGGAAAGAGAAGGTTTTTCTCCCTCAAACATATCCTTTCATCAACTCCCCGCAACCAACAAAACCCAAGATTTCAATTTTGGGCACATATCGACCAACTTATTCAAAACCAATTCATGACTCCAAAGTGAAACACCTTCACCAAACCTCTGTGAAGACATCTTTGTATGACCTCATACAAAAATCTCTGCAACATTATCAAACTTTGATCAAAGCCTTATAAGCAGTGAAGGTCCAACCTAGAGATCCCCAACCATTAGCTGCTTTGGTCACATCAAAACCAACCATTGCCTCCATCACTGTCCCTAATTCTGAGATTCCAAATTCCAACCTAGAAGATCAGGATCTCACCCTCTTAAACTAAGCCTATCAGGTGAAATCTTCATAGCATGCATCCTTACGTCACACTCCTTGACAAAGATAAGCTTTAATGTCTTCTCTCCATCTTATCCAACCATTTCTCAAGCATTCTCCTCATCACCAAAATAACTGGGGGAATTTGACTCTATCTTGACTATCACGACCTCGACCAAGCATCGACCAAGCATCGACCAAGCATAAACCAAGCCTCGACCAAACATCAACCAACCAAGCCTCGACCAAACATCAACCAACCAAGCCTTAACCAAGCCTTGACCAAACATCAACCAAGCATCGACCAAACATCAACCAACCAAGCCTCGACCAAACATCAACCAAGCATTGACCAAACATCAACCAACTTCTTAATCATCTTTAACACGTGACCAATTTGGAAAGAAGCAAACAGGGCAAGTTTGCTCCTAATTGGCTCAGACCTTACATCATGACGCACAAGCATAGATCAGGGACTTATCATCTATCTTCTTTTGAAGACCGACCAAAACTTGAGCCTCTTAATGCCTTGCATCTATGACCATTCTACTGTTAGTCAAGTACTTGTTCACTTGACATTTAACTTGAGCTCACCCCTTGAGCAATCCCTATCATCTTAATCCTTATTTCTTTCAACCCTGTTCCCCTAAAGCAAACCCTATGTAACCCTTTTATAAAGTATGAATGCTTTGTCCCAATAAAAGGGAGCCCTCGAACTTCTATAGTCTTGTCCACGACTACAAATCCTGTCAAAAATAAATAGAGATGTCAAAATATCAAAAGGTCATAAATTCTAAATGCAGAATGCTCCCTCGAATGACAGCTATATCATCATTGTTGTAGCTAATAGACTATTCCCTCGAAGGACAGCTATTTAAAGCCTTCAAATATGTATAAAGCAAAAATATAGACCACTCCCTCAAAGGATGGCTATGCCTAAAATCTTGCTACAAATAGCACTCTCTTATAAGCTTCCCGCATTGATTAGCTTCACAAATGACCACAAAACAAAATGACATCCCCATGTAGACTTCCCGCATTGATCAGTTTCCAAAAAAAATAAAAATAAAAAATAAAAAAAAATGTCATGGACTTGACTTATAGTTGTTCTCAGGGTCTCCTATAAAAAGGGGCAAAGTTATCCCTACTAAAAGGGGTTACCCTATCCTAACATATCACATCACCTACTCAAGGGATTTCAATCTCATTTTAATGTCAAAGTGATTCGATTACTTATCTAACACAACCAATGGTCAATGACGTAATGCATCAACGGGGCTTTTGTTTCTAAAAACCCCCCCTACCTATGCTATCATTATGGTCCTTGTCAATGAAAGAGCAACACGCCTTTCACTTCTTATCCATACCTTGGTCACAAACAATCCAATGAAATCATTTGCCAACCAAACCCAACCAAACCAAAACATTTCCAAGACCACTCACACTATCATAGCCGATTCACACTAGTTTCTATGGACAACAATACACATGGAAACTATTGACCAAACAATTTATGTTAAGCATAAACCATTACTTGCTGAAGCATAAAAATACTCAATTCATTTTTAGCATACATCCATCACCAATATGGAAAATTTCTAGGGATGAAAGACCACATCACCAATGTTACAGAATACACCATCACACAATATGGAAAAGGTTGTAACATCATCATACCCTCATCATTTATAACCTGACCAAACCAATCATCAACCATTTTGCCTCTTAGCCTAAACTACATTGGTCTGAGGCCCTTCCAATAGGGGCTATGTAGGCAGTACTCAGATGACATGACATCTTCTGGGGTTAGCTCGGCCACATCTGTTTGTTTGTCTATCTGATGGACAAATCATATTACCTTTGACCATGAATTAACCTAGTCCAAACCAATCATCAACCATTTTTCCTCCTCGCCTAAACTACATTGGTCTGAGGCCCTTCTAATAAGGGCTATGTAGGCAGTATTCAGCTGACATGACATCTTCTGGGGTTAGCTCGGCCACATCCATTTGTTCGTCTATCTGATGGACACACCATTCAACCTTTGACCATGACTTAACCTAGTCCAAACCAACTATCAACCACTTTGACTCCTAGCCTGAACTACATTGGTCTGAGGCCCTTCCAATAGGGGCTATGTAGGCAACACTCAGATGACATGACATCTTTTGGGGTTAGCTTGGCCACATCTGTTTGTTTGTCTATCTGATGGACAAACCATATTACCTTTTAACCATGACTTAACCTCATCTAACCCACATCCATAACCGACCCTCTTCCTCCCTTTTAGGGAGAACTACATTGGCCTGAGGCCCTTCAAATAGGGGTTATCTAGGTAGTACTCAGTTGACATAGGGTCTTTTGAGGTTAGCTCGGCCATTCCTTCATCCATCCATCTAATGGACCAACTATCTCAACCCAAAATCATGACCAACAACCATGGAGATCACGCCTATCTCCTCCGACCACGACCACTTTGCCTTAGTTGTTTTGATTGTATGTATGCTACCTCACAAATGGTTAGCAAAATTGTCTGCAACCCATATTTTGACCCTCACAAGTATTGGATCGCGAGCAAGTTGATCCCCACTACTTGTGACATTTTTTGTGTTTTCCAAGAGCACTTCCTGGGCCTGAGATACTTGAAACACGATGACCATTGGAGCTACAACTTGGATCAAATAACCCAATCAGCTACGAATAAATGCTAGGGACCGGTTATTTTGATTTTAGCACTCCTTGACCCTTAACTTGTGACAATTTGACCTGATCATCACATGAAGTGGTATGCACGCAATCTCAACCATTGCAACATTCACACTCAAACTTCACCATTTCCATCCACTATCTATCAAATCAGCACCTAATTTCAGGTTCCCTTCCCTCGACTCCCACTTTGAGGGGGAATACCTCATCCCATACTTGGGGCAACCTACTCCTATTTTTGTCTTTCAGTTCATCAAAACAACCAACAAGACAAAAAGGTGCAAATGTAGACACCAAAATCATGTCTACTCCTTGGTCGACTCTCCCCCTTGGTCCCCTTGGTCCACTTCTAACACATTCCTAACCCACACACTTATTAATTTAAAATAATAACTAATTTTAAATTAATAACACCTCACCCATGACACATCACCTTTGACACCTCACCCTTGGATTCCTCACCCTTGGATACCCTCATTCATTACCCTATGACTAATCATTCCAACTCTCTCACTAATCCCCATGCCTATTAAACCCACCTTCAACCATTTTTCAATGACAATTAAACTTGATAGATGGAGGAATGGGTAGAAGGCTAAAAATAGCCTTTTTCCCATCTTCTAGCCGCTGATGTCGGTTACCAGTCGGCCGACGCCGACGGGATCACCGACATCGGTCTCTTAAAACAACCTGAAGGCAAATTATCTTCCCCCTGGGATGCTAAAATCACAGTGCTAAATCAATCAATCACAATCCCAAATGCTAACTCTCTTCCTTTGAATCCAACTTCTCTCTCTCTCTCCCAGACACACACCAAGCATCACAGGGTACAGGCACTCTGCAGGAATAGCTCTAGACTTTGGGTTAAAAATATTGCAAGTCTTCTACATCAGTGGCATCAGCAACAATTCTCCTACACTCCTTCTTCAGCATATCAAAGCTAAGTATTTCTTCTGCCCTTTCATTTCAGTAGTTTAGAAAGCATCAGTAATTAGTTCTCTTTTTACTAGTTCTAAGCACTATAGACCAGACCAAGCCTGACTTTCTTCTCAGAGAGGTTGAGAGGCCTTCCCCATGCTCTTACCCCTTTTGACAACCTATCCTCTACCCCTTGTCCCTCTTAAGACCATATTCACTGCCCTACTAACCTGCACAAACTCTTAGACTACCACAGACCATCTCGTCAACCACAGACACAACCTGAGACCCATCCAAAAGTCCATTGCCCCCATCGACATTGGCAAACTAACCGATGTCAGCAACCTGAACAACTGACATTGGCATAACAACTGACATCAGTGACTATGGCAGACTGACTACAAAGAAATAGGTACGCATTATCTAATTTCTTCTTTGCTAGTCATTTGTCATTTCTTTATTTCTGACACTTTTACTTATTAACAAGTGCACTGTCATCCCTCAAGGAAGTCTTTACACTTTTGGGACCGAGCATATCGCTTGGCAGTCCACCTTACATCCATCTAACAATCTCTTTATTTAAGTCTTTCTCTCTACAGGTGTCATCCTCCACAACCAAAGAGGAGTCCCTTCAATCATCTGGATACTATGCGCAAACTTCATCCAGGTACGTACAAACCCCTGACCATTATCTTAGTTTCTTTCATCTTTTGAATGTGGAAAAGTGAAAACAGGTAGAAACAGTTGGTGATAGGATCCTCTTGGGGTACATGTGCATAGGGGAACAAAATATTTCCTTGATAGAATTAGAGAATGGAATGCACTCAAGTCCTAATGTCTAGTAGTCATTTTTGCCTTTAATCATTATGATAGCACTTTGAGCTTTTCAAACCACCTCCAATAATCTTCATTATATCTAGTATCTACTCAACACATAACACTTCCTAATTGATCTTTGGTGTGGCACTATAGGAATGCCACATGTCACTTCAATAGGCTCTTAGATGAGTCCTTTGGAGATTTTGGATGGAGGCAGCATCATTATGACACATGGAATGATGGTGTTTATCCTAGGTGAACTAAGAAACTCATTATGTAGAATTAACATCAAGCCACCATGTGGCAATGGCAAAAATAAGGTTGTATCCTACACAATGGAAGGGCGTAGATGAAGAATCTTATGAATGAGAATGAAACTATGTTAGATAGGCATAGAGAGGTCATTGAATAAAATTATGCACAAAATCTAAAGCATTTAGCACATTCTTTGAGTCTTGTAACTGCTCCTCACATGTTTCTTTTGCTTTGGCCTTTTATAACTCAAGGGTTTTGCATCCTTAAACATGTGCCCCTTTTTACTTGAACACCATAAAATTATACATGTAAGCATGCATCAAGAACCTTTAGTGAGCATAAACCATCTTCTTACTCTTGTGCATACATATGCCTCTATATCAAGCTTGAGCATAGATGGGAATCACCTACGCACATTTTTGCTTGAAGTGTTTGGGTCATTGTATGTGTGTTATCTCTGTGTAAGCCTTAGGAAGCCTTACACCTACTAAGGGGTGACTTATAAATTCAACACTTTTGGTGACCTATGTGGGTTGTTTGCCTACTAAGTAGGAATTTAATGGCCTTTAAAGTAATCCATTGAGCACAAAGTTGTTAAATATGTAACCTACTTGGAATTACACCTAAATAAACTAAACTAAGTTCTTCCCTCAATAACCAAAAGAAAAAGAACAAGAAATAAATGTGTGAAGTGCACTTGGAGGAAACAAAACTACACTAAAATGTGCAAGTAGGCACTTAAGGAAATGTAATGTGTCTAATCTATTCTACTACATACAAACTACAAACATGGGGCTTCATCCTCCTAGATTAAAATATAAACCTCTTAGATCCTTTGCATTTTTCACCTCCCTATTATCAATATATGATAGGTGAAGGCAAGGTGGAATCCATTCAATGTGAAGGAGGCACACCCTAGGTACTTCTGAAAAATGCTCAAGATATTTTAACTGATCAGGTTCCCTTTTAATGAAGGACTCCACCATATAGTGCATAAGTCTTTCCCCCAGTTGGTTGATGTCCTCAATGTCAAACCAATCCTTCCTAGATCTCTTAGTGCCTAGCTACATTATTTGCTTAGATCGACTCCTTTTGAGCTTGAGAGGCTTCTTCATGATGCATGGGTAGTTTATTAACCCAACTAGTTATCCTTTCAAACCCATTATATCTTCTACAAACTCCCCTATAAGGTGCTCAAGATAATGGACCTGAAGTTCATTTTCTACTACAACCTCCCTCTCATCTTTGTCATTCTTACTAAGAGTTTGAGACCAAATCTTGCCTATGAAGTCTTTAGGGTGCATGAAAGCATATGTAAGGTCATCAAAGAGTCAATAACCATTATTGAGTACATTAAATAGATCAGCACTCGACCCTTGAGAAGGTTGATCTAATGGGATGCTTCATTCTTGCCCCCTAACCTATTTAATAACTGTGTAATCCTTGGCTTTGGCTAGATCATAACCTGCTTATAGAGGGGTATAACCTATGTATAATATTTGGAACAAATCCTACATCTCCTCATTACTTGTTAATGTATGTGTGCTACTTTCAAACTAGTTGGAGTATTCCTCCTAAAGAACACAAAAGCCCTTCCTTCATAATATCAAATGGTAACCCATCTACCCAAAAGAGATCCAGCTTAGACTCATGGGCGTATTCTATAATGGCATGAATTGGCCCCTCATCATTGTAAGCATTTTCTTTCATATCAAATGGATTTTCATCTATCTGAGAGAGTACCTTATCACCTTGTTCTTGCATACCACCCTAAAGTGCAAGATGAATTTAATCATCCTCTTTTTGTAGTAGTTATAAGAATTCTCACCTCATGGCACAAGGAGGGATGCCAATGACAATATCCTCATCATATTCACTCAAAGTATCCTCCTTATTTGAGTGATCTTCACTTACCTTCCATACAATTGGTCCTATTTTGAAAATAAAGATGGTAGAAGGGAAAAGGGATTCAGTTAACATAGAGGAAATGGATTTTACAAGGTTGGGCATTGTAAGTCAGGATGCATGGTCTAAGAAGGTAGTCATGAATATGTTTGAGGTTCCTGAGAAATGATAGGTTTTTGAGCTAGCACAGGCATAGGATCTTCAGTTATCATAGTTACAGGGCTTTTAAATCTTGGAACTTTGAAAATATGGTATTTAATTGAAGGTTCAAGTGGTTTACCTTACCTAAAACTAGGAAAAGAAGGATCAGGGGTGCTTGGTTACACTTTAATTTTTTGCATCTGCATAAGTAACTAGTGCATTTGCTCTTCTTTGGCTCATATCTACCTAGCCAAACACTCTTAAAATCTACATTTCCCCATCATCTCCTACTAAGCATGAGTTTGATGAGAAAACTCCTCTTATGTCTTGACATACTCTTTCTCTTATTTTATCTCCCTTAGTTGTCTCTAGAAGTCAAGATATATATCATTGATGCTCTTCTAAGGCAAATCTAGAGGGTAGTAATGCTCATCAAGAGCAAGGTAGCTTATATAGGGATAATTAAAATCATAAGAAGGTTTCCATAGGGTTTAAATTAGGGAAAGGTTATAGGTGCTTGTATGAGCTTGATATGAGAAATGGGAAGGCATGAACATAGAATTTTCATGGAATGGGGGGTAGAAAGACATATTTTTAAGCACTCAGTCTATTTAAATAAGTAGATTTTGGTCATTTAGAGTTACCAGGTGCTCTATGGAGTGTCTTCAACACTTCATAGGTAAGGGTAGCATTGATTCCTTAGATTTTCTTCAAATTTTTCCCATTTTGCATGCTATAAACTATTGTCATTCAAAACATGCACCCATGGATGCTATATAATACAAGGGAGTTTTATCATGGGGTGTTAGGTGTGAAAGTTCTATGTGTGGGTGCAAGAGGATTTGGTGATGAGCATAGAATTATTGTCCCTTAGTTGCATACATAAGAATTTCTTATCTCACATAATGATGGAAATGTCTGTAAGGCATGGGGCCATTGCACTCCTTGGGACAAGTCTCGAGAGTAGGCTAGATTCCTTCTATTATATTTGCACCTAGTTTAAGACTAATGTGAAGACCTAAAGAGTATAAAGGTAACCTACCATTAGTCTAAACCTAATAAATTTGAGGGAAAAATGAAGGAAAAATTAAGAGAGTGATGGAAATGAAATGGTGATACACCCATAATAGAGCGAGCACTCCTACTACTATAAATATAGTGCAAACCCTTGAGAACAAGAAAATATCACATAGTTTCCACCAAGTCACTCTAATTGTATGAATTATTCACATAAAGGTGTGGGAACATAATGAAATGTTGAGAGGGATGAATATTATCCATAGACAAAGCCTATGCAGACCTTGGTGTGTATAGGATATGACCTACAAGTGAGCTACAAGTTCAATGAGGAGGTGTAGGGGATGAATGAAAAATGAGATGAATGAACATTATCCATATTTAAGAATCAAAAAACACAAGATAGCACATAGATCATCCAAATAATGAAAAGAGGTGAACTTAATTCTCATTAATTTGTAGGTCTAGCCAATACAAGTGTTCATGGAGGGTAATTTTAGTAGTTTAAGGTTGCTAAAATGTGTCAACCCTTTTACAATGAAATAACCAAGATTTTATAGTAAATAAATCCAATTTTACAATTAATTTGACACTTAGGGTGATAGGTGAAACTTTAATTTCTCTACGGTGCTTCACCACTATGCTTCTTGAAGTTTTTTCATTAATTAGATCTAGAGTTGGTGGTAGGATCCTCGTGGGATACACATGCATAGGGGAATGAAATATTTCCCTGATAGATTCAGAGAGTGGTGTGCACTCAAGTCCCAATGTTTAGTATCTATTTCTACATTTAATCATTTTAATAGCACTTTGAGCTTTCTCAACCACCTTTAACAATCTTCATTATCTCTGGTAGTTACTTAGAATATGGTACTTTGTGATTGATCTTGGGTGTGGCATTGTAGGAATACCACATGTCACTTTGATAAATTCTTGAGGGAGTCATTTAGATCTTTTGGATAGAGGCAATATTGTTGTAACATATGGAAGGTTGGATCTTGTCCTAGGCGAATCAAGAATCTCATTATGTAGAATGAATGTCAGGCCACCATGTGGAAATAGAAAAAAGATGTGATATCCCTTACTTAGGGGCACTTTTCTTCCTACAAATGCTTTGATACCACTGTAATATCCCTTCGAATATCAAAACAAAAGCTCCAAATTGCTTATCTGAATTTCTGCAAAATATCTTCAAATAGATGAATAAATCACAGTATAATTTCTTATTTATTTGCTCATAAGCTTACAATAGAGATCCTCTGTCAGGTATACAAATAATATCGAAAGTTCGGCCTTATAGCCTGAATATTCCGCGAACTGGGCTGAATCTGGAACGTCTCGGCCTGCTGTGTAAAAAACACAGTCGCCGACATCGGTTATACTGCCGTCGTCGGTCGACCTGTAGTGATCCCCTTGCCGACGTCGGTGATGAGTCGACCGATGTCGGTCTCTGTAAGTCTCTGTTCGCCAATGTCGGTACCTGAACTTTTTGTAGATGCGTACAGATTTTCATAGATCTGTACAGAAGTCGTACGGCCACTGATATTGCTCAACCTATATGCTTGATCCTGATATGTAGAATTATGGGCTAATACAAAGATCTATATCTGGATAATTTTGGAATCAAAACCCAAATAATGAAAATACCTGAAACCCTCGTGATAGCTTCTGTGTGAAGTTATCTCTCAAACTTGTAAGTACATGTGATAGCTTCTGGATGAAGTTATCTCCCAATTCAGCAATAGATCAGTTGATCTTTCACAACCTCTGAATCGCTCACACTGAAGAGTTGATGTTCTTCTATGCAGTTTGGCAATAGATCAGCTGATCTTTCACAGCCTCTGAATCGCACACAATGAAGAGTTGACGTTCTCCACTGCAGATGGAATACTGGAACCCTTGGCTCAGTCTTCACAGAAGAATTTCTTAACAAGAATCAATATCAAAATAATCATGAATACAAACTCTCTTCCATGAGAGATTCTTATACACCTCCAAAGGTGTGCTTGCTAAAATTAGATTCCCTTAAATTAGATTGGGGCTTCCTTAATTTAGAACTAGGGTCTTAAAATTAGACCAATTCTTAAATTAGAATGAGGATCCTAAAATTAGACCCAATAATAAATAATTAATAATTAATTAATAATTAATAATTAATAATTAATTATTAATTAATAATTAATAATTAATTAAAATTGGACCAAATAATTAATATTTGATTAAATCAATCAAATATTAATATCTCCTTTAATTCATGTCCTAAAGAGCCCAAACGAAAGCCAAGCCCAGCTCCATCAAGACCCTCTATCCACCTCATCAGCCTACGAGGGTCGCATAATAGGCTAATCATCTACTCTGCACATGTCGACTAAAAAGGGGACATGACAAAAGAAGGTTACATCCTACATAATGGAAGGATGTAAATGCAAGATCCTACACATGAGTGTGAAATTTCATTGGATGGGCATAGGGAGGTCCTTGAATAAGATTGTGCATGAAATCTGAAGGCATGTAGCATGTTATTTATAACTTATAACTCCTCTTCATGCATTTCTTCTGCTTTGGCCTTTTAGAACTTGGGGATCCTACATCCTTAAACATGTTCACCTTTTGAGCTATAACATGCCATAAAATATTGTGTGAAAGAATGCATTGGGACCTTTATTGAGAATGAACCATACTATTACACCTACATAGACATGTGCCTCTATCTTAGGCTTAAGCACAAATAAGAATCACTTGTTCACCTTTTACTTGAAGTGCTTGGGTCATCACAGGTGTGTTATCTCTTTGTAAGCCTTGGGAAGCCTTGCTAATCTATTCCTTATCCTCCCATATCTCCACCTTCCACCTCTATCTCTACCACCCCACCTTCATCCTCTTCAACCTTAGGAGTTACCCTAGGATCATGGGGACCCAAGATGATCGTTCAAGGTGATATGAAGGTCTAATGGGAGTTTGACAGGGAGTCTAGGAATATGAGGATGATTATTATGTAAAGATTCACTCAAGATGGGAACCTAGTGGTATGGAAAACCAAACATGACCTCTTCTCCTTCACCAAAGTGAGGACATCCAGTGGAGAAGATAAGGTGGCTGAGGATCCATTCTTTGTGCTCTGAGATACTCATGACATGTTCAAGAAACTAATGAAGAACATGAAGGATCAGGTTTAGGTACTTGAAGCATAGGAAAAGAGCACTTTTCTTGTATAATTAATTGGTAAAGTCAAAGATGCCCTCATGCAACTCTTTTCATAAATTAAATAAGTATTCAAAACATGACCATGAGTAAATATCACCTCCAATAAATATAGTCATACTTAAAGAGGATTTCTCACATGGATATCAAATTCAAAATGCACATTGTGGTTCTCCATAAGGGCATGCTCTCAAAGCTCAAATGCATGCCTCTCATAGACCTAAACTTGTATCAAACCTATGTCATAAGTATGAGAGCTTTAATTTAATAGTGGTTGGTTGTGATGCAGATAGTCATATAACCTCTAAAAGATGTCAAGGAATGGATGATGACTTACTTCAAGGAAGTCAACATCATAGTGTTATTCCATCTATATGGCACCTTGTTAGATAGAGGATAATTCAAGGTTCACCTAGCTCATTTTGACCAAGTCATGAGAATAAAGGTGGAAAAGGTGAATAAGGTTATTGCCAATGTGATTTTGGAGCTCTCGACCCATTCCACAGTGAGTATCAACTAGGTGTTAGAGGTGAAATTTTCCCTTGAGGCCCCACTCCAAGTTCACCAATGATTGTTGGACTAACCTAAGGTGATATTTCAAGACCCTCCCATGAACTTGGCCAAGTTGGATATGGAATTCAACTTGGTGGTAGTTTTACTAGAAGCCAAAGAGGTATATCTTAAATAGCTTAGAGGTGGTTCTTCTCCAGTTCCTTATCATATCACTTGTGTGGGACCCATGCATTTTTGGAGAGTGGGGATCTTCCTCTTATGAATCATTAAATTTGTAACAACCTTGGATGGCTATCATGTCCAAGGATTGGAATATTATGCTAATTGCTTTAAGCCCCACCCTTCTCTATATATTGTAAATTGCTTAATCTTAGAAGGATCAACAATTTTTATGTAAACAAACTATGTTGAAATGAATGAAAATTTCCTACTTTATATCAATTAGTTTATTCGTTTATGAATTTGGTCCATCATCTTCTATTTTTGAAAGAATGTTTATGTTAAAAAGTTGATCATTTGTTTTTTCACTAATAGTGAATGTAGTATTTAGAATTTGTTTTCTTATTCTAATACATTTATGAATTCTTATTGTCCCCATTGTAACACTCATTAATAAGTGCACTTGAAGTTAAAAATTATCTCTGAAGACCCTATGTGTAATTTACTCTAGGATTTTATTTATGTTTATATTTAGTGGAGAATTAAAAAATTAAGCATTCCCTTTTTATTTTCATTAGACTCTTTTCCTATGTGATGATGAGTCTGAGCCCCTTATGAAAATTGGCACATAGTGGTGTAACTATGGTTGGGAACATAGCTCAGTTCTTAAAGCATTATCATCTTCTTAACCCTAGAAACATCCTTTTTTGCCCTAACTTACTCCTCTTTTTATGTTTATTTAAGATATAAATAATAGTATCCCCTCTACTTATAAATTGTTGAAGTAATATTGTAGTAGCACTTAAGATTGGGATTGGTTGAACTAGGTGAAGGTTAGAACCTCTTTATCAATTTCGTACTAGATCCCCGATGGTAACATTACATCTCTTAAAGACTTATTTCAAGTAAACTACATCATGGAGTTTAATAATTGTATCATGTGCCATGGATTGCTCTTGAATTAATCCTAAAATGGGAGGATGAAAGTCCCTTATTACCCCAAAGTTTACTCTAAACAATTAATCTCATATGTGTCTTGACACCAAATTTTGGAGCAGACAACAATTACACTCTTATTTCATCATTATTATGTTAACTAATATTATAACACTTTGGCATTTTAAATTTTATCATTTGGGAACATTTTAGGAAATTTATCCAACTCGATTTAATTTCTTATATAAACCTTTTATTGATACCAAGAGTTGTGATTGCAAAGGGAATTTATTTCCTATGAAGCTCTCCCAATGCATCCTTATTTGGATGTTAAATTTTGTAAAAAGGGGTTTTCAAAAGTAAATTAATGAGGGACATGACCCCTAAATGTATAATATTATCTAGAGTAACCTTTTTTTCTAATCCTTTTTATGTTATGCTTTATTAAAGTCATAAGATTAGTTTATAACACATAAGATCTATTTGTATTCCCAATATGCAAGTATCTAACCTAACTATATTAGGATTATTTTATAACTTTATTTTTAAAAACCTAATTATAAATAATATATTGTTTATTTATATACATTTTTATATAGCTTTATATGACTTATACAACATTGGTGCATATAATAATTTTTCTATATTTTTTTATTATTTTTTTTAAAAGTATGGAACTAGAGGGAATAACAATGAGATGATTACTATCATTGATACATTTATCCTTTAATATTTTATTTGGCCCTATCAATTAGGCCAATACTTTTGGGAAATTCTAACCAATATATAATAAAGTGATGATGTTTTTTTGAATCCAACACAATATAGGTAGGATGACACCAAATTTATTGGGGCCTCCCTCCTTGATGTAGAAGGTTTCAAAAATAACTACCTCCATCACTTTTGAGTAACCTTGATATAAATATTGAGGTTATTTCCATAGTAGGCATATCTCTAAGTTTCATATATTAGGTAGCATTTCTTATAACCAATGTTTATAAGGCATGTACCAAAAATTTTGGAATGGCATCAGGGAATTTATTGCTTTCACGTGTTCAAGGAGGAAGAGGTTTGCATCATGCTAGACCTTATGAATAAAATCCATAGGATATACTTATAACTTGAGGGATTGTACAAATCCCTCCATGAGATAGCATATAACCATTTTTTATGGAGGGGGTGGCAAGCTCTACATTGTAAATGCCATTAAATAATATCTTGAAATGATGTAATATTATGTAATCCATTAATTATTTCACTATGTTATGTATTATTAGCTTTGAATATAAAGGCATGTATTGCCTCAAAGGAATTGTGTTAGTGTATGACTACAATAATATTTATATAATATAAACTCTTGCACAATATTCCATATGTTATGAAAATATGAAATATACTTCATGTAGGGATGTCAAAGTAAATTCTATATTTTTGAAATTTATCTCTCTTAAGTGTTTTTGTATAATTTGTTAATGTAAAAAAAAATTTCCTACACCTTAACTGAGTAAAGACCAGTGTACTAAAATTTACTATTTAAAGTTGTGGTTTCCAATTCTTTTCTTAGCCTTATTCTTTAATTCCCTTTGAAATTTCATAGAAATCCAAGTAATAATAGGTAACACATGTAAGTATACTTATATGAAAAAATTATTACCACATTACAACAACAAGGGACTATTTTAGATAATTAGAATTATCTATAGTCCAAATGAAAAAAATATATCAAGAATATGCCTAAAATATTCAAAATTTTATAATTTTAAATTCTCTCCAATATAATAAATGGGGAATAGATTAAAATTATTACCATACTCTCTATGTGAAATTGCATAGAACCCAAAAACTATTCATTTTAAAAGATTATCTCCCACCCAATTTAGGGATATAAGTCCAAATTATCTAAAATAGTCCTTAAAATTATTTATAATGTTATAATCACATATTATAGTATCACAGTTGTATATTTAATTTTTTATTAATTAAGTTTTATAATATTTTGTGTTGCTATCTTTGTTAAACTTTGCTAATGTATTCTATTTTTTAGGATAATCTATTTATTAAATATAACTATTGTAGCACATAATTACACCTTGTGAGAGGGTTCTTCATGATCTATCACTCCTAGCTAAAAAATGGGATCAACCCTAGGATGTGGGTATCCTATTATGGGGTTGAACCTCCAGAGAAGGTTGGTTCCTCTTGGTAGATCACCTAAACTACTAGTTTTGACTTGGAAAAGGGTAAAACGGTTGTAAGGGATAACTAAAAACATATAAAGGGTGACACACAAAAATTAAAGACACTCAAAATTTCTTGAAACTAACACTAAGGAAGTTTAAATATAACCCTCACTCATGCAATCTCTCAAACTAGTCATTTTGCATCAATATTACTAAACTAGGCTCATTAGACAAGAGATGAAGCATGGAGTATCAAAAATCACACTATAAAATCATTAGTGATAAAAATAGCACAAGTTCAAACCTTAAAACACACCTTAAACCACCACAAAAAAGGTAAGAAAGAGAGGAAAATCACTATGGAAGAAGGATCCTTCACAAGGCAATCATGCACAAACTAACTAAAATAAAAAGTGTAGGCAAAGAGATAGGTTAAAATAGATAATCTTATTGATTTTAAGGTATTTTCTTAAATAATTTGTAATGGATACACCATAACAAAATGAGGAACATCATTACAATGAAGAGAACAAGTCTCTTATATAGAATAATGAGGAGAAGAGAGGAACAAGAAGCATTTAGAAGTCAATAAATGACCTTCAACCACCTCCAAGGCTACCATTTTTTATTTCCAACATATTAAAAGGATTTAATCCTTCATTATTGATGTTTTATCTCCTTTATGACCTTTCACACTTTCACTTTTAAATTAAATGACTCAAAAAGGCTCCAAAAAGCTCGATTTTTTGGCATATTAGCCAACTTTTGGTCTTAAAATATCTCATATTGGATGATGTCATCATCCACTCAAGGGAGAAAAGTATTTTTTATTCTATAAGTCCCATTAAATTTTACTCCACTTACATTAAAAATTTCATAAACTCTCTCCAACTTGCCCACTTGAAAATATTCGTCATACTTGACCACTAGCCTGCTAAAAGCTTTCTTTGACCATTAGTGGTTAGTCACTTTAGTATTAGATGTTTAGAAGTCCATAAATAAACTTGAGTATAATTTAACTTTGACATGAACTCTTTTACTCCTTGGGACACCATTATAACACTATTAAACCTACACTTTAGCTCTGAACTTATATCTTCACTATTACATGCCTCTTGAGAGCCTAGGTCACCATGAGAGTCTTCACCTTTAAGCTCGCCAATGCTCATAGAATCTTGATTATGACCTTAAAATTTATTTTACATGCTATATTATTATTTATTGACCATATTCTGGTCCTTAACTAGCCCTATTTTTATATGACTCCATTAATGGAGGTCTTCAACCTTGCTTGACTTCTTCATTTTTTTGCCATAGGAACTCCTATCAAGTTACCAAGACACATTAGAATATATTTTAGGAAATGTATAAGGATTTTTTAATTCAATAACATGAATTTAATATAATGATTAAGTTTTAGGCCTCATTCAAAACCTGAAACAATGGTGGCAACCTCCATTATACCTATGAAACTCATAAAATCATTAGAAAACCTGAGTTCTTCACTTATCCATTCAAAAAAACACCATATAAACTCTTGTAAATAATTATCAGAAATATATAACTTTTATTCAGGTCTTATTATACCTCTTTCATGATCTGGAGTAGCTTGTTCAATTCCTGACCTAGAACTTGCCCCCTTTTTAAGCCATTTTGAGCTGGAAGAACACCCACACATGCCAAACTTGCTTGAAAAATTAGTCATAATTATTCTTTATGGATTAAATGATATTTTTAATTTGATTATAATACCACTATATTGTTATATAATTCATTTTAGGAGAATAGAAACCAAACTGGACTTTTTAAGGGTTTAGGGAAGCAACACCATAATTATGGATTTGATGGTGGTTCTCAAATTTTGTTGGTGAATTAGGGAAACTAAGAGAGGTTTATGGATATATATCATGCCTGAGAATATCCTCAAAATTTTACATCTTAAATCTTATTATACTACACATACAAAGCATTTGAACCTACAAGTCGATTTGATAAAAAGTAAAAACAAGGTTTTATAGTGGCTTGGGATCTTAGCGATTGTTTATAAAACCAAGGGATTTAATAGATTTATAAATGAATTTAAAAAATTATTATCAACACCCTACGTATTATCCTACAATATAATCTCTCCATGTATTTTTTGTGGCACATACTGAGCGAGTGAAATGCACCTTTGAGCTCCTTCTTATAGGCTTAGTCGAAAAAGGCAAATTTAGTGCAAAATGGATCAAAAAGGTATAGAGGAAGTCTGAAACATTTTTTTTGAATTTAACCAAATTTTAAATTATTTATAAACTCATTTTCATGACTTTAAACTTCAAATGGGATCAAAAACCTTTTAGCCATCATGAGTTGCCCACTAGTCTCTTTGGAGCTTGTAATGGTTTTAGGCCTTTAAATGGTGCTTGGGAGATTGAATGAAATTATTTTATAATTATGAATATTTTTTTGTGTCCTACCCTTCCTTTTATACCATTATCATCCTTTTATTCACTTTGAAACTCTTTAAATTACTTTGGGAAGGTCTACCACCTTCTAGACTTAGGTAGGTCTAGGGGTCTTTTTGCTAATTTGAACCACTTGGAGTCTTTCTTGCCTTTTAAAACTCACTAAAAAAATTCTAGTGGATTTTATAAAAAATATTTATATATTTTACATACATAAATCCTCCTTTTTACCTCTACTAAAGGCTCTTTTAGACCTAGTTTTGAGCACATACTCCATTAATGGAGATATGAAAACTTGGTTTTCCTCTATCTTGATCCCTCTCTATCAATATTTGACCATCCCATGGCCATTTTTAGGTATATTAACTATTTTTATACATAAAAACATGTTAAAAATTCATTATTCACCCAAAACATCCATTTTCTTCTTGATTTCTATACTAGCTCTTTCATGCTAGCGAGAAATAAGAAAACTAAGAAGCGAGAAAAGGCCATATCTTGATATTTATAAGGTATAAATATCTAATTAATTTTTAATTTGGGCATTTAATAAATCATAAAACTTTTTAAATCATTTTTTTCATCATTAAATCAAATAAAACCTCTGAAAACACTAATTTAGGCATGTTACACACTCTGAAATTATGAATTGCAAGACATAGGGAGCAAGAAATAGGTGAATATTGAGATTTATAAAGTATTAATACCTCATTATTATTATTTTGAAATTTTAAATACCCTTAAAACTTATACAACCATTATATTTTATCATTCAATCCTTTAAGTGCCTCAAAAACATTTTTTCGACTATCTACATTTATATGCCTAAACCTTGAATTTGGTCAACTTGCATAATTTCAACTTTTACCTAAAAAATTTAAATTTGATTAATCTCACTAGGTTTTGTAAGACCAAAAATAACCATACTCTTCTTAAAAACTCTCGCATGAGGTTAAAACCATCTGTCATACTTTATATCCCTCTAAGAAGTTTGCCTAGCTTCATGTTAATTGTTAACAAATAAGTATAGGATTGTGATAAAATAACAGATGATTATACTATTAGTGTGACCTAAAAAGATGATATATATATATATAACCGCTCATAATATTCACTTTTACCAATTTTTACAGTTGGATCATGCCTATAAATGCCTCAAGATGCATTTTTCTCAAAATTAGCTAGTGGGTTGCCTGTGTTTTCAATTTTCATGGTTTTTCAACTATACCAGCTGAGTTATAACCTTTTTATGATTTTAATTATGAAATTAGAGTGTAAAAAATGATTTTATTATGTTTTAGGGACCTTAATGCAATATTATTTATCATTCATTGGTCAAACTTAGTCGTATATACCCTATCAAACACCATTTCTCCTAAAAGACCTTAATGTAATTGTCTTGCAAACAATGTTGTAGATGATTATTGGTGAAATGGAAGTGTTTTATATCCATTCCACCATCATTTTTCACCTTTATATCTCAAATTTTAGTTATAAACTTCCTCTCATCTCTTCCTTTAATATATTTTCTCTTCAAGGGTGTTCTTAGGCATCTCTTAGCTATCTAAACCTAGAAAACTAAAAAATGGCTTTTTTGAAGTTTACATGTATGAAAAATCCTGGGACATGTTTGATTTACCTTGGGGAACTACAATTACTTCCCATGCCAAATTTAATACCTTGAAACATTTTTATAATATGCAAACCTTGAAATAGTTATGGCACCAAGCTTAGGAAAATGCATGGTTTAAGGTGGTAAAACACAAAATTTCCTCCTTAAGGGCTCAGTAGAGTCTTAAATAGAATTATTTAATGGTATTTAGAATGATTCACCATCCACACAACCTTTTATCTTCACATTATTTTCCATTTGACCTTATACAAGAATTTTTCTAAGCTTCTCAGGCCTAGAGAGTGCCCCATGGCCTCTTCACTAATTAAAATCACCTTTCTCACTATGCTTCTTGTTTTCTTGATTTTCCCACACTCTCATAAAATGGATAAAACTCATATTCATAAATTTAGACACCTTAAAATCTTAAACTCCATTAATGGAGGTTTTTAAGGTTGACCAAGGAGATAGTTCTTAAGCTAGGAGAGCCAAAACATTGATTTTTACTTGGAGAGGGTCCTCTAATCAAAACCTGATTGTAGAGGCCTAAAATAAGATGGGTAAGGCAATCAAGAAGGTTGAGAACACTAAGTAGGGTCACTAATATATTCTTCTCTCTCCACAATTAGATCATACACTACACTAGGATTATCTCTTCTTTTTGAGCTTCAATAGAACATCATCATAGCTTGATGAAGCATCTTCGAAGTTGCTTACATAGATCTTTAGAGCTTGACTAAGGATCTTTGTAGCTCACTATGTTCTAGGTATAGTCTTAATAATTATTTCCAAAAATGTTTTTCCAAAAAAAATATGACTTCTCAAGCCTTAAAATTCTCTCAGTAGAGAGATACATTAGGTTTCCTCTCAACAACTCCCAACACCACACCAAAACCTTCCAAAATATTGCACTACATCATCATGTCAGGATTAGAAAGAGACTAGTCATGAAGGCAAAAGGTCACTGAATGGTCTAGGAGAGTGACCTAATCTATCTAGGCAAAAAATTTATATGTAGGCTAATTTTGGCTAACATTTCTAGTAACCTCCTAAGATTTCATTCATGTATATAAAAAAGACTAGTTGCCTTAGTCTATCCATTGGGCAAGGGAGTCTCCTCTATCACTCAACACACTAATCTAAAACTAAAAATTGGATGCCAACTTTTGCATAACTTCTTTCCATAACAATAATAAATAATGATGTGTTCAAATTACTTAGGGAATGGAAAACAATAAAATAAAAGGGATGTCCATGAAGCACTAAGAGGAAATTAGAATACTATATAATGTATACAACTAAAACTTATAAGTACCATCCTCCTAGGTCAAATGGGAATCTTTTAACATCATTCACTCATAATTGAAAAGGATGAAAAATATGTTTCTTATTAGGTACCAAACTTGTTAAGTTGTGGAGCTAAAAGCTTCACTAATGCAAATGGAGGAGGTTGCTGAGTGTTGCAGTAACTGATGTCAGTCTGATCAATCGACGTCAGTCATCTTCAGTGTACACAGTAACCGACATCGGTTATGGGTCGACTGACATCAGTTAGATAGGAACCGACGTCAGCAACCTATGTCTGTGTGCATTTGCATGTGCTTTTAGAACTATTCTAATTTTAGATGGACAGTTAGTTTGCATGTAAAAGACTAATTTTTGTCTTGAGGTTGCATTTCTAATTATTGTAATTAGGAAGTCTAATTATTGTTTGTATGGGATCTATTTAAGAGACCCATGGGGTTGTATTGTAATTAAGGACAAGGAAGAGATCCTTCCAATTGTAAGATTAGTTGATCTGCAGGTTGTGCAAGATCAAGGGAGATCTACATGGTAAGTAAGGTCAGTTGATCTACAAGTGTGTGTGTGCAAGGTCAAAGGATATCTACGAGGTAGCAAGGTCAAAGGAGATATGCAACACAACAAGGAGCAAGATCAGGGAGATCTACTTGGAGTACTTTGAGTACTTGGTGTACAGACAGTATTGTTACTGACTAGTGGAGGGAACAACTCTGTGTTTGAGTTGTGGTTATAATTGATTGTGTAAGAGAGAGAACTCTTGAGGGATAATTACTAGTACACCCAAGAGGTGTGGGAAGAGTGTGATTTCTTCATTGTATTTCCTTCTGGAAGAGTATTAATACAAGATTGTATTGTCTCTCATATTCTGTGTTGTTTCTGAATTCTAGTTACATTTTACTTCTAGTTTAATTCCATGTTTAGTTGCTTATACAAGGTAATCAATTATGCTCTTAATCCTAACAAGTGGTATCAAAGCTTTTTGTTCTAGATTCCTAACAAGTGGTATCAGAGCCTAGTTCAGAGCAGGTTAGTGTTTGTTGATTAGAGGTCACTCTCAGGGGTTTTTGATTGAGTGGGAGTAAAGCAACGGCAGAAGAAAGTACACTAAGAATGGAGAATTTCAATGGCAAGAATTATCAATTACTGTATTGTGGAAAGAAAGGGCAGGGAAAGAAAGATTGTTGGTTGGTAGAAGATCAGCATGAAGGCAATAAAGAAGCAAATGATGTAGGGGTTGTTACACAAGATGCTCTTATATGTTCCTTGGATAAATTAGAATCTTGGGTTTTAGATTCTATTGCCTCTTTCCATGCAACCCCAAATAGAGTATTTTTCCATGATTATGTCCATGGAGACTTTGGAAAGATTTATTTAGGGTTTGGTGAGCCTTGTCAAATTGTTGGCAAAGGAGAAGTGTGGCTGAAATTGTAGATGGGAAACACATGGGTGTTGAAGGATGTCATGCATGTTCTAGTCCTGAAGAGGAGTCTAATTTCTGCATAAAATTTGGGTGATGAGGGTTGGATAGTTACTCTCACAGTGGAATCTTGGAAAGTTTCCAAGGGTGCACTTGAATTAGCATGTGGTAATAAAGTAGGTACTCTTTATCTATCTACTTGTATTACTGATTCTCCTTCTAGTTTATCTACTTCAGATGTAGATGCAAAGATGTAGCTCTGTAGGCTTGGTCATAGGAGTAAGAAGGGAATGCATGTTCTTAAGAGGAAATCTGATGTCTTTGACAAACTTAAGAACTGGAAAGCCTTGGTTTTCATGGAGAAGATGATGGATAGAGATCAGCTCAAGGGGATGAATAATTCTGAGTAGGGTAGTTTGGACAAGGTTATGATCCAAAGTGAGCTCACGGGTAAAAGTCATCACTCACAGGAAAACACAGTTACCAACATCGGTCAAGTGAGAACTGACATTGATCAGACAGGTACCAACATCAATCATGTGCAGACTAGAGTTGGTGGTGTTGGGTAGGTGGACACTGACATCAGTTAGGGAATTGGCATTGGCAATCAGGTGGAATCGACATCGGTCGAGTGCAGACCAGGGTCGGCCAGTGGTGACCGAGATTAGTACTATCAAAATAGATTTTGGGTAGACAGCAAGCTGTCAAAGAGTCTCAAATGCCCATGTGGAGGACTAAAAGGGTAAGTAAGCCTCAAATTCATTATTCCCCTTTTTTACACTACTTGTTTCTCACTGATGGTCAAGAACTAGAAAGTTTTGAAGAGGCAATGTAGGTAGAATCTAGGAAACAGTGGGAGCATGGCATGAATGAGGAAATTGATTCCTTGGGAAAGAACCAAATGGGAGATTTGGTAGAGTTTCCATTCGGGATGAAAGCACTAAAAGACGAATGGATTCTCAGGTTAAAAAAAGGAGAGAATGGACACGTGAGATAGAAGGCTAGGTTATATGGTCTTGAGCAGGTTGTAGGACAATGGTGTTTAAGGTTTGACAGGTGTATGACAAAGCATGGCTTTAGTCAATATCAATATGACAATTGTGTTTACTTTACTAGGTTGGATAATATTAGCTACATTATCTTATTACTATATGTAGTGTATATGCTTGTTGCAGGGTCACACATGTAGGAGATTGTTGAGCTAAAGGTAAAGTTAGTTCAGAGGTTTGCCATGAAGGATTTGGGAGCAGCAAAATTATTTGGCATGAGTATTTATAGAGACAGGGAAAGTCATAGGTTGATTTTGTCTCTAGATGATTATGTGAATAAGGTAGTGGAGAGGTTCAATATGTAAGATGCAGAACCGGTTAGCACACCTATGGATGGATAGTTCACAGAACAGTGTCCCAAATCACATGATGAGGTTGAGTACATGAGTATTAGACCTGAGATTACCCAAGCATTGGGAGTTGTCAACAAGTTTGTGGCCAATTCAAGAAAGGAGCACTAGAAAGCAGTTTAGTGGATTCTCAGGTATCTAAGAGGGACTAGCAGTAAGTATACATGCTATGCAGGGTCAAGCACTTCTCTACATGGGTATGTAGATTCGGATATGGCAGGTTACTTGGATGATAGGAGAAGCAACACAAGATTTGTGGTGGTTTGTCTTCAAGACTGAACTTGAAGAGGGATACAAGCTAGGAAACAAAATTAGATGATGTATAGGTATAGGTACAAGAGTAGCAATTTATCTCCAAGTGGGAGATTATTAAGTTGTGGAGCTAAAAGCTTCACTGATGCAAATGGAGGAGGTTGTTGAGTGTTACAGTAACTGACATTGGTCTGATCAACCAATGTCAGTCATCTTTAGTGTATGCAGTAACTAACATCGGTTATGGGTCGACCGACATCAGTCAGACAGGAACTGACATCGGCAACCTTTGTGTGTGTGTATTTGCATGCACTTTCAGAACTGATCTAATTTTAGACGGATAGTTAGTTTGCATGTAAAATACTAATTTTAGTCTTGAGTCTGCATTTCTAATTATTATAATTAGGAAGTCTAATTATTGTTTGTATGGGATCTATTTAAGAGACCCATGGGGCTGTATTGTAATCAAGGACAAGGAAGAGCTCCTTCCAATTGTAAGATCAGTTGATCTGTAGGTTGTGCAAGATTATGGGAGATCTACATGGTAAGTAAGGTCAGTTGATCTATAGGTGTGTGTGTGTGCAAGGTCAAAAGAGATCTGTGGGGTAGCAAGGTTAAAGGAGATCTGCAACATAACAAGGAGCAAGATCAAGGAGATCTACTCGGATTACTTTGAGTACTTGGTGTACTGGCAGTATTGTTACTGACTGGTGGAGGGAACAACTTTGTGTTTGATTTGTGGTTGTAATTGATTGTGTGAGAGAGAGAACTCTTAAGGGAGAATTATTGGTATGCCTATGTAGCACTAAGAGGAAATTAGAATACTATATAATGTATACAACTAAAACTTATAAGTACCATCCTCCTGGGTCAAATGGGAAGCTTTTAACATCATTCACTCATAATTGAAAAGGATGAAAAATATGTTTCTTATTAGGTACCAAACCTAGTGAACTAGGCTACTTGATTGCCATTTTTTTGGTAATGCTCTCCAATGGATGAATTGGGATAAACATATCTCCAATATAGACAAAATCCCTTACTAGTTAAAGAATAACTTGATGATATTTTTTATTCTATGGAAAGCTCCCTAATCTCACTTCATGATGGGTTATAAGATCACTTGCAAAGTTTTCACTTGATGACTCTTTTGAATGTAAAGGTTAACTATCTAAGCTTAAGCAAAAGAGCTCCAGTTCATCCCAAAAGGCAACTTCCTCTTGGTCACTTGTAAGAGATAGTCTCAACTTCATCAAGACTCAATCTATAGTATCTAGATTGGTCTTCTTCCTCTATATAGAAAGGAAGCTCATGATTGCAAGCAAGGTCTAAATCACCATGTTTTTGAAGCCCTTGATTTTACCAATCTTCTTTAAACCCGAAGACATTAGCACTGTCTCCAAGTGACACCTTATATTGAAGTGGACAAACCTATGATACCTAGTTCTAATCCTCTTTTTCCTCTATTTAGAATGGACATTTAGTATTCCATTTAAGTTATATTCCATATTCAGCTTGAGGATTGTCCTCTTTAGGCTCTAACTCATTAGTTTCAAATCCATGCCAATAAGGCTATTCTAAACTTGATTTTTCCTCCTCTAAATGAAGTTGGTTTCCTATTATGATATCGTCATCATATAAACTTGTATTATCCTATTTTGGTTCACCTATGACTAAAATATCATCCTTTATCCTTGGTAAAATGGGTTCTTTTTCCAAGAGGGAGATGATGGGAGGGTGAAGAGGTTCACCTTGCTTACAACTTAGGAGAATATTACTCTAACTAAGGATCTTGAGAGGTGTCTTTGGTAGATATTTATGGGGTGAGAAGGAGTCTTATAACTATTGTAAAGCAAGCTCATTAAGATGAGCTATGCATAAACCACTTTTTTTTTTAACCAAAACTTCCTCCTTCTCTAAGATTTATTCTTGGGTCACCACAACCAATACCTCCTCCTTCATCTCTATGCATTCCTTATTTGATTTACATGAGGTAAATGTATAGGTTATATCCACCTTGTTATCTTCTTGTTCTTGAATAGGCCTAGGAGTGAGTGGTCTCACTAGTGAGGGCATGGTATAACTAAGATCATTGATGTAGGGAGAGATCCATGATGGGATGGTTTCATGTTCTTGAAGGAGAGTGTGTGTATGGGTAGGAGAGGGTAAACTAATTTGTTTTGCTTTGATATATTCTCTCTCCCAATGCTCTAACACCTATTCAATGGATAGTACCCACTCCTTCATCTCTAGCTTCTTAACATGTGGATAGTCACCTTCTTCAATGTACAATCACACACTCCAAAACTCATGCAAGAAGCCCCTTATCCCCTACATGGCATGAATGGGTAATTTTTGTCCAAGTCCAATCTCTTTATTGATTTTCATGATTTCTCTCCCTTGGTCCATTATTTCTTCTTTGATTCTTGACAAGGATGGGCCTTGACAAGGTTAGCTAGGGGGTTGATTTGAAGTTATTAGAGGTTGAGATTGAGGCTCCTAGAGGGGAAAGGACACATAAGACTGATTTAAATTATCCTATTGATCTTCATAAAATATCAACACACTCTCCAAGTTTTGGACCATGTTTCTCAACATCACTTTATCCTCCCTCTCACAAACTACCCATTGTTCACCCTCACAAATTGACCACTTTTTCTTGACCAACTAAAGAGAAATCCTTGCCTCTTATAGAACATGGATAGGGATGACTAAAAAAAGTTCTAAACCCCTACCAATCTCCTTTATCAACTTCATATGATCTGATAATGTTTTTTTAAATCCTGACAAGGATGTAATAGGATAAACAAGTCTTTACAAGGAGGATTAGAGGACTAATTTGAATGCTAAGGAGGATGATTTTGGTCATACACAGGGGTGGGAGGGAGTAAAAGGCCATGATAGGGCTGATAGGTTATTTGAGTACCACTTGGGGAAAACACATAAATGTTATTAGCCTGATATAAGTGATGTTGAGGTAGAGAATAAGCATGTTGATCAAATGAGGTTTGAGTATACATACCAATGTTCTAATTTTGGGCACTTAGGTTGCCTGACTAACTAATATTCATAGTGGAGTCACCATTGATGTTTTAAAATGTTTCTCTGAAGGCTAATTGCACTAAAGAGCAACACCAAGAACCCTTCAATGAAGTGAAAAACATAGTAGTCCCATTGGGTATGCCAAAAATTATTGTAGAATATAATTTCACCTTGTGAGAGGTTTTTTCATGATATCTCACTCATATCTATAAAATGGGATCAATCTGAGGCTGTGGGTATCTTGTGATGGGGTTGAACCTCCAGAGAAGGTTGGTTCCTCTTGGTAGATCACATAAACTACTAGTTTTGACTTGGAAAAGGGTAAAAGCACTATAATAGATAACTAAAATCATACAAATGGTGATACACTAATATTAAAGACACTCAAAATTTCTTGAAACTAACACTAAGGAAGTTCTAATATACCCCTCACTCACACAATCTCTCAAACTGGTCATTTTGCATCAATATTCCTAAACTAGGCTCACTAGACAAGAGAAGCATGGAGGAGTATCAAAACTCAAACTATAACATCATTAGTGATCAAAAAAGAATAATTTTAGACCTATAAACACACTTTCAACCACCTAAAAAAATGAAAGAAAGAGAGGACAATCACTATGGAAGAAGGATCCTTCACAAGGTAATCATGCACAAACTAACTAAAACATAAAGTGTAGGCAAAGAGATAGGTAAAACTAGATAATCATATTTATTTGAAGGTTTTTTTTTACATAAATGGGAAGGTTTATGTCATACTAAAATTAGGAGAATCGTTACAATGAAGAGAGCAAGTCTCTTATATAGTATAATGAGGAGAAGAAAGGAGCAAGAAGCATTTAAAAGTCAATAAATGACCTTAAACCACCTCCAAGTCTACCATTTTTTATTTCCAATGTGTGAAAAGGATTTAATAATTAATTTATATTGTTTTATCTCCTTAAGGACCTTACACACTTTCACATTTAACTTAAATGGCTCAAAAAGGCTCCAAAAAGCTCTATTTTTTGCATATTATGCACCTTTTGGTCTATAAGTATCTTGACATGGATGATGTCATCATCCACTCAAGGGATAAAATTATTCTTTATTCTATAATGCCTCTTAAATTTTATTTCACTTACCTTGAAAATATCCTCAACTCTCTCCAACTTACCCACTTGATAAATTTGCCATACTTGACCACTGGCCTGCTAGAAGCTTTCTTTGACCATTAGTGGTTAGTCACTTTAGTATTAGATGTTTAGAAGTCCATAAAGTAGCTTGAGTCTAATTTCAATTTTACATGAACTCTTTTTCTCCTTGGGAAACCATTAGAACACTATTAAACCTGCACTTTAGCTTTGAACTTGTATCTTTACTATTACAGGCATCTTGAGAGCCTAGGCCACCATGAGAGTTTTCACCCTTAAGCTTGTCAATTCCCATATAAATTTTATTATTAACTTCCAAATTATTTTCCATGCCATATGATTCTTGATTGACCATTTTTTTGTCCTTAACTAAACCTAGTTTTACATGACTCCATTAATGGAGGTCTTCAAGCTTGCTTGACTTTTTCAATTTTTTTGCCATAGGAACTCCTACCAAGACACCTTAGAAGCTATTTTAGGACCTTTATAATGATTTTGGATTTAAATATAATGCATTTTAGGATGATGATGAATTTTTATGCCTCATTCAAGACCTGTAACAATGGTGGCAACCTCCATTAGACCTATAAAACTCATAAAATCATTGGAAAACCTGAGTTATTCACTTCTCCATTCATAAAAACACCCTATAAGATCATAGAAACAAGTCTTGATGATATATAAGTTTTATTTAGGTCTTATTATACCTATTTCATGATTTTGAGCAACTTGTTCAATTGCTAACTTGGAACTTTCCCATTTTTTAAGCCATTTTGAGCTGGGAGAACACCCACACGTGCCAAACTCGCTTGAAAAATAGGTCATACTTATTTTTTATGGATTTAATTATATATTTCATGTGATTATAATAAAATTTTATGTGTTTATAATTCATTCTAGGATGTTACCAACCAAACTAGACTTTTTGAGGGTTTAAGCAAGCAAAACCCTAATTTTGGATTTGATAGTGGTTCTCAAATTGTGGGAGTGAAATAGGTAAAATAAGATAGTTTTATGGATCTAAATTAATCCCCAAAATATACTAAAAATTTTAGGTATTAACTCCTATTTAATTTCACATACCAAGCATTTGAACCTGCAAGTCAATTTGACAAAAAGGCAAAAACAAGGTTTTAGAGTGGCTTGAGCTCTTAACATTTGTTCATAAAAATAGGGGAATTAATGGATTTATAAATTATTTTAAAACATTCTTATCAACCCCCTCCACTTTATCCTATAATATCATCTCCGCATGAAACATCTGTGGCACATACTAAGCAAGTGAAACTCGCCTTTGAGCTTCTTCTTATAGGTTTAGTTAAGAAAGGCAAATTTAGTGAAAAATGGGTTAAAAGGTAAAGGGGAAGTCTAAAAAAAATTTGGTGAATTTAAACACATTTAAAATTATTTATAAACTTTATTTCATGACTTGAACCATCAAATGGGATCAAAAACCTTCTAGCCACCATTACCTACCCATTAGCCTCCTTAGAGCTTGCAATGGTTTTAGGCCTTTCCATGGTGCTTGGGAGCTTGAATTAAATTATTTTATTACTATGACTCTTTGGGTTGGGTGTATAATTTTTTTATACCATTATCATCTTTGATTCACTTTTAAACTCTTTAAATTAGTTTGGGAAGGTCTATCACCTTCTAGACTTAGGTAGGTCAGGGAGTCTCTTTACTAATTTGATCGACTTGGAGTCTTTCTTGAATTTTAAAAATAAATAAAAACATTTTGGTGGATATTATACAAATTATTGATAACTTTTACATACATAAATCCTCCTTTTGACCTCTACTAAAGGCTCTTTTAGACCTGGTTTTGAGCATAGACTCCATTAATAGAGATATGAAAACTAGGTTTTCCTCTTTCTTGATCCCTATCTATCAATATTGGACCATAACATGGAAATTATGATGTATATTAAATATTTTAAATCATAAAAATACATTAAAAATTCACCATGCACCCAAAACATCCATTTTCTTTGTTAGCTCCATACTAGCTCTCTCATGCTTACAAGAAACAAGAAAACTAGGAAGTAAGAAAAATATTGAGATTTATAAGGTATAAATACCTCATTAATTTTTAATTTTTACATTTAATAACTCTTGAAACTATTAAAATCATTTTTTTCATCATTAAATCAAACAAAACATCCAAAAACACCAATTTAGGCCTATTGCACACTCAAAAATTATCAACTGTGAGATTTAAGGAGCAAGAAATAGGTGAATATTGAGATTTATAAGGTATCAAGACCTATTTTTTTTAACCTATAAATATCCATAAAATTTCTCCAATAATTATATTTTATAAATCAATCTTGTAATTTCCTCAGAAATGCTTTTTTTGACTATCTACATTTGCATGCCAAAACCTTGAATTTGGCCATCTTTCACTTTTTCACTTTTTACCTCTAAATTATGAATTTTATCACTAAAAAAAGGTATGGGAAGACAAAAAATCACCATAATATGATTTAAAAACTCTCACATGATGTTAAACCATCTATCATATCTTATATCCCTCCAAGAAGTTTGCTTAGTTCCATGTTGACTATCAATAGACAAGTATAGGAATGTGACAAAAAAAATGATTACACCATTAGTATGACCTAATAAATATTATATATAGATAAAACCACTCATAATAATCACTTTTACCAATTTTTACATCTGGATCATGCTTATAGAGGCCTCAAGATACATTTTTCTCAATACTAGCTAGTGGGTTGTATGTGTTTCCAATTTTCATGGTTTTTCAAATATACAAGCTGAGTTTTGACATTTTCATGATTTTAATTGTGAAAGTATATTTTAAACAATTATTTTATGATGTTTTAGTGACCCTAATTAAATATTCATGATCATTCATTGGTTAAACTCAGTTTTATGCACCCTATCAAACATCATTTCTCCTCAAAGACCTCAATGTAATTATCTTACTAACACTAATGTAGATGATGATTGGGGAAATTGAAGTTTTTAATATCAATTACACCATAAATTTTCACCTTGATATCTCAAAATTGAGTTTTAAACTTCCTCTCATCTCTTCCTTTATCATATTTGCTCTCCAAGGGTGTTATAAGGCCTCCTTAGCTCTCTAGGCCTAGAAAACTGAAACATGGATTTTTGACCTTTACATGTATGAAAAATATTTGGAAATTTTTTATTAACCTTGGGGAAGATACCATGATGTCCCATGCCAAATTTTATACCTTTAAACCTTGTGATGTTATTCAAACCTTGAAACAGCTATAGTGCCAAACTTAGGAAAATGCATGGTTTAGGGAGACAAAACACAAAATTTCCTCCTTAAGGTTTAAGTAGAGTCTCAAATATAATTATTTTAATGATATTAAGCATTAATTATAATCCACATAACCTTTTATCTACTCATTGGCTTCCATTTGACCTGATACAGGGATTTTGCTAAGATTTTTAGGCCTAGAGAGTGCATAATGGCCTCTTCACTGATTAAAACTACCTTTCTCACTATGCTTCTTGATTTTATTAATTTTCCCACACTCTCCTGAGATAAATAAACCTCATATTTATAAATTTATACACCTAAAACTCTAATAATCCATTATTTTAGGTTGTTAAGGTTGACTAAGGAGATAATTCTTGAGCTAGGAGAGCTAAAACACTAATTTTTGCCTAGAGAGGATCTTCTCATCAAAACTTTATTATAGAGGCCTAAAAGAGGATGAAGTCACTCATAAAGGCTAAGAAAATTGAGTAGGTTCATGAATTTTTTCTTCTCTCTCCAACATTGGATCATCTATTGCAGTAGGACTACCTCTTTTTTGGAGCTTCAATAGAACATCTTCATAGCTTGACTAAACATCTTCAGAGCTGCTTATGCAGATCTTTGAAGCTCGACTAATATCTCAGTATCTCACTATGTTTTATGTTGAGTCTTCAAAATTATTGCCAAAGTTGTTGATGACTTTTCAAGCCTTCAAATTCTCTCTCAGTAAAGAGACATTAACTTACCTCTCAATAACTCCTCACACCACATAAGAGGTTGTACAACTCCCAACACCACACCATGACCTTCCATGATACTACACTACATCATCAAGTCAGGACTAAAAAGAGACTAGTCATGAAGGCAAAATTTCAATTAATGGTCTAAGAGAGTTTCCTGATCCATCTAAGCAAAATTTTGTATGTAGGCCAATTTTGGCCAATAACAACTTCATTTTTTTGTTTGTGTTATAGTGTATGGACCTTATGTTTCATTTAATTACCCTTATCTATATCAATTCCATATATTGCAACTAGCTTTCTTTTTTATCAACAAAATCATTCACTCTCATTTATTTTCTTATAAAAATACTTAAAATTCATATCATATTTTTTTTGCTATCTATATTTTCATAACATGACAACGAGGAACCCAAAAAATGCAAGCATACCAAAGGAGACTCCAACATGGTTTTTTTCTATAACAAATCCTCAGTGTGAATAACACTTTAATATCGAACAGTTTGTGATTTATGTCTCCTATCATATAAGGCCAATCTCATCACCCCTAAGATAAAATATAAATTGATGCTCACTTTGATTTTATTGACCCTCATATAATTATTATCTCAAGATTTAAAACCAATCAAATATACTCTAGAGGATTTTTCATTATTTATGACAGTGTCAAACATATAATTAAATATGAGTCTGACCATCTCTTAATCTAAAATAGAATACATGTTCCCAATCCCAAACCTAAAAATATTTCCTGAATAGAGCAAAGAGTCTTCAAGTTGTTAAATAATTTAAATTACCTTGATATATTTGTTTTAGGGATAGGTTCTATACTTATATAGTTTGTTTCTTATTACTACTATAAATGTATAAATATCATAATATATTGTTATTAAAGATATATAAAGCTTCAAATATTACCACAATATATATGAATTACCATCATACCATTTTTTTATCAAAATCACATAAATTATTTTCTCTAAAAAATCATTCTCTTAAATTATTCAAAATAACTAAAAGCATATGTATTGTATATTTTATGCAAATCAAAAAAGTCAACCCATATATATGTGATATTAGACCTAGACACTCACAATAGTTATGTGATTTTTGTGTAATTTATTGCTATGCTTATTTTATTATTTATAGATTGTACATTCTAATTCAATGGTTATTTCTTGTCTCTAAAAAAACATTCATTGAAAAGCTTCAAAACACTATACAACCAAAAGTATTTATGTGTGTGTGTGTGTGTGTGTGTGTGTGTGTGTGTGTGTGTGTGTGTGTGTGTGTGTGTGTGTGTGTGTGTGTGTGTGTGTGGATGTATATATGTATGTATATGATGTAAATGACAAATTTAACCCATATATATGAGATGTTAAACCTAGACATTCAAAATAGTTATGTGATATTTAAGTGTAGTTATTATATGATTTCCTTAGTATATATACATCATACATTATAATTCATTGGTTATAATTTTAAAAATTATTTGGTATTAAAGCATAGTACAATATTCTTACTTTTGATTTTCAAATTACAATGATTGTCTTCAAATATTTCTAAAACACATCTCATTTTCAATGTTAAATTTTGAAAACAACATGTTTTAATAGTAACCTAATGACGACCCATTCACACTCTCTATCCCCCCTCCAACCACTCATCATCATGTATATCTAATTTAAGATTTTAATTTTTTACATATGTAATTCTTATGTTTGGTTGAAGGACTAAGATGCCTAAATCATTTAAATAAATATGCAATAATTAAGTAATGGTTTGTTGTGATTTTGACCTTGTTTGAATTTATAAAAATAGCAATAAATATGAATAAATAGAGACTTATCTAAAAACTAACTATTGTAGATTATATGGGTTCTAAACATTAAGATCTAGATAGTAGTTTGTGTTGTCAATAAGATTCTGGTGTTGTCTTATCTTTTATTACTAGCACCCAATATGAACAGTAATGACATCTATGTGTAGTATTCTCAATGTGGTGCTAATATCCCCTTTGTGAGATTATTCTTATTTTCTAGGGTCACCTGCACCAATATTTATATGTTTTTTCCTATGTGACTAAAACTTGGAGCTTTGTGTTGTACTTGGAAAACCCAATTTGATGTGAAAACCCTAATATCCTTGTAAGTATAGCATGAGAAATTATTTTGTGTGCATTAGTAGGATAGACTAGACATCCTCAACACCCCTCTATGTAAATATTTACCTATATACCAATACTCTAAAGAAGGATAAATCCAGATGCAATTCTCCCATCTAGTGTTTGATGTAAGTACAAGTAAATGCTAGAATGAGAATGACCTTGGATGCCTTGAATGTGCTTGATATTTAAAATGATTTAAAATTGGGTTTAGAGTTGTTGAAGATGGTATTGTGAAGAAAGTAGGGTAAAATAGGGATCAAATACCTTGACTTTTCACAACTTTGACTTTGGTTTGAATAACTTTGGTATCTATTTTCCATCTAGTGAATAGAGGTGGACTATACTTATATTTATAGGATTATGTTGATTTTGTGGATAGGGGCACACATTTTTAAAAATATGCATTGGCAAGATTTGGGGCCAAGGATAGTAGTGCCCAATTGGGGACACTAGCGCCTTGTGGTTTTAGTGTCCTAAATGTGGCACTAATGTCCTCTTTGTAGACTATTAAGAAAATTAGATTGGGGTTTGAGATAATAGTTCTGGGACTATGTTATGATTGGTTAACTGTGGTCTCTTGAATGACTAAAAAAGTAAGTTTAATGATCAAGGATAGGTCTGTGGCTAGCCTAAGGATAGGGTAACTCAAGTGACACTCTTAGCATCCAATTACCACTTTTAGGTGATTACATTTTCCCCCCATTTATGTTAGTAATGCAGCAAAGTGAAATGACTAGTATAAATAAAAAGTAAGTGTATCTAGACTTACCTTGGAATTGAATCCCGTGTAGCTGAGTTTGAATATACTAATCTAGGTTTGCATATGTGAAACATGATCCAAATGAAATGTCCTACAATGAAACATGCAAAAATCAGTCCTTACTTAAGATATGATCAAAATAAAAATACTATGATGAAATTAAATAATTAAGTAAAGCTAATCAAAAAGAGAGGAAAGGAATGAATACACCTTGTTGGGTATGCAAACCAATGCATGAACCTGGTGACAACCTGTGTGTGTGAATGCACATAGTGAACATATCATTGAATAGCTTGAACTAAGTTGTTGGCTTTCTCAATCCTCATATTGGTGGCTCAAAAACTCAATCTAGTTTTGAATCCATCATTTCCCACACCTAACTAGTAGATCCTGATCTTTGTGAATAATATGGATAAGATTGTAAGTATGTCTAACCCTCTCATATAGATGGCTCAAGAACTCAAGTGGGCCTTGACTTCATCATTACCCCCTATGTGAAGTAGATGCATCTATAATTATATTATGCAAAGTGATGAAAGTATTTAACTGAGTAAATCTAACTATGCATTTGGCTCCATGAACACTTGAGTATATTAGGCAACTTTGATCCACTCAGGAATGCCAACCATTGCATGGAGTAAGGCATGAATCTAGTGATAACCTAGAATGTGATATCAATTGTATATAATGTAGAGATTAATATGGAGTTTTTCATTCCATCTTATCAACTAATTTAAAGCTAAGCATATGGAAACTATGTGTTGAACACATGCTCCTAATCTGGGATATAAGTATACTAAATATGAATCAAGTATTTAATAACTAAATCTATGTAACTAAACTAAATGTGGGAGTGATCATGTTATGCATGATGCCCCCGAATCTGAGAAATTTGTATGAATTTGAGTTGAAATGAATATATTTGATATAAATTTGAACATAATTACCAAACTTGTGACTGTATCTATGCAAATATGTATTGTACCTAGTGTACTAGTCTAAATAATCTAGACTATCTTGAAGTTGGGGATGTTAGATAGTATCACCTTGTAGTGGATAGTATCACCCTATGGCACTAGTGTCCCAATCTAGGTGATAATGACTATCTAGTCTAATTTTTGAGTGATTTAGACTAAATTTTGAATCTCTATTCTATTTTGTGTTTGTCCTGAGTCTGATATCTAAAACTGAGCTTGTGTGCTAAAATGTATCTATGAAAAATAATGTAAGAGCCTAATCCTATGATAAACCCTTACAAATGCCCCCTCTTTTTAGGTTAGTTATTACACTTGTGTAATAACTATCCTATAAATAAATAGCTCTACAAAATGTGTTAGCTAGACCATGTGCATGATATTCAAATATAATGTATAAACATAACATCAAAATGTAAATGTATCTGAGTATAAGTAAGAAATGTAAGATCTATGTTGTAATATAGCATTGCACAAGGGTGTCAAAATAGATGTAGTCGATGTATAATATCAATAAAATATAAGTAACTACCTACGGGGATGGGGCATAATGTCCATAAATTTTACCAAGTAGGAAGGGTAGATACATGAGGTCCCTCATGGCATGGAAAATTGGTGTGTGTGTATAATAAGTAAATACGAGTATCATGGTGTAGAAACATACAAAGAAGCAAACATACAATCATATGAGGCATGCAAGAGGTAGGCAAAGGGGACAAGATACAAGGGACATGGTCACATGTCACAAAATATAAGAATGAATACATATAATAACATGTTCAAATGTCGACATACACAAACAACAAGCAATTTGGCTTAGAGGCATAGAAAATGACTTGTTCAAATGTTCATATATATAAGTAGGAAATCACACACAAGGTACATGGGTACATGTCCAAGGCATAAAAGTAAATAAGTGGAATATAATCCAAAGAACAATGGCATATTCAAATACCCTCAAAATAGAAGAATCATAGGAAACACAATCAAGTATAATCTAGGAACTATAAATGAAAGCATGTATAATTATGTAACACAAATCTATGTAGATGTGGGGATGCATATATACAAAGTCTAACTAGTGATAGCAATAAAAATCTTAGCAATGAGTAACAATGATCAATATAAAGATAAATCAATGCATAAATTGGAATGAATAGTATGTAAATATAAAACCTAGTTATAGCAACTATGTATGAGATACCCCCAAATGGGTGGATGTATCAAATGTATAAACTTAGATCAGTGGAAATGCCTCTAGTGGGTAGACAATAGCTAGTTTGGATCAGTTTAGTGGACTAGATTCCTTTATTAAATCTATAATCACTCAAAAAGAACAAGTGAAGCATATGTGTATGATAAAATTGACTATACTAGGATAGTTAGCAATATGCAATATCTAAAAAGTAGTAGAAATGTAAACATATAAATGCATAAAATCTATAAAGTTTATATTCTAGAAATAATTGAATGTTTTTTTTAAATTTTGACATGTTATATTATTTTTTTGTTTTTTGAGTATAAGCTATGTATAAGTAAATGAAAATTAACTATGTACAAAGAGTACGAGAGAGAAGGAAGTATATACAAGGGTAGAAACCATATTAACCAATGAGTCTTGTGAGAGACTCACCATCACTATGACCTATGTCAAAGATGAGAAATATGATCATGCATGTAATTTGAAAGGGAAACTATGAGCATGTATTCTCATGTGTTGTATAATCTAAACTTGAAGCTTCCAAAGTAGTGATGTTATGATGTTGTGGCCTTGACTATGATGCCTAGTGAATTGTAGGGGTCTTAGGGACCCATATGGTAGAATTAAAATCTATGGGTGATGTAGGTTCCCTATGCTAAGAACCCCTAGAACCCAATATAACTGATCTTAGTGTAAACTGAGTAGAGGAAGGTCCTCTGGAATATGTGACTTATCTCTGATATAATGGTCTCTCTAGTAAAGGTCTCTAAGGGAGAGTATGTGTGCGTGGACATTATATAAGTAGACCTATCATTCTCTAAGGACTCTACTAAACACTATGATGTATGAATGGGATTTTTATTCTCTATCATAATTAATAATCATGTAATATCTAGTAATGTTAGAATTATAACTGTTGTCAGTGATGGAACTGTAGCTGGAAACTATATTAAAATTGCCTATGGGATAAGAAGAGGATATTTATATGGGACACCCTCAATATTAACCACCTAGTTAGCATGTATATATCTATGCATCAGTGTACTATAGATGGGATAGCTCAGAGTTGATGTAACTATGGCCTACCCAATAATATATTGAATACACCTGCACTAAGTACTAATAGGAACTGAGTGGCTACGTGTGTTGTTCCAACCTGTAATGAAATCATAATCTTCCTAATGGATATATGAAAATGGCCACTAAAACCACTAATGGTTGTATTTATATGGAATATATCCCACTCTATGTAGCCCAAGTGTTATAAGAGTGTCATGGTGCACATGTTTATACTTGACCCATTGACAACCATAACACTATGAATAGGATGGTGCTCTATATATGCTCATATGAAGAGTGCATGTAAATCTATTTCATCATCCACAATCTCCTAATTTAAAAATGTGATAAGTGGTCTAGCTAGCATTATAGTGTGATACATCCCAATAATGTTATGTAGTGGATATGTCTCCTTTGTAACTGTGTGATAGGAAGCTGGTGGTGGATGAAATTGGTATGTATAGTGAACACTTGATGTACCCCCTACCTCATTAGTTGTATTCATTAAGAAAGGATATGATAATATCTTAAGTGCCTTTACCTCTATTTTTTATTTTGGTGCCTCTATGGGTGTGCCCACATCAATAATATTGGTCTCGATGAGATCTTGTATCTTATGATTCATGTTATTGCATTTGATTATAGTGTGACCTAGTGCTCTATGATACTCATAGAATACATTAGAATCATAACTCTTTGAAAGAGGTCATGTCATATCAACATCTTTAATTGGAGGGATAGATATGACATTGCATTCCAATAGTTATTATAGCACTTGTGTTGATGACTCAGGTAGATTAGTGAATACTCTGCACTGAGGAGTTGATAAAACCAATCAAGGAGATGGTTATGAAGTTTCATTGATTATGTCCTTTTGATCACTTTTTTTTCTATGGACCTAACTTTGTATATAAGTTTGTTTTTACTTTTAATAGTTGAATCTGATCCATTTGTGTACTTGATTTTGTCCATTACTAAGAACTTAACCTCTCTTTCCTTAACTGTGTGGCACATATTAGTAAATGTGGTTAACTTCTTGAATAAGATAGCTCATGAAGTGTTAGTAATAGACTATTTTTAAAGATATCTTGAAGATCTTTATCTACCATGGAGCTAGTCAATTTTGATAGTATTATCTTGTATCATAAGACATAATCAACTATGGGCTCATTTGACTTTTTATTTAGATATGCCACTTGTGCATATGATATATTATCATTGATGTTGATAGATAAGTTTGCTAGTAACATATTGGTTAAAGTATTAAATGTTATAATAGATTGATTTGGAAAATCATAGAATTGTTGTAGAGCATAATCCTTGAGACTACATAGAAATAGCCTCATAAGAAGCCAACCATTAGACAAATAGTCCAAGTATATGTGAAAGGCTCTAAAGTGATGATTTGGGTCAACCTTGCCATCATATATTGTGAGCTTGGGTGCCATGAAACTAGATGGAAAAGGAGTTTTCACTATGTGATGTGCCAAAGGTGTATACATAAGAATTTTGGAATAAAAGGCATGTGATGGCTTAGTTGTTCCATGCTTAAGATGTAAAAACTTAGATTTTAGATAAATAACTTAATGCATAAGGCATTGTACATCTAGAGGAGAAGAACTAGCCATAAGTGGTGTGGCTCTCATTGATGGTTGAATAACAAGCTTGGGTTGTGATATCTAAGTTGGTTGAGTAGGCCTCATTGAAGGTGTAACATTGTTAACTAGAGGGGTTGAAGATTGACCATTGTTATTATTTTGGAGTTTCTCTTGAAGAATGTTTATGAAATCATATTGGATATCCTTATGTTTGGACATAAAGTCTTGTAATTGACACTTATCAGTTTCATCAAATATGTTATTATATTCTATCATTGTAGGTTGAAAGGTAGGAAAACAAGTTTTGTATATTTTGAACATTTTAAGAGTAGTAGTTTATGGAATATTGAAAAAGTGAACTATGGCATCAAACCTGATATTTTTGAAAATAAAATATAAGAATATAGAAAAAATATACAAACCCTAAGAGCATCTAGAGTTAGGGTTTTTAGAATCTAGGGTTTTTTACACCAATTTAAATTATATCTAGATAAATTGAAGCCCTAATATGAAATTTATTTAATTTCGCTAGGTTTTCTAAAAAAATTAGAAAATTAGAAGTATGTATCCTTGAAATAATGCACAAAAAATTATATTAATGCAAGCTAGGGTTTGAATTAATATTTAAATTAAGTTGGGTTCACCAAATGATTTAACCTTTTAGGGTTTTATAATGAAAATTTTATGTTTGTTTAAAGTGTTGAGATGCATAAATCAGTTAAATAAATATGCAATAATTAAGTACTAGTTTGTTGATATTTTAACCTTGTTTAAATTTCTAAAATATCAATAAATAGGGATAAATAAATACTTATCTAAAAACTATCATAGATGATCTGGGTTTTGAAATTTGAGATCTAGGTAGTAGTTTGTGTTATCAATAGGATTCTAGTGTTTGTCTACTCATTAGATAGTAGTGCCTAGTATAGATAGTAGCACCATCTGTATGTAGTGTCCTCAATTTGTCACTTATTTTCCCTTTGTAGGACTATTTTCTAGGGGCACCTATGCATGTGTCTATATGTACTATTCTTACATGACCAAAACTTGGAGTTCTATGTTGCACCTAAAAAACTTGATTTGATGTCAAAACCCTAATCTCCTTACAAGTATGGCATGAGCAATAATTTTTGTGTGTGTTATTAGGATGGACTGGACATCCTCAGTAGCTAATTGTGTAGAGACTTGCATACGTATCAATACTCTAAAAAGGGATCGATCCTGATGTAGTTCTCCCACCTAGTGTTTGATGCAAGTACAAGTAAATGCTAGAATGAGAGTGGCATTGGATGCCTTGAATGTGTTTGAGCTTTGAAATTCTTGAAAACTAGGATTAGGGTTATTTTAGATCATAATTTTTAGAAATTATGGTAGAATAGGGATCAAATACCTTGATTTTGCATAACTTTATTTTTGGTTTGAATAGCTTTTGCATCTATTTTTCATGTAGTGAATAGTGGTAGATTAGAATTATATTTATAGGGTTCCATTACTTATGAGGATAAAAAAATGAGCTTAGGAAAACCTTGGAAGAGGCACACATTTGAAAAACTTTTCATTGGGAATATTTGGGGCTAAGGATAGTAGCACCAAGTTGGGAGCACTAGTGTCATGTGGTTGTAATGTCCCAAATATGGCGCTAATGTCCTCTTTGTAGATTGCTAAGTAATTTGGATTGGGGTTTGAGATGATTATTCTAGGACTATGTTATGATTTGATGTAGGTGACTATGGTCTACTGAATAATTGGAAAATTAAGTCTAATGCTCAAGGATAGGTTTATGTCTAGCCTAGGGATAGGGTAACTCAAGCAAAACTCTTAGCATCCAATTACCACTTTTAGGTGATTACAATATCAATCTATGGGGGGATTTTATCACCCATGGACTTCATATGTGGTTTTTAAAATAACTGTACCCTTCCATTTGTATAATAGTTGTATTTTATTTTCTTTTACATTTGATTATGCATATTTAAACATAATAAAATACATTATATTTATTTAAACTAGTAAACAATATGTTATTATACTTACATATTAAATGTTATTAAATGCTATGAATTCATTATAAATTATAGAAAAATTATTTAATTAGTTAAATAAGCAAGTTTTACAAGGAACCTACAACCTAATAGTTATACTAATAACAAATCAAAATAGTGTAAGCCCCAAGGGCTGAAAAACAAACTACAACTGAAACAAAATAAATAGCTAACAAAAGCCCATGGTAGAAGGCCAAACAATACTAATAGAAAAGGAAATTAATTAAGGGGTGTATTTTCCTCCATGATTTCTTTATCCTCTACATTTTCCTCTGACTTGTCCTTGATAATACTTGCTCGAGTCTTTTTACACGGGCCTTTAATAGTATCCTTTGGAAAGATCATCCTTGATTTCTTTTGAATCTCTTTATCTAAGTTATTCATAAGGAGGTTAGCCACAGTGAGGGGTTTAGGGGAGGGTTTGGAATGAACCTCCACCTTTTCTTCTTTTTTCTTATAGGGGGATCTTATGCCTCATTGATCTGTGCAAAAGCTCGTAACACTTTTTTGACTTCCCTATTAATTAAATTCAATTCCTTGATCAAAATACCTAAACCTAAACCCACTTTTTGGAGTTTATCATTAAAATCCTCTAGTTATCATTTATTTTTCTAGACTAACTTAGAGAAGAGGGCCTTACCTTTCCTTGATGATTTTACCACATCTTGTTCTTCAAAGATGATTGATTTATGTTTGCTTACGATGAGTTGTAGGGGAAGGTCCCCTATAATTAGGGCTTGTAAGGGATGGGTTGGGAAAACGTTGGGGAAAGTTCAAATTTGGGTCTTCTTTAGAGGATTCCTCCTTTGTTAGGTATTTCATGATCTAGAGGAAAACCTTTAGCTAGTACCTTGGTAGGTCCATTCGTGGGAACCCCTTTTCATTTGATTTCAAGGCCTCATTTATCTGAAATAATATTTACATCAGTTACATCTTCTTATATTTTTCCTTAAATGCCTTTTTACCCTTGCATGACATCCTTTTAACCTCCCCAATAAGCTCCTCAGTGACACTGACTCTAATACTTATCCCATCTTGGGGAATACCAAGAGTCACCAAGTGAAGACAAAAGAGTAAAGGGTGAATTTATCATGAAGGGACACTTTGAGGAATACGAAAAGTCACCAAAGATAAGAACAAAAGTGGGAAAGACATTTTTGCTCATGAAGGGTCACCACATGACTTTTCAAATGCTTGGATATGAAGGGTCATCCAAGATTGGTGCCATTTTCCATGAGGATTGAAAGGTCACAAAGGGGGAAGGCCAAAGGTCATTTGGAAAGATATAAATAAAGGCTTGAGAAGCCATTTGTAATGTGGAAGTGAGAGGTTGATTTGATATTGTAATATCTAGCTTAGAAGAGAAATTGTGAGAGATGATTTGTATTTGTTATATCTAGCTTAGAAGATCAAAAGTGAGAGAGAGGAAGAAAATGTTGTATTGATCTATCATTTGTTGAGATAGCAACATTGAGAGATAGGTGTGTGGTATACACAAAGGGGTTGGTGTTCCTGTGGGTTGGTGCTCATGAATATTGCTGAGTTGGTGCTTGGCAAAGGGGTTAGTGCTCCTATGGGTTGGTGCTCATGAATTATTGTTGGGTTGGTGCTTCACAAAGGGGTTGGTACTCCTGTGGGTCGGTGCTCATAAATAGGTGTTGGGTTGGTGCTCGACAAAGGGGTTTGAAGCTCCTGTGGGTTGGTACTCACAAATTGTAGCTGAGGTTGGTACTTGGAAAAGGGTTATAGTGCTCCTGTGGGGTTGTTCTCATGAATATATTTGAGATTGATTCTCCATGGTTTTTCCCACATTGGGTTTCCACGTTATATCTGGTGTCTCTCTTTATCTTGTGTGATGTTTATTGTTTGAGTTTTATTACATATATTGAATGTTTGATTAAGTGGAATTTGATAAAGGGAAAATTTTATAAGATATATAATATATTGATTCACCCCCCCTCTCAGTATATTTCATGTTTAACAATTGGTATCAGAGCAAGTTCCTTTTTGAAAAGTTTTACAGCTTGAAGGTAGATCGAGAAAGCACGATGGCTGGGTCACAAGAAGGATTTTCTACAAATAAGGCACCTTTGTTTAATGGGATGAATTATGATTTTTGGAGCATGATAATGAAGATTTATTAGATGGCCCTTGGATTCGACATATGGAAATCAATGGTGGAGGAATATGAAGAGCCACAGACATCTACAATTACTCCAGCAAAAAAGAAGGCAAGTGAATGTAATGCTAAAGCTTTAAATGCTATTTTATGTGGTTTATGTGAATCTGAATTTGTTAAAGTTATGAAATGTAAATCTACTCATGAAACTTGGGTAAAACTTGAGAATATTTACAAAGGTGATGGAAAGGTTCAGCAAGCTAAGTTGCAGACTTTTAGAAGGCAGTTTGAAAGTTTGAATATGGAAGAAGAAGAAGATATAGCAAGTTATCTCTTGCGAGTTGATCAGATAGTAAATCAAATTCAAGGTCTTGGATAAACATTGGAAGAGTCAATTGTGGTGCAAAAGGTTTTGAGATCTCTACCAATGAGATATGATGTAAAGGTTTCAGCAATTGAGGAAATGAAGAATTTAGCCAAGCTAAAGATGGATGAGCTTCATGGTATTCTCACATCATATGAGGTGCAGACAGAACAAGATAAACCCTCAAAGAGAGAAGCCTCTTTCAAGACATTAAAGAAGGAGAAAGCTAAGATTCAAGAATCAAGTGATAGTTGTAGTGATGATGAAAATGACAATGAAGCACTTTTCATTCATAGGCCAAAAAGAGGAAGAGGTAAATATCAAGGAGAATTACCTTTTAAATGTTTTAATTGTGGAAAGATTGGACATTTTTCAGCTAGATGCCTAAATAAGGTTAAAGATGAAGAAGAAGAAAAGCCTACATACAAGAAGAATTTCAAAGGCAAATCCAAGAAGGGATTTGAGAAGAAGAGCCTGTATTCTAAGGATCCTAGCTCAGTTGAAGATAGTGGAGTCAGTGATTCAGAAGAAGAAGAAGAGATTATATTCATGGCCATACATGATGATGATCAAGAAGAAGAAGAGGACGACGCTGAAGTAGATATGGAAGGAGAACTCAATTGTGCCCTAGAAGAGTTAGAAGCTGTTCAGAAGAAGAAATGAAGGTTAAAGCGCTAGATCAAAAAGAATGAACAAGAATCAAAGGAAATGATTGAAGATCTACAAGCACACTTTCAATAAGCCAAGAAGAATGAAGAAGATCTCAAAGCACAGTTGGAAATAGAAAAAAAATATTGTGAAAGGTATGTTATTAAAATTGTCTCTTTAAAAGAAGATATTAAGAAAGCAGTCAGTGATAAAGTAATCAGTGATTCAAAATTTGAAGATAGCACAACATGCTGAATAAGATATTGGAAATTCAAAAAGCATATTTAGATAAGACAGGGATCAGTTTTGAAAATAAAAAGAGCTATGTTGAAGCTCTGACACAAGAGGAAATAGAAAGGGGAGAAGTGAAGAATACAGAGGACATTCCAAACAAAGAAGGCTGGAAAGAACAAAGCTACAAAAGGCAATCAAGTCAGAGACATACAGACAGGTCTTATTTTTATGGCTATTGTTTTTATTGTAATGGATATGGTCACAAGAAATTAGAATGTAGAAAAAGAGCTAACAATTTCAAAAATAAGGAGAAGGAAAGTCAAGTAGAGTCAAGCAAAAGCCACAACTCTTTTGCTCCTCTATCAAGCTTTAATGAAGAGACCATAGTGTGCTACAAGTGCAACAACTTCAGACACATAGCTCGGTATTGCATAAGTGTGTTTGAGTCAATCAAGAAGGATTAGAGTTTCAAAGCTCCATTCATCAAGAAGAAGAATCAGAGTTTCAAAGCTCCATTTATCAGGGAGAAGGTTCAGACATGTTCATGGCAGAAGAAACAACCTAAAGATTCTATGATGGTGCAGACAGCTCTACATGTGAGAAGTAAAGATCAGCCATGGTTAATTGATAGTGAATGTTTGAGGCATATGCCAGGTGATAAAAGTAATTTCATTTCTCTAAAGAAGATAAATGGTGGTACAGTGAGATTTGGAGATAAAACCACTACCAGGATAGCTGGAAAAGGTACTTTGAGTTTGGATTATGGTAGAACTAAGACTAAGAATGTTTTGTATGTAAAAGTTCTTAAGCATAATCTGTTGAGTGTTAGTCAAATTTGTGATCAAGGATACACATTAAGGTTTCATGCTGAAGGTTGTGAGATTAGAAGAAAATATTCAAATGAGTTGATTGCAGATGTTCAAAGGATAGGGAACAATGTGTATGTATTGTCATATATCTTCTCAAAGGCACGATCAAAGGACACATTCAAAGATCAGTGAGAGGAGTTGGGAGTAATTTCTATTACTTCTTGCTATTGATGTTCAACATCAAGTGAGGGGGAGCTAAGTGTTAGCTCTAAGTAGGCCCTTTGCCATTGATGTCAAAGGGGGCAAATAATAGGTACAAGTACAGATGTAGAAAATAGGTATAGGGAAAAGGTACAAGTTGCTACAGTAAGGGGGAGTTATTGTATGTTTTCAAATGACAAGATGTATAGTTGACAGGATGTGGCAGTTTCAGGATTGAGGTTGCCATCAATGACAAAGGGGGAGATTGTTGGAAATATTGTCATTGATGTCAAAGGTTTAGTATTATTGGTGATAAAGGCCCCATTGCATTTAATGTTGTTTGTAATAAATATATCTTGGCTAATATGAGTTAATATTTATTTAATATTAATGAATATATTTTTGGTTACATATGAGACAAAAGAAGGGCCCATGGAGAAGTCAAAGAGCCATGGGGTAAAGACAAAAGAAGGATGGGACGTATTTTCCCATGAAGAGTCATCTTGGGGAATATCAAGAGTCACCAAGTGAAGACAAAAGAGTATGGGTGAATTTCTCATGAAGGGACACTTTAAGGAATATGAAAAGTCACCAAAGATAAGGACAAATGTGGGAAGGACGTTTTTGGTCATGAAGGGTCACCACATGACTTTTCAAATGCTTGAATATGAAGGGTCATCCAAGATTGGCACCATTTTCCAGGAGGATTGAAAGGTCACAAAGGGGGAAGGCCAAAGGTCATTTGGAAAGCTATAAATAAAGGCTTGAGAAGCCATTTGTAATGTGGAAGTGAGAGGTTGATTTGATATTGTAATATCTAGCTTAGAAGAGCAATTGTGAGAGATGATTTGTATTTGTTATATCTAGCTTAGAAGAGCAAAAGTGAGAGAGAGAAAGAAGATGTTGTATTGATCTATCATTTTTTGAGATAGCAACATTGAGAGATAGGTGTGTGGTATACACAAAGGGGTTGGTGCTCTTGTGGGTTGGTGCTCATGAATTGTTGTTGAGTTGGTGCTTGGCAAAGGGGTTAGTGCTCTTGTGGATTGGTGCTCATGAATTGTTGTTGAGTTGGTGCTCGGTAAAGGGGTTGGTGCTCCTGTGGGTTGGTGCTCACGAATAGGTGTTGGGTTGGTGCTCGGCAAAAGGGTTTGAAGCTCATGTGGGTTGGTGCTCATGAATTGTAGCTAAGGTTGGTACTTGGCAAAGGGGTATGGTGCTCCTATGGGGTTATTCTCATGAATATATTTGAGATTGATTCTTTGTGGTGTTTCCCACATTGGGTTTCCACGTTATATCTGGTGTCTCTCTCTATCTTGTGTGATGTTTATTGTTTGAGTTTTATTACATATCTTGAATGTTTGATTAAGTGGAACTTGATAAAGGGAAAGTTTTATAAGATATATAATATACTGATTCACCTGCCCCTCTCAGTATATTCTGTGCTTAATAGAAAAATCATAGAGGATGTTTAGGGAATCACCTTTTATGATTAATCTTTCCACTATGAGTTGTGCAGCTATCTGAATGCCACAAAGCATCACTTTTACTTATTCCACATGATTGGTTTAGGTCCCCATAGCACTATAATAATAAAAAAACCATCTTTCCAGAGGATTTTTTGACTACCCTTCCACCACATGTTTGGCCTAGATTACCTTTTAATGCTTTGTCAAAGTTTATCTTAAGTTATTCTCTTGGTGGGGGGTTCTACTCAACTTGTTTCCTCAAAATTCTTTTAGTTGAGGAGGCAATGTTCTATTCAAAATTCCATTTTTTTAAGATAGTTTGTTCCTCTACAAAGCTTAGATGTTTGTCTTAAATGGTGCAGTCCCTCTAGTTCTTGAAAATAGCTTGATATAGAAAGGAAAAAATTGTTTTAGTGTTATTTTTTGGTTGGAGAAAATGCCATCATTGTGGGCTTTCCAAATAGCCTAGAACTAGTGAGGGAAGGCCATAAGCCAAAGAAAAGAAAGGGAGGGTAATTTTTAGGGTGTATATCATTGGGTAATGAGGTCCAAGATGGTATTTGGTTTGACCCAATATAGATTAAATTTGGCAAGGATCCAGTCCAAGATTCAAGAACTAAAAGGGTAGGTTGGGAAAAGAAGATGGACTGAGTCTTTTGCTCTTATACAAAGGGGACATTTATTAAGTAGGATAAGTCCTCATTTGGCAAGATTGTCTACTGTGATAATTTTATCTTAGGCTATCGACTAGAAAAATAAATTTATTTTAGGATGAGGTGTTTGATCCAAAGGATCTTTTAAAGCTCCCAATCGCTCACTAGACCTAGATCAATAAGATGACCAAAAGTTATAGTATATTTCCTATTATCTTTGATCACCCAAAGGAGGTAATGATCCTTAGGGAAGATAATAATATGGAATTGACTAAGAGAAGTATTGATATCTTGGATAGCTTGAATGTCTTTAAAATTGTTGTTTTCAATGGATAGTGCTTTCCAAAAAAATTAATTATTGATCCATTCCCAATAGCCTTTCACCTTATTACCCCATATTTCCTTAAAATTCAAGAAAATATTAGCCCAATTATCTTGAGAGGTGATGGGGGAGTTGGATATGTAGGATTCATCCCAAAAGTTAATTTTCTCCCCATTCCCTATTTGTCATTTAGTCCCCTTTCTCAATAGGTCTTGACAACTGGTAATGGCCTTCTAGAAGGTAGATCCATCGATAGGGCCTTCTTCCCAAATAAAGTTGTCTTCCTCATTTCCTTCCAAATATTTGGATCTAACAATCTTGATCCACTATTTATCTTCTTTCAAAAATTTCCATCCCATTTTATCAAGGAGGGCACGATTCATGTTTTTTATCCTTCTAAGACCAAGCCCCTTATTAGCCTTGGTGAGGAATGATAGTATAAATGTAAAATATTCCCCATAACATCTCAAACCACTTTTTTTTCATCAATTAACTCCAAAAATGTAATTCATCTCCCAAAATTGAGTTGTGATGGTTTAAGAAGGGTTTTACTCCTTAATGATTGTTCATAAAGTTTCAGGCATTTATATTTTGATAAATAAATGAAATGGATTGATTAAAACACCATAAAAATTCACCAATAATATAATACTCAAATTCAACCCCTCAATCATGTATTGAGAAAGTAAAAACTCACTTTGAACTTGTAGTTGTAGGCTTGGCCAAGAGAGTACAATTTTGAGCCAAAAACCAAAATTCATTTCGAAAAGTCTTGAAAAACTTGTTAAATGTTTTAAACACAATTATTATTAATTTAATATCTCACTCCATTGTTCTCTATTCTCACTCATGGTCAAAACCTCTTATACCACTTGTAGGTGGTGATAAGTTTCTTAAGACTTTAGATAGGTTTCTTTCTCTCCATCTTGATTAAGGATTATAATGATCATTAAAACTACTCATAACTCTTTTTATGATGAATTTACTTATTTTATTACCCCTATACACCCATATATAATAAAAACTCTCCTTTAATTATCCTTGGACGACTTGCAATTTTCTAGGCATGAAGGTGTGCATGGTGGTCTCAAGCTAAACTAAGTTCCCAAATATCATTTTGGCCTCTTTATGTGATGTCATGATGTCATGTGTCTCATAATTAATATTATTGATCATTTTTTATGGATATCAAGACACTTTTAACCCATTTTTCAAGGCATTTATACCTATAACTTTTATTGAACTCCATTAATGGAGGCTGCCAAAAAACCTTCTTGAGTATGGTGATTCCTTTATCATACTTGGTATTTCAACCTCATTTATCTAAGGTTAATTGACCTTATAAATTTCTCTCACATACCTTCCATTCCATTAAACCATGCATTTGAGTTCCACTTCTTTCATATATGCCTGTAGGTGGTAATTTTCTCTCAATTTGAGGCTTAAGTCTCTCCACTCAAAGCCTCAAATATTGATTTAACCATCAAACATACAAATTTATTGCTTTAATGTCCTTTATTATCATAATTTTACTCTTTAAAACTCTTATTGGCACCTCAATTTCTCTCTAACACCTCATTTCATGCTTGTGGCTCATATAAGCTCTTGTCTCTTTGTATCCCTGAAAACATGCAAAGCTCCTTGTTGGGAGCAATCTAGAGTTGATCTCAACAAAAAAACATAGTTTTGAGTACCCATTTGTCCCTTAATTCTATTTTCATCGTTTCATCATCGAAAACCCAAGGTAAAAATGTTTACTCCACCCTTCTCTCTCTCTCTAATTAGGCCTATTTTAGGCTTGTGAGCTCCAAGACTGAATTTTGGCCTTTTTGATCTCCCACACATTGGAAACCTCCTAAAAGTGTTTGATTCACTTTTTGGGGGTTATTTTTATTCCACACAAAAAAATTTAAGTTCTGAGTCTTTGTTCTCATGTTCAAACCAAGAAATGCTTAAATGTTAGGCATGGCAAATACATAGGCTTGAGAGGGTGATGAACTAGGGCACCTATGATAATATCTTGGAAACTATTGGTCAGGATGTTTTATGATGAATTTTAATTCAAAAAACCATAAAAACCTCCCATATACTTGCATGGGAGTGTAACTAAGTAGAAACCTCATTGAAGGCCCTCTTTCACGCTTGGGCATCATAGGCTAAGGGCCTGAATTTATATTTTTGATGATCTTCACACTTGAAAATAATTGAAAAATCCTTTATAAAACCATTAGAGACACCTTATATTATTTAAAAATAAAATCAAGCTGATGTATTGAGCAAAACCTTCAAAAGCCTATTCAATCATGCCTCCAAGAAGGCTAAAACTACATCTTTCTTCACTCAAACATCTTTCCTCCACAACAAATGACTTGAAATGGTCTCAAACATGTTTTAAGGTATTAAATTCACCAAAATGAGGTGGATTAATTCAAAACCCATTTGATTTCTTTAAAAATCCCAACTTTCACTTATTTTTTTCTATTTGAAGGCTCTTAAAGTCATCCAATGCACTTTTGGTGTATTTTGAGGAATTTGGCTCCATAAGACTCCATTTTTGAATTTATGAAAGATATGATTGGTGATCACATTTCTTCTCTCTTATTCATGTCATTAGATTATCAAACACCTTAGAAACTAGTTAGATCCTCACTTAGAGCCCAAAACCCCATTTTTATGGCTTTACCTTAAAGTTTCCAAATTTACCTTAAACCTTGTTAAAATGTTTCAAAAGAGTGAAAGGATACTGATGTATGCCAATAAAATTTTATTATATCTCCATCATTGAATCACCCACTACAATATGATCCTAAGAAGGTTCATAACACCATGCCAAAACCCTCCAAGGTAGTGTACTACATCACCAAGTCATGACTAGAAAGAGACTAGTCATCAAGGCAAAAGGAGTCACTGAATGGCTTGGGAGAATGGTAAAGTCCACTTAGGAAAAAAAAATATGTAGGATAATTTTGGCCAACACCACTTACAACCAATGGATTTACAATTGAGTGGAGGATCAAGTAAATTCCAAGTTCCCTTCCTAAACAAAGCTTCATAATCAATTTCCATTACTTTTCTCCATACATCAAGCTTTTCAACTTGTTTAAAATAAGTTGGTTTTAAATAAAAATAAATATTTATTTCTTCTTTTAGAGGGTCATCCAAGGTAAAAAAAATTATCCTATCTTGAATCTATTCTAGGAACTTGTATGTTTGTTGTTTTACTATATGTGCACTTCTAGTGCTTATTTTTAAAAATTCATTGGAGTATGACCTATTTCATTGTTTATGTGGCCCATTTTGGCATGTTTTTTGTGTTTCTTAAAAAAAAATTATGCTTCTTGTTCTTGATCTAATTTTTTTTGATCTTTTGACTTTTGTTCTAAAAACATGTGTTTATCTTCTAATGAAGTTTCAAATTATTCCTCTAGGGGAGTTTCTTTTCAATAAAAGGAGACAAAATGGATTAAATGGATTCCTAATTACATGTCCCCGCTCATTGCTTATGATCTCCATATCACTCTTTTTTTAAACATCAAATTTATCAATTTGACTCAATTTTCAATTAATGTTGGTTGTGTCTTTTATAGTTTTACAAAAAATAACATATCTTGCAATGAAAAACTTTTTGGTTTTTTAATCAAATATTCTATAGGCCTTTGAGGATTCTGAATATCCCAAAGGATGTATTTTTTTATTCCTGTGGTCCAATGTGTTCCTTTTCTTTTTGGGAATCAATGCATAGCATGTGAATCCAAAAACCTAAAAATGTTGAACTAAAGTAAGATTACCACACCAAAATTCATATGGATTATTCATTATAAGATTGTTGATGGTAATTTTTTATGTAGAGATATTGTTTTTTGAGTTGAATCTACCCAAAAAATGGAGATTTACTCCTTTGAAATATAACATTGTTTGAACCATGTTTATCACAGTTTTATTCATTATCTCAGCTACTCCATTTTGTTGAGGAGAGTGAATAAATGTGAGATGATAATTCACCCCATTTTTATTGAGATAGGATTTAAAAACCTTTGATGTTAATCACCACCATTATTATTCCTTAGTTTTCCAATATGTGATTGTGTTTCATTTTCAAACATTGTTCGAAATGTTTGAAATTTTTTGAAAGCTTATAACTTTTGCTTGAGAAAATAAATCCAAGTCATTATTGTATAGTTATGAATGAACAAAATTAAGAAATTATGACCATGAATAAAAATAATTGGTAGATAACATAAATAAGAGTGAATTAATTTAAATTTCCTTTCAGCTTGCCAATCTGATTTTTGAAATGGTTCTTTATCTCATTTAGCCAAGATGTTTTTCAATCTTTGTGGGTAGGGTAGGAAAACCTGCAACCCATTCTTTTGCATTGTTTCAATGTTTTCATAGTTGGTATTCCCAAATATTTCATACCAAAAAATACTTTTTAACATTCCTCCTTCAACAAGATGATTATAATTTATTGAAATTGAAAGCTCGCCTCTGAGTTTCAACAACTTCATTTCCTTAAACCCAATCAAGAAAATTGCGTTGTCACAATTTATTTTGATGTTAACCTCTCCATTATCCATTAATGTGGAGTGGCATTATTATTAAATGGTCAATAAGGATAATAATTAATGTTTTAATTAAATAAGGTATAAAACATTGTGAATGTGAAATATGGAAGCCCTGGTGACTTGAGTCGAATTATCCCTTTTCCTTCAAGTTGTAGACTTGTTATGTCTACCAAATATATCATACAACATAGTTATTTATGAAAATAATCAAATAAGTCACTTCATAAATTCATGTGTTATGTGGCACCAGTGTCTATGACCCAAGCATCAAACTGATTTGAATTCATTAAGATATTATTGACTTCATCTGAACTAGAAAACACATATTCACTTATAAACTGAGCTAAGTTTGGTTCTTATAATTTATTATTTTCATTATTTTATTCATTTTATTTTTAATAGGCATCATTATTTCCCCATGATGTTTTTCAATCATGAGCCTCATGACTCTTGTTTCTACCACATCATTTACAAAATAAGTTTTATCTATAACTTTACTTTTCATGATGTTGGCCATTATTTTTGCATTTTTTGCCTCCTCATTCCTTATTTATTCCTTTGCCTCTATTATTTCCTTAATTATTAGAAGAGGGAGTCATATTGGAAGAATTTACCTTTTGATGAGCATATCAAATACTTTCACCTATGCTTTTAGTCTTTCTTCCAAAAGCCTTTTCTCTTTCAGCCATCTTTTCAACTAATTAATCAAAATTGAGAATCTTTAACTAATTACTTGCTTGTAATAACTTTAAATAGGTTGAATATGTATGAAGAAGATATTTTATGAAGGAATTCATATATACATCAATTTTTTCACTAGGAATTTAAACATCATGTTTGATTTCTTGGGTTTATGAAGCTAAACTCATTACATCAACATTTTTAACTCAAGGTTGAACAATATCAATTGTAACTCTATAAATTCAAATTATAAATGGGAATCATACAAATCCTTTAAATTTTTTCATGCTTCTCATGGTGTATTTCACCCTTGTATGTAATAAAAAACTTTTCCATCAATTGAGGCCATTGTCAAGGCCAATACCTTTAGAATATGCTTCCAAGTTTATGATTCTATTTTTGTTATTGGTTCAACTAGTTATGTGTCTCCATCATAAATGTTAAACCATAAATCGTTCAAGATGAGAGTACTTTCAACTTGTTTGGACCATTATAACAAGATGACCTTCCAAATTATTAATGTTTCAACTATTATTTTGAATGAATGCATTCTATAATCAAGGGTACCCTTTTTATATACCACTAGACCGATATACCAAACCTCTCAATATGCTCACCCCTCCTATATACTCATCGATATGTGAAAGAAATTCATCCTTTCAATATATCTAGTATTACATGAAAGAGATGTTAAACATATGAGATCATAGTGATACATGACACCTAGGTAGTATGTGAAAATAATTTGTCTTTTAAATAACACCTGTTGAGAAACAAATCCTTGTATATGGGCATAACTTCCCTATACGTTTTGAATTTATTACTGTGATGATTAAAGTATAATGATATAAATGAATAGGTAATAGAAAGAAATGGAAAAATGAAAATTTTATCCTTATTTCTCAATAGATAAGTATAGGATCAAAGCCTCAAACTTCATTATTATAGCTATATTAATTCAAATATGAAAACTTTAAGTATAAATGTGAATTAGAGACATCACATATTGAACATTGTATTTTTAAAATTTGTTTTGATTTTGAATTTACTTATACCAAAACAAATTATTTTAATATTTCAAATAAGTCAATTATCCTCCAATATATATGTTTTTTTTGAAATAAAAATATTAAAAAAGAAAATATCCAAAATCGAAACTCTTGGCTTTGAATGGAACTCCATGATTTGAACAAATAGATAAGCTTAATTTAAGAAGGGTGATGATGAAATCCATGCCACAAGAGATGATAATTTTGGAATTACCATGTGTAAAATATCAAATTATGGTGGAGAGGATTTTAAAAACACTTATGAAAGCCAACATTTCACTCAAACACTTCAATTATCATGATAATGCTTCACTCCAGCACCTGTTGAGATGTCATGAGCATGTGAGTAGGTGGATAAGCCAATGTTAGACAACTTTGATCAATGTCTAGTAGTTCTCAATTGGAATAAAAATTCACCATTCTTGTATGGCATAGTGATAGGCCATGTTCTCAAATGGCCTTATCTCACAATCCAATGGCTTCCAAGTCACCATGAGACACCCTAAATTAATTTATTTATGTACAAAATAATCCTCAAAATTGATAATTATAAAAAGGAGCCTAATTATTTGATGATAACAGAAGTTTGGATTTCAATTCTAGATATTGATGTTGTTGGAAGTTTTGATTCTCTTTGCAGTGTTTTATGACCTATATGTGTGTGTGTGTGTGTGTGTGTGTGTGTGTGTGTGTGTGTGTGTGTGTGTGTGTGTGTGTGTGTGTGTGTGTGTGTGTGTGTGTGTGTGTGTATGTATATGTATGTATGTATATATATGTATGTATGTATATATATATATATATATATATATATGTATGTGTATATATATGTATGTGTATATATATATATATGTATATATATATATATATATATGTATATATATATATATATGTATATATATATATATACATATATATATATATATATATATATACATATATATATATATATATATATATATATATATATATATATATATATATATATATATATATATATATGTATATATATATATATATATATATATATATGTATGTATATATATATATATACATATATATATATATACATACATATATATATATATATATATATATATATATATATATATATGTATGTATATATATATATATATATATATATGTATGTATATATATATATATATATGTATATATATATATGTATATATATATATATATATATGTATATGTATATATATATATATATATATATATATATATATATATATATATATATGTATTGAGAAAGATTAAATTATTCAAATATGTGACTAGGAGCTAAGATATGTAGTGAGTTGAAGAAATTAAATGAATACAATTTTAGGATAGGAATGGAATGAATACAATTTTGGGTTTGAACAAAATTACATAGTCTAAATTATTAAGTCAATTCTTGGCCTAAAAAATATGAGCTAAAGTTACAATTAAAATCCTTACCATGGTTGCATACAGTAAGTTCCTAACATAAACTATTTTTTACCATGGAATATGTGCATGGGAGACATGCCACATGTTTTTAAATCTCCCTTTAACAATTTGAAATCGTACATTTGGTATCCTATTTGTTGGAAAACAAATATTCAAATATGTGTTTCAAGGCACAACTAAGGCAACCCAAATACCATCCTTCATTGAAGTATATATTAATCACCATTATTTTTTTAACATATTACCAATCATTGAGGCCACATGAACATGGTATTTCACCAGTCAAATGAAAACTACTTAGTAGAGTGAGAAAAGATCAAGCGATTGTTTGCATCTTCCCTCATTTCTATTTTAGTCTGCTTATTTATTCACCATCATATGAAACTTTATGTTAGGTGAATATTATACTATACAAACCATTATTAATATTGAAAAACCATTTGAATTTATCAATCATCAATCTTGACACATTTTATTGTACAAACCATTTAGTCCATCTAATTTTCTTTTGGGTTTGTTTTAGCACACCACTAGTTCTTTAATTTGAATTCAAAAAGATTCATATATATATATATATATATATATATATATATATATATATATATATATATATATATATATATATATATATATAGTTGCTAAGAAACATTTGGGATATACATTCTTACATTACAATAGCTATACAAAGTTAAATTTTGCTTACACTAAATCACTAAAGCTACATATAAACTATTGTTGCATTTTCCATACTTGTGCTAAGGGTAAACTAGGAGAATGAACATCTAGATTTTAATTCATCATTTCATACACACACATGAGTGGGATAAATACATTTGAGTTTGATCCCTCTTCATAGCATTGTAAATGTAGTGTAACACTTGGTATTTCAATGGGGATTGACCAACATTAGTCTAACTCAATCCCTTTGGCTTGATTCTCCCCATTTGATGTCTCAAGTGTTTATGCAAGAAATTAAGGTTTGATATTTTAGGTGCGTGTGCATAATTTAAAAGGACTAAAAATGTATAAAAAGACATTGTTGACATAGGTGAAGTGTCACAGAAGAAATCAAAATCTTATATTTATAGTGTCAATATAGATTGGCATGTGTCTAGATTGATATTCAATCCTATCTGTTATAATCAATATCGACCAAAACAAAAATCATGTCAATTTTAGACACAAGCATAATAAAGTCCATTTCACACATTATCATATAAGAATAATCCTATATAGATCATGGAAGTGTGATAAATAAGCTAAGTTATTCTTTATCCTTTTGTAATTACTTACTACAACATCTAATTTTGCATATTTGAATGATAGTTATAGATCTCTATTTTGTGTATATTCCACCAATTTATAGTTAGTTTTTATGATATTGGTTTCTATTTAATTAAAGAGTTATTGTTTCACTAATCAAATTTTAGACAAAACATGTTAGTAAACTCATATATTTTATTTAAACATTGCTTATAAACGTATGTCTTAGGGTTTCTTATTTCCCTTTCAAGTTGATCTATTTATGTGGGAGTGTGTTTTGTAAAAAGGTCTTATTTTTTTCTTTCTTTCCATCTTATCTTTCAAAAACATTAAAATTTCCACCTCTACTAAGATTCCTAATAGTTCCCATCCTTTAGATTTGTTATTTTATAGTAAATTTATACCCTACAATTATTCTAATGATGTATATAAAAAACTGTCAGGATACATGAAACACTAAAAGCATACAATTGATTACCAAACCAAGCAACTTAATATGCGAAATTAACCAGAATTACAAGTAACTAGAATTCAGAATAACACATGATATGAGAGATAATACACAACTTGTATTAATACTTATACAAAAAAGAATACAATAAAGAAGATGCCACTTCTTCTCCACCACCTCTTCAGAGGCTTCCCACACCTCAAGTAAATAGTAATTCTCTCCTCAAAGCTCTCTCTCTCAGGTCCCAACACACAACCCAAACACAGAGTTAGTGTTCACCTCCAGTGCTCCATGCACACCACAAGTGCTCCACGCACTCCACAAGTACTCAAGGTACTTCAAGTAGATCTCCCATGAACCTGCAACAACCTGCAATTCAACAGACCATACTTATGGAAGGAACTCCCTTGCCTTCCTCTTTGCTCTATTCGAGTACACACCTGTACTCCAAGTAGATCCTGCCTGATTTTGCTCCCTGTTGTGTTGTTGTCCTATCTAATCTTGCACACCTACAAATCAACCTAGTTCTGCACACCTGTGAACCTTGACCTTGCACACACATACACCTGCAGATCAACGATCTTACTTACCATGTAGATCTCCTATATAGGCCATGCACACCTGCTAACCAAGATCCTACACCCCTGAAGAATCTTGATGACTCTCCAAAACTAGCACCCACCTTGGTACTGCTGTGGAACTAGGAGGAACACCCTTGCTCACCTCACACATAGAAGGAGATAACTTTGCTCAACTCAAACTAGAACACTTTTCCAATACAACCATGAGTCTATTATATAGATCTCATCCAAACAATAATTAGACATCTAATTACAATAATTAGATCCACAGCTCTCAGTCTAAAAATAGCTCTAATCATGCAAACACTTGGTTCGTTAGCTAACTACCTGTAATAAAATCGCAGTCGAACCACACAGGCAATCGACGTCGGTCCCTGTCCGCCTGGGGGTCACCGACGCCGGCCGATCTCTGACCGACGTCAGTTGCATTCCTGTCTTATCCTGCCGATGTCAGTTGGCCAGACCAACGCCGATGTCTGTGACACTCCGCAACTCATCCTGCAAACTCCTCCATGTCTGCATCAGTGAAGCTTTTAGCTCCACAACCTAACAATCTCCCACTTGGAGATAAACAGTTGCACTATACCTATACCTGTACTTCATCTAATCTATTTCCTAATTTGTATCCCTCTTCAAGCTCAATCCTGAAGATAACCCACCACACACACTGTGATGTACCTTCTGTCATCCGAGTACCCTGCCACATCCGCATCTATAAATCCATGTAGTGAAGTCCTGACCCTGCATGTATACCTGCTGCTGGTCCATCTCAAATACCTGAGAACCCACTTCCCCGAATTGGCTCCTAACTCTCTGACAGCTCCCACTGCATGGGAATACTCAGGTCTATACCAGACCTCATGTGATTTCAGACACTGTACCTATCCAGCCCTTAGTGTGCTCTGGCTCTGCATCCTGAACCTCGCCAACACCTGATTCACATCAGCTCCCACTAGAGACAAAATCAACCAGTGATCTCCATGTCTCCCATGTCAAAGAATTACACTGCTCCAAACTCCTCATGACATGCCACTGAACTAACCTTACCTTTAGCTCAGCAAAACCCTGTATGTACAATCCTGCTAGCAAAACATACCATCCACATACAGCAACAAAATGATGTCGCGACTCATCATCCACCTGGTAAAACAAACCACAGTAGTTACCCTGACATTGACTGAAGCCATGCTTCGTCCTCCACCTGTCAAAACCTGTACCACTGTCCTGCAACTCCTCAAGACCATATACCTAGGTCTTCCGTCTCACGTATCCATTCTCTCTATTCTTCAACTAAGGTATCCATTCATCTCTATGCTTTCGTACCGGCTGGCAACCCTACCAAAACTCCCATTTGGTTTTACATCATATCCCTGCCATGCTCCCACCTATTTCCTGGATCCTTCTTGCTCTACAATCAGCAACAAGTATAAAGAAGAGGAACAACAAATTTGAAGGCCTACTTACGTCTTCAATCCTCCATATGGGTGTTTGAGACTCCTTGACAGTGTGCTATCCACCCAAAATCTGTTACAGTGACCGACCTCGATCACTCCATAGTCTACATCCGACCGACGTCGGTTCCCATGCATCTATCCCTGACTATCGACCCTACCATCATCAGTGTCCCTGTTGCCGACGTCGGTCCTCCTGACCGACATCGGTCTTACCCACTGTCGACGTCGGTCCTCCTGACTAATGTCGGTCTTACCCTACCCGACATCACCAGCTTTGGTCTGCACATGACTGACATCGGCACCTGTCTGTTCGACGCCGGTTCCTCCTGACTGACATCGGTACCTGTGTTCACCTGTGAGTGATGAATTTTTACCCGTGAGCTCCTTTGAATCAAAACCCATGTCCAAACTGCTCTGCTCAGAAGTATCCAACACCATCCACTGGTTTCTGTTTGCCATCTCCTCCATAAACACCAAGGCTTTCCAGTTCTTAAGCCTGTCAAATATATCTGTCTTCTGCTTAAGAACATGCATCTCCTTCCTGCTCATGTGACCAAGCCTACGAAGCCACGTCTCCGCAATAGAAGAAGAATTAGTAATATAAACAAGTAGATAAAGAGTACCTATTTTCTTACCACCAGCTAATTCAAGTGCATCCGCTGTGAGAGTTCTTGTGCATCTCTCATCACCCAATCTTTCTAAAGAAATTAGACATATCTCCAAACCTGGGACCTGCATGACCTTCATCAACACCTGTGTGTTGGCCGCCTACAATTTCAGCTTCACTTCCCCTTTGCCAATTCTTTGGCAAGGCTCACCATCTCCTCTACCTGGGGCTGCATGGAAAGAGGCAACCGAATCTTTTATCCAAGATTCAACTTTATCCAAGAAACCTCCCAAAGCATCCTGTGCAACAACACCTACTACATCTGCATCTTCAATTTCTTCATGCTGATATGCTACCAACCAACAATAATCTTTTACCTACTCTTTCTTTCCATGGGACCGTAAGTGACCATCTGTGCTTTTTAACTCCTCCATTCTTAGCTTACTTTGATCTGCCATTGCTCTACTCCCACTCAATTAGAAACCCCTGAGAGTGACCTGTAACCAAACACAAAACCTGCTCCCTGTAACCTTGGCTCTGATACCACTTGTCAGGATACATGAAACACCGGAAGCATACAATTGATTACCAAACCAATCAACTTAATATGCAGAATTAACCAGAATCACAAGTAACTAGAATTCAAAATAACACATGATATGAGAGACAATACACAACTTGTATTAATACTTATACAAAAAAGAATACAATAAATAAGATGCCACTTCTTCTCCACCACCTCTTTAGAGGCTTGCCACACCTCAAGTGAACAGTAATTCTCTCCTCAAAGCTCTCTCTCTCAGGTCCCAACACACAACTCAAACACAGAGTTGGTGTTCACCTCCAGTGCTCCACGCACACCACAAGTGCTCCACGCACTCCACAAGTACTCAAGGTACTTCAAGTAGATCTCCCATGAACCTGTAACAACCTGCAATTCAACAGACCATACTTATGGAAGGAACTCCCTTGCCTTCCTCTTTGCTCTATCCGAGTACACACCTGTACTCCAAGTAGATCCTGCCTGATTCTGCTCCCTGTTGTGTTGCTGTCCTATCTGATCTTGCACACCTACAAATCAACCTGGTTCTGCACACCTATGAACCTTGACCTTACACACACATACACCTATAGATCAATGATCTTACTTACCATGTAGATCTCCTATATAGGTCATGCACGCCTGCTGACCAAGATCCTACACCCCTGAAGAATCTTGTTGACTCTCCAAAACCAGCACCCACCTTGGTACTACTGTGGAACTAGGAGGAACACCCTTGCTCACCTCACACACAGAAGGAGCTAACTTTTCTCAACTCAAACTAGAACACTTTTCCAATACAACCATGAGTCTATTATATAGATCTCATCCAAACAATAATTAGACATCTAATTACAATAATTAGATTCGCAGCTCTCAGTCTAAAAATAGCTCTAATCATGCAAACACCTGGTTCGTTAGCTAACTGCCCGTAACAAACTCGCAGTCAAACCACACAGGCGATCGACGTCGGTCCCTGTCTGCCTGGGGGTCGCCAACGCCGGCCGATCTCTGACCAATGTCGGTTGCATTCCTATCTTATCCTGCAGACGTCGGTTGGCCAGACCAACGCCGATGTCTGTGACACTCTGCAACTCATCCTGCAACCTCCTCCATGTCTGCATCAGTGAAGCTTTTAGCTCCACAACCTAACAAAAACATGATTATCAAGGCAATGATTACAATTATAATAATAAAGAAGCATATAGTGAGGAAAAGGATGAATATACTACTTCTAAAATAGAATAACCTAGCTCCCCTAATTCTTCTCTAGATTATAATATTAATCATATATTTAAACAAGAATAATAATAATCTCAATAATATTTATTTGAGAATACACCTCACTTATGACCAACATTTATGAGAATACGGGAGGGCGATGGTGGGTTGGGAGCGCATGACAGCGCCCTGCATCTGGTAGCCAAGCTAGGGTATCAGGCCCTAGCTTGTTTCAGCCATTTTGAGGACTACGTACGATGAGATGGTGTGTGGGTGTGGGTGGGCAGCAGCAGTAGAAGGAGGTTCCATAAGGGAAGGAGTAGATTAGAGGGAAGCATCTATGGCTTTGTAGGGACTAACTCAGGCCAGATTGGAAAGGAGCTACAGTGAGGCTGTTGGGAAGAATAGACAGGGGCTGGACCCTAGAATGGAGGTAAATGCTGATTTTAATCAAGTTCCAAGACTGTTTGACAAAAGCACAGCTGGGGGATCAAGAATTACCAAGGTGAATGGCTGCCTAGAGCATTGTAAGGAAAGACCAAAGCTGGTTATCCCATTCGATATGATTGTTGAAGATGTGGATTACTACTCCAAGCCTTCACTATACTATAAATTCTTGGGATTACATGTCTCTCTTCCTTTTTTAGAGAATTGGGCTAGACGTGTGTGGGAGCTAGAGGGTGAGATGGAGATTATGCTACTGGCCAATAACTTCTTCATGGTCACATTCATATGTTTGGCTGATAAGAATAGGGTCTTTGAGGGGGGTCCGAATTTCTACAATCAGGTGGGGTTCTTTGTAAAACCTTGGCATGTTGGATTCAACCCTACTGAGGAACTACCAAATAAAGTTCTAGTTTGGGTACGGTTACCCAAGATGCCTATTGAATGCTGCCATGAGGATGTTCTCCAGACGATTGTTGCAATGCTTGGAAAACCTATGGGTTCTTCCACACAAAATTTAGGTAAGAAAATTATGACCTTTGCCCAAATTTGTGTGGAAATTGATTTAAGTAGGCCTTTGCTGGATGCAGTAGAGTTGTGTGCAAGTACATACTCATGGGTACAATAGCTAGACTATGAGACACTTTCGTTCAGATGCCACTTATGCCATGAGTATGGTCACCTAGTGAGAAGATGCCCAAAGGCAAAATTGAGTGATCAACAGCCTTTGCCCCAACCTCCAATAAGTAGTGTTGTGGGAATGGAAAAAAGAAAAAAAGATTGGAATAGTTACTGGCAAGGACTCTGAAGGCTTTATGCAGGTTAAGTCCCAAGGCTAAAATAGGGGCCATAAGAGGTCCCTAATGGAGCGTCAGGAGGAGGACTCAGTTAATAGGTTTGGGGTTCTGGATGAATAAGGACAATAAGAGGACTACCCAAGCTTAGTCAATGAAGACCAGGTTGTGGGAGGGTCTGAAATGACTGGAGATGCCCCCATGGAACAAGTAACACCTCCCATGGAAGCTGCCCTTCCTATGATTATGGAAGAACAGGTTGAGGAGCAGAAGGATATAGAATCAAATGTTGATATGGTTTCAAAAATAGAGGTTGGAACTCTTCCCACACAAGCAGGAGCGTTAGAGGTGGAGAAGAGAGGCAAGGCTCCTTCTCACCTGGGAATTCTTCAGAAGGAAGGGAAAAAAGGGGTTTTCAAAAAAAAATTTAAACTAGGGAGAAAGAAAGACTTGGAAAGGATAAAGATGATTGGGGAAAATCTGGTTGAGTTAAGGGTAGTCAAGACCTTAGACACCCACTTCTTGTCTCCTCCAAAATGATTGTTATATCTTGGAATGTTAGGGGCCTGAACAGTGGCCCTAGACAAAAAGCTATTCAGGATTTGGTTAGAAATCATTGTCTGGATATTCTCTTTCTTCAAGAAACTAAGGTTTCAATGGAGTATATGATGAGTCTTGCACCTAAGCTTTGGAGGCAAGGTTTATGTCAATGCATAGGGGCATAAGGTTTTGCGAGAGGCATGGCCTATCTTTGGAATCCATGCAAGGTGCATCTGGTGTCATGGATCACCTTTAGGTCTTCACTTTCCTTGGTATCATTATGCATTGAATCAGGAGAGTACTCTCTTCTTTCGAATGTCTATGCTCCCACTAACTTCCAAGGTAAGCTTCAGGTTTGGAATAACATCCATTTAGTTCATAGGGGTTTTCCTTGTCTGTCATGGATTATGGCTGGTGATTGCAATGCTATCTTGGACCTAACAAAAAAAAAGAGAGGGAATGCTAGATTGGAACCATCTTCCTCTTTGCTTCAGGACAAGATTTCAGAGCTTAACCTGGTGGATATTAAGCCTTGCAATGGGAGGTTCACCTGGAAAAATAGGAGGATGGGTGACAACTTTATTGCTGAGCGTATTGACAAGATCATGACTTCTTGTTATTGGGTGGGCGGCTTATGGTCTTTGAGTTTTGAGATCCTAGATTGGAGAGGCTCCGACCATTAGCTAATTAAGCTTCACATTTCTTTGAATTGTATGTAGAGGAAACCGTCATTCAAATTTCAACTCATGTGGCTCAGGGACCAGGGTTTGTTTGGTCAAGTTGATAATTGGTGGAGAATTGGGAGGCTGGCAGCTGGTAGTATAATGTATACTTTTGTTAAGCTGCTCCAATTCGTGAAATATCAACTCAAAAGGTGGAATATTTTGAGTTTTGGGAACATCTTTTAGGAAAATAAAGAGGCGTAGGAGGAGTTAAATATCATTACCAAGATGATTAGAGAGGAGGGGATGTCTGAGTCTTTGTTGAGGGATGAAGCAAGGGCTGTTAAGAGGGTGGAAGAATGGGAGCTAAGGGAGGAGATTTTTTTCAAGCAGAAAGCCAGGGTCGAGTGGCTGCAGGAGGGTGACAGGAATACAGCCTTCTTCATCAACTCAGTGAGAGCCAGGCAACATGGAAATTTGATAACTTCTTTGGTTTTAGATAGTGGAGAGACTATCTCCTCTATGAGAGCCATGTGTAATGAAGCTATTCAGTATTTCACTTCTATTTTCAGAGAAGAGGGACTGAGGGGAACTGCTGCTGAGGATCATATACTCTCCTGTATTCCCAATTTAGTTTCTTAGGAGATGAAGGAGTAGCTAATGCATCCCATTAGCATTGAGGAGCTTAAAAATATTGTCTTCATGATGAAAAAAGGTAAGGCACTAGGCCCAAATGGATTTTTGATTGAATTTTTTTAAGAGTTTTGAGAAATCATCAAATTAGATTTGTTGGTTGTAGTTTAAGAGTCTCAAATTAGTAAACAAATGCTTCAGGCCTTGAACTCAACCTTTTTGGTTCTCATTCCCAAGAGAGAAGGGGTTGATCACCTAAGTCAATTCAAGCCTATTTCCCTCTGCAATGTTGTCTATAAAATTATATCAGAGTTGATAGCTGAAAGATTAAAAAAGTGGCTAGGGGTGCTGGTCTCAGAGGAACAAAGCAGCTTTGTGGAGGGGTGGTATATTTTAGATGGGATTGTGGTGGCTACTGAGGCTATCCACTCCATGTCCAAGTCTAGGGAGAAAGTGATGTTCATGAAGCTAGACATGTCTAAGGCATATGATAGGATTTAGTGGTCTTTTCTTTAGAAGGTTTTGGCTGCCTTTAGATTCAAGGAAGAATGGATCAGATGGGTAATGAGCTGTGTGAATTTGATTTCATTCTCTATTTTGGTGAATGGGGAGCACTCACAACTCTTTGGAGCCTCACGTGGCCTGTGGCAAGGGGATCCATTATCTCCCTACTTGTTTCTTCTTTTAGTGGAAGGTCTTGGATAGATGATTAGAAAAAAGACTGGTGAAGGTGTTATTCAGGGATGGAGGTGGGGAGGTGACCTTCTTGTTCTTTCTCATCTTTAGTTTGTGGACGATGTGGTGTTGATGGGAATGGCTATTATGAGGGAGGCAGCCAATATTCACAGTAGTTTGGATACTTACTTGGTTGCCACGGGTCAGGTAATTAATGAGGAAAAATCATCCATTTTTTTCTTTAACACTCTGCCACCTATTCAAAGGAGGGTGGCAGACATTCTTCGATTCCAAATTGGTAGCCTTTTGGTTCTTTATCTTAGTATCCCTATTTCTGCTAGGAGATAGTCCAAGGAATCATGGTAGGGGATTCTAGACAAGTTCAAGGCTAAGGTGAATCACTAGACAACAAGTGGATGTCCTTCACCAGTCAGGTACAGTTGATCTAGTCAGTGGTGTAGGTGCTTCCCTTATATAGGTGTATGCTCCAAGTGGCACTGGTGAGTTTTTTTAAGGATCTTGACTCCTTGGCAAAATAGTTTTTATGGGCAGGTAACTTGTCTTTGATGAAGTGGAGCCTAATTAGGTGGGAGGTTGTTTACAGCCCTAAAAGGTTTGGTGGCATGGGTCTGCGGCAGTCAGTCCTAGCACGAATGGCCCTGGCAGCCAAATTGCATTAGAGATGGTGTGAGGAACAAGATCATGTGTGGGCCAGGATCTTGTCTTATAAGTATTTTTTTAGGGTTCCTACGAAAGATATCCCCAGATACAGCTTGTCGGGTAATGGATCAGTGATCTGGGATACTCTTAAGAAAGGAGATGCTTTGATCAAGAGAGGTCTTTTCTAGATATGTAGGGGGGTAATGAGGTGCAATTCTGGGATGAATCATGGGACAATTTTACCCCTCTGGTTACTCAGTATCCACATCTTGATGGCCTTGCATAGAGATTTAGTGAGGCAGGATGGATTAAGGTGTGTGATTACAAATCCTTTCTTCTTCATGGTCAATTGATGGAGGTGAAGTGAAAGGAGTAGGAAGAGTGGTTGATTATTGGTATGGAGGTTGAGTGTGCTGAGCTTCATGAGATCCTTGCTGGCTGCTACTAATGCGTACTTAGGGAGAGTGACTTGTTGGCTTGGTCCCTCGTCCTAAGGGGAAATATACGGTCTCGACAGGTTACCAGGAGTTGATAGCACAACAATGTGGCACTGGAGGGGAAGTTCCTTGGTGGAAAAGAGTGTGGAGTAGCTTATCTTGGCTAAAATGCAAATTCTTTATCTGGATATTAACTTGGAACCGTTATTTGACCTAGGAGAATATTAGATAGAGAGGCTTTATTGGCCCTTCACGGTGCATCTTGTGTAATAGAGTGGAGGAGGAATCATCTCATTTATTTTTTAGCTGCCCTTTCAATCTTCACTTATGGCATGTGGTGGGACGTGTGGAGGTGTCAATGCTTGCATGCCTCTACCCTGGTTGAGTTTTGGTCCAGATTGGGCAGGCCGCCTTCTGCTGCTCATTTCCTCTAGGAGGCATGGTATGCTGGTCCCATTTTTTTGTTGTGGCAAGTCTAGCTTGAGCAAAACCACCAAATTTTTAATGAGTAAAAATTGACGGTTCACCAGGTATGGAGCAAAATTATTGGCATGATATAGGAGACTGTGGAAGCTAAGAGTGAAATCAATTTGCCTCTGGAGCAGGGAGACGCAGAATTGGCTAATAGGTTAGGCATACAGAGTATCTCTCTGGGCTCTGCTTGTGTCAGGTGTGGCCGATGTGGGAAGCAAAAAATTTATAGGAGTGGGAAATGGACACCCCCTCCTGAAGGTTTTTGAAAATTAACACAGATGATTCTTCCAAAGGTAATCCTAGCCTGGCTGGGATAGGTGGGATTGGTAGGGATTCCTCTGGATCTGTTGTTTTTATTTTTCAGCACACATGGGAGAGCAGATGGTGAATAGGATGGAAGGAGCAGCTATTTTGTATGCATTGAAGAGAGCTTATGAGTTAGGCTGGCAAAGGGTGAAGTGTGAAGCTGACTCACAAATTCTGATTAATATGATCTAGGAGAGGAAAATTAATGATGTGAGTTGGCAACTATCTTTGATAGTGCAGCAGATACTTCATATTAGTTTTCTTATGGATTCCATGTCCTTTGCTCATGTTCTGAGGGAATGGAATGGGGTGGCAGATTTCTTGGCAAAGTGGGCTTCTGAGGATATTGGTGGCCGCAGGGTGGATGAATGGGCGTTGTTGCCTGTGGAGGTGTGTCAGAACCTGGACAGGATTCTTAGCAAGGACGAAAATGGTGTTGGGACGTGACAATTTTTGGTGTTTTATTTCTATGGTTTTCTTGGGTTTTTAGGGCTCTGTCCCTTTGTTGTATTTTAATATTTTTGGAAATTAATAAATTTTTTACCCCCTTTTTAATTTAAAAAAAAAAATAATACACCTCACTTATCCTTATAGTTTGTTACTGCACTTCATCGCATCAAGAGTTATAAGATAAAAAAGCATAAGAATAATGAGAAATGTATAGACACTTCCCATGATATAGAAAATGTAAATGATATAAAAATATGATGTGATTCTCATTTTCTCTCTATAAACAATGAAAATGAAACAAAAGTAGAATGTCATTCTCTTTTTCTCTCTCTAGACAATGTAAATGATATAAAAGTAGAATGTGATCTTTATTTTATCTCTCTAAAAATAACATATGTTACACTTTATCTCTCTAAAAACATAAACAAATGCACATAAGCATAATATTTCCTTAATTTCTTTTTGAAAAATAATGTGATGGTCAAATTGTACATGAATTTTTTTGTGACATTAAAAATGGTGCAATTTCTATTCCTTGTTTACAAACTTCATGTGATATGAATAGTATGATATGTGATGTTTTTAAAATATACAATGATGTTATCTTATAATTTAATTCTAGAAAATGCAATGATAATATTTATGATTCTATCCTACCTATGTTTTAAATATATGATTAATTATAACCTATGATCATTCCTTTCCAACTAATATTATTCCTACTAGTCATATTGTGTCCATGATGCATGCTATAGGAGATCTTCACAATCAATTATTATCTCTTAATTTATATCTTAGATAATGTCATGCTAGTATTAAAGATAATATCATTAAATATAAACCTCTAATCCAAATTGTATTTGAGTATCCATACCCAAAAGAGTTTATCATGCATGTGCTTCATTTATTTGATGGTCGTGGAGACCCTATTAACCATTTAACATAATATGTATACTTTTTTTGTCATTATACCAAGGATAAAGACATATTTTTAAAACCTTTTTAGTAAAATCCAACACGAGATGTTTGGGATTGGTTGTATAGTCTTCCTAATGGTTCCTTATCTACCTTTAAATTATTAGAAGCCATATTCTTATTAAATTATCATAGGCATGATATGCCTAAATTAACAATGGAATTTTTACAAGGCTTAGAATAAGGTTATGATGAGTTAATTAGATATTGCATTATATGATTCAATAATGCTTTACACTGTTTGACATATCAACCCTTAGATTTGGAAATACAATATATATTTAGTAAGGGTCTTCTTTCTCAACTTATATAAAAAGCATTGCATAATATTTACACTTATTTTCACAAATTATATATGGATGTGCACCACTATTCATGTGATCTAAATGGTAAAAATATAAGTGAACCTTCACCAAAGCAACAAACTACCACTCAAAAGGCTAAATATGATTCATCTTTACTAAAATGAAAAAATTATTGGCAAAACATTATACAGTGAAAAATAATAAACAAAAGAGGTTTTTACCAACAAGGTTAATAAGAAAACACCTATCCTTTCTCCTATGAAAATTTTAATAGTAAGGAATTTTTACACAAAGGCAAAGAATCAGTTTATATGTAAACAAATATAGTAGATGTATCTATTTCTAATAAGAGACAAGCACTTAAGTTAGATCACCTTAGAGATTGACCACATGATATATTATATACATTATTGGATAAGTAGATTATTAATCTTCTTCTAAATTACTATCATCCACCTCATAGGTTTGAGAAGATAAAATGTCAACCATTTTTCACTTATGATGGTATTAATGGAATCATGATAATAATTTTTATGATTTGCAACAAAATTTTACACAAATTGATAATAGAGGAGTTATTACATTTGGGAATATGACAACAAGGTCTTCCTCTCCCACTATTTCTAGTAGATATTCTAAGAAGACTGAGACATCCCAAGACATTCCTAACAAGGAAATAATGTCTATTAGCCTTTGAAAATTAAAAACACTAGAAGATTTCCTTCTTCTAGTTCACATTCTACAATAATCATATATCCCAAGATATTCCAACTAGGGAACCATTGGTCATTCGAGATCTCGATATATTTGATACTAAAAAAAAGGCATTGTTATAGAGGTTAAGGAATAAGCATGGGACAAACATATATATATCATCCCTAAAATAAATATGGAAATAAAAATTGAAGCAATTATATATGGATAAACTAAAATTATAAGTTAACAGAGTATTATAATAGTTGAAATTAGAACAATTTCAAAGTATTCAACACTAAATTTTCCAACTAGATTATAGTGACTTTCTTTTTCAAAATTGTTGGGGAAACCAATTTTGAGTAACATTATCACATAAGCAATACTAATAATTATAAATGTTAATATACAAAGAACATTATTTTTTGTGACATTACAATAAAATAAATTCAATTATAAAACTCATAATGTAAAAATTAAAACATATGACATCATAATTTGAACAAGGTAAACACATGCAAAAAGATATCATAGTATACATCAAAAAACATGGCTATATTACAACAAAAACTTAATCAATGATGGGAGCACCATTTTCATCTAAACCATCACTAATAACAAGACCTACAACCTCTAAATTAAAATCTCTATTTAGTCCTATGGCTCCCTATGATATATATTGTGATCTATATCACCTAACACATCTCTCAATAACTCTTAGTTGGACCATAGCACCTATATGTTCAGCCTGTAAAGTATAAAATTTATCAAGTAAATATCTTTATAAATCAGAACTAGGCATAGACATAGGCTGCTTGTTGAGCTTTGCCTAAAAATCATCTCACTATTTGTTGACTACCCATTATTCTATGGCAATAATGGCACAAGGATTGAACAATGGACATATTTGCTAGCAATGTGGTCAACTTGCTCAACTAAGCCATCGTCAACTATATCATAAGGAAAATTCAATGTCAAAGTATAGATGACCTCATATACCATCATAGACCAATATACATCACATAAAATAATAATTACATTAGTAGATTATAAACCATATATAATAAAAATCAATAATTAACTAAAGTAACATAAAAATACTTATGTTCAGACACAATAGTAGTAACATTTGTGGAAATGATGGCATCCACATCAACCAATTATGGTGCAATTTCTAGATTAGGTTATGGTGTAGGTTCTAGCATAAGTTGTGGTGCAGGTGGTGCTACTACTCTACTTCCTCCACCTTTGTCCCCTCCACTGGGGGCACAACACCAAGATCCCTTATTGTAACTAAAAATAATATAACCCATTAGGCATCACACCACCATTATGTATATGCCATAATGAACCCTAAAATATCACTTTATTATAATGAAACCATTGGATCTTGCTCCCTCACTAGTCGAGCAGATAATTCAACACATGTTGGTCATAACCTTGCCCCTACTCTAATATTATCCCTACTACTTTGTGTCCATGCATAAAGCACTAGGGGCACATCCTAGATCAACCCAAACTATCAAGTAACCCACTCATACTGAAACCTATCAACCACACTAGGAAAATGATCTTATAGCCACATAATAAGGTGTATACACCAAATATTTCTATCATCTTTTGTCCACCTCCAAAATATTCTATAGAGTCACCACAAAATCATAGCTAGAGCCAGTTTGTCTAAAATAACTCTATAATCCATGGTACTTAACTCCATCTACCATGGTAAAAACTAATGAGATCCAAAGACATAAAGTTGATCCCAATCTTTATGTGGACCACCAAAATGATGAACCATAATGATATGATAATATGCCCATACATGTATTAATGTGGTTGCTCCAATACCACCAACATGAACCCTCAAATTAAATCTATATAAATCTTGATATAAGTGGGCTATCATGATACATCCCCAAAAATATTTGGTATGAATATCCTCAATAGATCAAAAACTATCATACATGTGATAAAAAATCTTAATATCTCCTCCATCTACTACTAAAAATGATGTAAGTATATAATATATAAACTTATGCAATCATAGAAAGCTTGACTACATAATCTAGTCAAGTAAAATAGTACCACCCTGATCGGTGCCTTATTGTCAACCATCATATATCTATGGGCCTAACACATATATGTTGAATTATTTTTATCCATCATAATATCCTTCTCTCCAATAGTGAGTAAATGTAAGATACACCATACATCCCCCAATGTGATGGTCATCTCACTTTTCAGTAACCAAAAATTACAAGTATCGAGATTCCATCTCTTGGCTATTATTGTCATCAAATGCATGTTATATATAACTTGGCCTAATCATCCAACATGTGCCAAATCCACCTCCACTATTATACACCACTCAACATCATCTAACCCAAGCCACACCAATGTACTCATATCCTGCCCACCTCAAAACTCCTCTGTATGTAAATCATAATGCAAAATAGAAAACATGAACAAAAATGTCAGTTTCAAATCACAATAAATGAAATATAAATGTAAAAATTATATAGAAAAATCATTAAAATGAATTAATATGACATCGATCTAAAATTTTGGTACCATTGGACACTACCATCCCATTTTGGACACTACTATCCAATTCAAGATAATATCATTAAAAACTCAATGATACTAACCCTATAAATCAAAATCATCAAATTTACATTATGGACTTTCAAAAATGATTTAAAAAAAAAAAAAAATTAAAAAATATAAAATTCATAAAAAAAAATTAAAAAATCATATAATTTTCTAGCAAAAATGAGCCATTTTTATATATACCAACTCATCCACCATCTGGGCATGTAACATAGTCTGTAAATGTTCAAACCAAAGTGGTGATGCAACTTAACAATTAAGCATCTTAGCAACTTAGAGCTCAATTTTCATAATTAAATGGTGAAAAATAAATTTCAAATATATTTTACTATTTATATGATTTGAATGTTCACAATATTATTTACTATGCCTACTACATGATAAATTCAATTATTGCTCAAAATTTATACAAGTGATGTCTCGAGTATTGTTTATCAAAATCACACCCTGTCAATTGCATTGGGACACATGTGACACTTTATATCACATCATAACACCACTTGATCACCAATGTCAACTACAAATAATGATCAATTTTTATACTTTATACAAACCATGATATCTCTATACAAATGTTATTTCCTTTGACAATCATATTATCAGTCAAATGTGACTATTTCCCATATTATTGTCCATACTATCATGAAGCTAACATGATTTGGATAATGATAGCATTCAAATATAGAACTTAATATTCTAACCATTCTAACTGATTGCACTTGTATAATTTGTTATATCTTTCTATTTGATCGATTCATTGATCTTATCTCACCTTTAAAGGGGGGAATACATGGGGTAAACCATAAGAATATTACTTACACCAAACTGACATGAATCTGATATATTATTATTCATTATGATAGAGTTCAACCTCAAGGGTTTAGATAATGGCATATTAGTACAATATTGGGGACATATGCCATGCATATGCATCTCACTTTACATAAATAAATTACATATTTTAGATGATTCATATTACAGTTTCAACAAATTTAGAATGGTTCAAAACTTAGTTATTAGTACATATTATGGGTACATATGCAATGCATACACATCTCACATTACAAGAACATATTACATATGCATACATCTTGGGTGCATATGCATTGCCATATACACATAAAATTTAGACATGAATTATAATTTACATATACATGACAAGTTATAATTTACATCTACATATAGTTACAATTTACATCTACACATAGTTATAATTTAAATTTACATAAAATTACAATTTATATATTTATCATATGGATGCAAAGTGTAACATATAAATGATA